>OY294049.1:41026247-41376007 GCA_958510825.1 Brachypterus glaber | reverse complement strand
ATTCTAAAGCAGTCGTAGAAAAATTCAATTTTGCGAAGTACGTAGTGATTAAGTACCAACAATTTCCTTTAAAATGGTGTTTCACACTTTGATTTGAATTCCCTGTGTGCTGAGGTCGAGACTGAGCTATTTAAATAAAAAACAGAAACAATTTATTACATTTTGAGGAGGGGGGGGGCTGGAAAAAAATGATAATTACATTTTTTGTGTTCTTTTGTTTAGCGTTTTATGTGGTTTTAAAAATTTTCTTCTATTGTAAATAATAAAAAAATACGACCAAAACAAAAATTTACGCCCCTCCGCCAACCGATTTTGCTCAAATACGAAAAGTCCAAAATAATATAAAAATACATCTGCTTACCAAATTTCTAGCCGCTAGCTGAAAGCATCCTTAAGTTATCGTGAATACAGACAGACCGACAGACTGACAGACAGACATCATTTTTTGTTGTTTATTTTAATTTTTTTTCTATCACAATACTTCTTTTTATAAGAAAGTATAAATAAGTTTTCATTTCGGCAAGCTGCAGCGTTTTATTGGTTAGTAGTAGTAGTAAATTTTTGGGTTGGTCAAAGCCAGACAACTAGGCCATTTCTGGCCCTTTTTGTCACCCCAGGCAAGGTTTTATTGGTTAAATTCTTAATTAGTATAGTGTTAATGTTTGGGTAAATCAGCCTTTACAGAATATAATAAAACTCTTAGAAAATTAGTCTATTTTTTCCCAAAGCACATTTTTATTGTGTGTTTTCTTCATGGTTAATAAGGATATAATGTAGCTATATTAGAAACATATTGTTAGTTCACAGTGTATCTAACCGGCGTTAATACTAGTATGAATTACAGATATTAGTCAAAATTATTAACGCTGAATAAAAACGATAATGCGAGTAATAAAAAAGCACCTGGCAATTCTCATGTTGATCAATTTTGCCCCCTCGACGTAGAGATACACAGAGATAAACTGTGCTTAATCAAATTTCTGTTTACATCATTACGTTTTTGTGATATTTTCTTCAGGAGAATTCAGAAATCGAGATGTCTCGTCCTGTCCCGATTACAAATAAGACAACAGTGTAATACTTAAGCTACTGTAGTAAAAATTTTAAGCATTGATGAATGTTATAAGATTTTCGATTTTCGGGGGGATTAAAGCCCGGTAGCCTTCCTGGCCACGCCACTCTTCCGAGGTGTTTTAATATTTTTACGTGAGATAAACTTTAGAAAATTACAGATTTGTGAAACTAAGATTGTTGTTGAAGAAAAAAGGCGGCATAAGCTCCTTAAAAAGTAATACGTTTAATAAAAAGTTCAGTGAGTATTGTTTGCCTCCTGGTTTGAATAATATAGTAGGCTGTGCTTAATCAAATTCCTGTTTACATCATTACGTTTTTGTCATATTTTCTTTTAGGGTTTCAAGAGTATCCAGATAGCATTAAAGACAACAGTGTAATTTAAAATATCAAAATAAAACGAGTCACGTCGCCATGTCAAGACTCTTTATTAATTGTATCCAGAGGCAGTAACGTAACCAGTAATTCACCTCGGGGGACAGAAAGGGGGTCGGGGCTAAACTTCGGTATCTTAACTTAACATTTTTAAGCCACTTTAGTAAATATGTTAAACATATGTCAGTGTTATAGTAAGATTTTCGATTTTCGGGGGGGTTAAAACCCGGTAGCCTTCCTGGCCACACCACTGTTCCGAGGTATTTTAATATTTTTACGTGAGATATATATATATACGTATAGATTTATGAAACTAAGATTGTTGTTGAAGAAAAGGGGCGGCATAAGCTCCTTAAAAAGTAATACGTTTAATAAAAAGTTCAGTGAGTATTGTTTGCCGCCTTCTTTCAACAAGGATCAACTTACAGGCTCACATTTCTTGCTAGTGATACTATACGCCTATTTAGCCGTTGTACCGCGGATGTAAAATTCTAAAGACGTTTTTTTCATTCTCTCTGAACCTGCCCCTAAGCCGATGATACTCTAATTTGGCATCATTGTCTGGCTTATTAAATTATGGAACCAAAAAGGTTCAATTATACGTATGTCACAAAACATCATAGTAATTATAGGAATAGACTATTTATACGTCCGACGTACAAGAAGCTAAGTATACGTCCAGTATTTGGCTGATGTTTAGAGTTTTTAAAGCTTTAAAGGTATATTTTTCGTCAGAGTTGCATTCTTGTTTAAATGGGAGGCTATGCCTGTATACGTCTAGTCCGAATAATCACGTGACTTGTTCAGCCAATAAGACTACAAGACTTACACATAGCTTCGTGTTGGACGTATAAATAACAAGTTTGTAAAATATAACGATGGCTAATGTTATGAATTAGGAATGATTTTACGTTAGAAATTGTTTTCCACTTAATATAAACTAGATTTTTAGTAACTTTTCACCAGATCTAGGAAGTTATCCCATAAAATTCAAAAATTTGTCAACAGTAAATTACTGACAGTAATATCCAACTCGAAACTAGGCTTAAACTATTCCTTATATGTCTGGCTTTTATTTCAGACTAAATTTAAAATAATCCATCGACAAAAAAAAAATTATTCTACTTTTTATTTTTTTCAGTGTATTTTTTTGGACCAAATTTATATAATAAACCAATAATATTAAACTTTTGTTATAAAACTTGGATATTTTAACTGTTTTTAACTAATTTGGGCCACTGATTTCAAAAATATTTATACAATAATACTTAGGCAAAATATGCAGAACATCATAGTTAGCCATGGTTTATTTTTCTTGAAAAATAAACTTTTACAGCTAAACTGATATTATTTTAAAAATAAAAAATTAGTTAAAAAGAGTTAAAATATCTAAAATGTTTAATAAACTTGGTTTGGACTTTTTTGGAAAAAATAAAAGTTTTCGTCGATGGATTATTTTAAATCTGGTATGAAATGAAAGCTAGACTTGTAAGGAATAGTTTAAGACTAGTTCGCACCGTGGGTAATATTGTTAAGGTTTATACCAATAAAGTTGTATTTATTTGATTTGTAAAAGTGTTTTGATACATATTATACTTAAAAATGTATTTATTATCTATTATCTAACATCTATTAGTCCTAAACCGTTTTTATTTGTATCTAAAAAGGTCATTGATAAAAAAAGGAAAATTATTAGCATTTAATTGAAAATAACCCACAGTAAAGCAAAGAGCGTAACAAATATGCTTTCCCCTATTATTTAACCGAAGCTTAAAGATCAGAATTTTCACGTTCGACTGACCCGAAACACCCCATGTACCATTCAGTCAACTTGATCCTTATGTTGGGCAATTGTTACAGGCCATTGTACAAGGAATAAAAGGGTAATTTTTCGGTATTTTCAAAGGTGACAGAATCTCAAGTGGTATCCTTAAAAATTGTTACTACGAACCCATTAGGCTTTGTTCGATCCAGGATTCCTTTATGGAATTATGATTTGTTTTTTATCCTGACTCAGCCATGTGGAATGTTTGATCAATAAATGAGTATTAAAGGGAGAACCAAAGAAAATTGTTTTGGTTACTTGCTGTTATGGAATTAGTCAAGTATCAATAATCTTTTTATTCTTGTTTAAGTGCTTTTCGTTTTATCATTTTCTCGCATTATTCTTTGCCTTACGAAGCCGATGAATTTTATTTATTAATTGGGCAGTGTTATGCAATAACCGTCCAACCCACATTGTGAAATGGCAGTAGGTTACAGAAGAAGTAAAAATGTTTATTTTTTTTTTTTAGTCAAAACCTTTAAAAGTGATTAGGAAAAAAGTTCATTGTCATCTCACAATATGGTTATAGCATAACACCGTCCAATTTTACATGACAATACATGCCAAAGCTGTAAGTCTGTTAGGTAATATATTTTATCCAATACATACAGATAATAAGACAATTACCAGCTTTATTTTAAATAGATAAACTCAATAATAACCCCCGCGTGGCTTTTACTTTATTGAGTGGATAATTATTTATTTTACTCACTCAACTGTCATATATCCAATTATTTTCTTGTAAATGTCATTAAAATTTTTAATAAAAATATGAATTCCTAAGCTATTTATTGGATAAAACCTTGTATGGCACTCATGGGTAAACCGATATTGCCCTCTCAATATCTTACTTTACCCACTAGTACCATAAATAACTACTATCCACGGCCGTGATGAATAGGCCTATTAATCACTTGTCTGTAAAAATAAATAGTTTAAAATTTAAAACGATCATGGATAAAGTATAGTATTCTACTCGCGTATAATAGCTATTAATCATTCAGGTGATTAGGTCACTCGCCTTTCGGCTCGTACCATTATTTATTATGTTTTCAAACCGATAAATTAATTTCCTTACTTAAAACATTCATCATCATTTTTCTCTCCTAGTAGGAGATAATTTTATAAACAATTGATAACTGTCACTTAATTTTCCTTCAATTGCAAAGACATGTCATTGCTTATAATTTCTTTTGGACAAATTACAACAATCTTTTGACACTGATTAAAAAATTAACATGGCAAACATTACAAATAAGGGCCACTTGCACCAACGATGGTTTAGCTTTAAACTTGGATTAAATGGACGGCCAACCAATCAGAATGCAGTATTTTTAACTTAAACTCAGTTTAGTTAAGATAATCCCAGTTTAAGAGTTGGTGCAAGTGGCCCTAAATCGATTATAATAAAATATTAAGAAAAATTGACAAAGTAGAGTGTTTGGGTAAAACTTCCTTTACATATTGGTATTATACCGGTAATACCAGTAGGTACTAAATATGGTGTCATGTCTACTTGACGTTGTTAAATAAGACAAAAGAAAGAAATGCAATAGAGACCGATTATTTGGCAAAGGTGAAAAATGTTTTCCTTAAACGGGATATAAGTGTGGGAATGGAAACAGGCGTGAAAGGCGCGCGACCATCCGGAAAATTCGTTTGTGGCGCAAATGGGCTTTTTCTCTCAAGACAAATGATGTGGGGTGATCCACACTTTTCCGCAGCAGACATATTGAGTCGCAAAGAAAACTATTCCGACAGCCAATTTAACGTTTATCCGGCTATAGAACAATTCCAAACATTTTTGTTATTTACATTTTATACCAACACAAATAATAATAATAGGTTGAATCCCGAGACTTTTGAATTTTACCGGTTTAACTCTAAATAGCGTTTTACAAATTTTTGCATAGTTATCTACTTTTGTTTGGTATGATTAAAGGTCGATTCAGGCATAATTATCACTAACTACACTAAACTAAATTAAGAAATTAAGAAATTAACAAAATTAGGAAACATAACCTCAAATTCTATAATACATTTTCCGTGGTATGGAACAATTAAGATAAAAGAAAAAATATAGCATAAAATAATAATAGAATCTTAAAATACACCATAGAAAAAAAATTTCTGATATACACAAACTTTAGTGCAACATTTTATAAAGAATCGTTATCTGTATTTTAAAAATTCCTACATTTTCAGGCTTAAGGAAAAACACAGTAGATACATAAAAAAATAAAAGGTACTTTTGGAGATAAGTAGGTTTTAAAACACGATTTTTAGACCCAACAACTGCAAATATAGTAATAATCGTCCTACGCAATAGATAATTGTTTTTTTTTTTACTTATTCAGTCGTATTTACACATGCCTATTATCTATTTAGCAGTTACCTTATTGTTGCATACCACGGAAAATTTATTATAAAATTTGAGGTTATGATTTTTAATTTTTTTTATTTCTTAATTTATTAATTCAGTTTAGTGTAGTTAGTGATAATTATGCCTGAATCGACCTTAAGTCGATAACATTTGCTTTCAAGTAAATATTTGCAAAAAATTCATAAAACAAGGGATTATTTCCTATAAAATAAACAAATACACTCAGAAAATTTCGTTGTATTTTTAATACTGAATGTTATTTGTTAATACATATTTTTTATTTATATCGCCACCAAAATCGTTGTAAGGAATAGTAAAAACAGCTAGCGACATTTACTGCTAAAAGCAGAGACTGGATAAACCTATTCCTTACAACGATTTTTAAACTCCATATAGAGATATATGGAAAGGATTTGATTTTCGTAGTTGTCCTTACTACTGATATGTGGCTCTGAAGAGTGCCAAAAAGCACGAAATCGATCAGTCACTTCGGAGGGACGACTGCGTTAATCAAACAAAAGTCGTTTTAAGGAATAGTAAAATATTTTATATAGATTTTTTAAATTTGTAAATATCAAACAATTTAATTTAGTTTTTTAAATAACATTTAGTATAAAAAATCCAACGAAATTGGTGTATAGAAACTTGGCGTTGACTTAATGACCCTTCGGTATACTTGTATTTATATTTTAGAATATCTCAACCATCTGTTAACTCTTTTAAAATCATCATCTGTTAAACTCGAACATCCAATCAAATGAAATTAAAATATGAACTGATTCTTTAAATTACCAATATGCCCCATGCTGAGGAGCTACACACAAAAAAATAATAGGCATATCTCCTCGTATAGCAGATCTATATAATAGATCTGCTACATCCAGCACAAGCTTGAATTAATTTGCTTGTTTTTAATGTTAGGCATTATTGTATCTAGATAAAGCAACATAACCTCAAATAACACAGAACCACAATATTTTTCTGTCGGTTGAAGTGGATCAGAAAATGGTTTTCTAGGTGTATATTTGGTCGCTGAACACGAATCCGTCGTATGTTTTGGTCCATCACGTCGGGATTTTTTTTTTAATAGGAAAAACCAATTATTTTTTCCTTTCGAAATTTTTACTTCACTCATATTTTCGAAAATATCTGAAGGTATCATATGCCTATATTTTTGGAATCAGCGCGTCAATCTTTAGGAGGAAATCTTTAAAGATTTTCTCGTAACCTTCAAAGATTTCCTCCAGATTTCCTCCAATTTGTACACCTGAATTCCTCTGCGGTTTACCGCTCGATTTTGACCATATCTCAGTTTTTTTTAATCATGTCAATAGATCTCGACGTGATGATTCCAAAAATTTGGACACCAAAAACCTTTAGATTAATATTTTGGAAAATATGAGGGAAATAAAATAAAAAATAGTTTTTCGTTATAAAAAAAAACCTGACGTGATGGATCAAAACAGACGGATTCTTGTTCAGCGAGCAAAAATACATTTAGACAACCATTTCTGATCCACGTCAACCGACAGAAAAAAATTGTGGTCCTGTGTAATTAAAGGGTGAATCTGGTGGGATCTCAGCGTTTAATAAATAAACTTGCAAGTCTAACCTATTCTTTATTTTGGCAGTATGCAAAATTTTCAATAGGACGAAGATAATATAAGGCAATAGCCCTAGGGCCAGCTCATGGGCAAGGCGGTGTGGGACAGGTCCACTTGGTAGCGGTGTTAAACTGTTGCCACTTATATTGCCGTTGTTTGATTAAAAATGTTATGTATAAGCTTAAATAAAGAAGATTTTTTGGTGTGTACGTGTCTTCTCTTTTTAACGTTTTAGAAAAAATTGATATAAAAATTATTCCAAGTAAAAGAATTTCAGTTTGACGAGAAATTTAATTAACTTAGCGCTAGGGCCAGCTCATGGGCAAGGCGGTGTGGGACAGGTCCACTTGGTAGCGGTGTTAAACTGGTGCCACTTATATTGCCGTTGTTTGATTAAAAATGTTATGTATAAGCTTAAATAAAGAAGATTTTTTGGTATGTAGGTGTCTTCTATTTTTAACGTTTAAAAAAAATTGATATAAAAATTATTCCAAGTAAAAGAATTTCAGTTTGACGAGAAATTTAATTAACTTAGCGAAAAGTTTATTTTAATAAAATTCAAAGTCAAACTCAAAGTCTGCAGAAATCAATTTTTCTTTTGCCAATAAGTGAACCTAATTATATTAAACACAGAATAAGCTTTGAGCTTTTTTAAGAACAAATGTAAAATAACTAAAAACCAGCTGTCTCGAATGAGCGAGAACAATTTCTCATAAAAAAAGTTATGCCCAGAAACAATTTATTACATTTTGGTACATTTTGGGGAAGCGGCGGGGGTATGGAAAAAAATATAACGTATTTTGTGTAATTTTATTTTATCTTTTAGGTAGTTTTTAAATATTTCTTCTATTCTATTCAAATTGTCAGAATACAATAAAGCTCTAGGGCCGCGGGCAAAAATTTTTTACGCTTAAGTTATACAGTCTCAAATTAAAAAAAAAACTTAGAAGGTCCCAGTGCCAGTGCCAGTACCAAAATTTAAACAAACTTGATGGTCTATTTTAATTTTTAAACAGTTTTAATATTCAAAATTTTACAAAAAATGCGAGAAAACCCTAGTGCCGCAGGTATTTGAAATAATTATTAAAAATTTCACAAAAACGTAAGAAACTTCTAGCGCCGCAGGCCAATATTTTTACGAATTTAAAGGTCTATGGTCTACTGGAAAGCAATATATTCCTTAAAAAAAGCCTTTTTTGGTTTTTGGTGTCCCTTACTACTTTTTCTGGGAAGGAGGGTTCAACCTCCCTGATTATATCATGAAAATACGTATTTAGAAAAAAATATTTTCCTACAAATTTTCAATTATTTTATCCTGTTGGGTAATTAGCCCCATTACCAATTATTTTGGGCTTCTCGGAGAGGTCATTATTTTTCACGTTTAATTAAACTTGCCCCCCCCCACTATTTATACCCAAGCTATGCAACGAAAATTAATAGAGCACAGATGATACGCCTGGGAAGCTGTCAGATGTAGAGGAGTGTGGGGTAAGTGTCTCTATACCCGTTGATTAGTGTTTATAACAACCTTCATTAAAACTTTGATTAATAACCGCCAAATTGAGTGTTAAATTCATTATACAAAGTGAATAAACGAAGAATTAATTAACCATTGATAATTTAAACTCGCTAGGCCGTGGCTTAACGAGGTTAAAATTTGCATTTGAGGACGGAAAGCACTTTACAAGCATAAACACAATTAGAAAGGGGCGACCCGCCCCCCGATGAAAGGGCAGCAGCAGCGCCAAGAACTATCTCCACGAGGCGGCGTTCCAGCCAACCATTGCCGATATGCCTACTTTTTATGAAGACGACCTTCTGAAAAGGGAAATACAGATTTCTCATCCTGTCTTGTCTCGATTTCTAGAAAAACCTTCACAAGAGCGTTATATATTCTTCACAGCGTCTGCGCTAGAATAATATACGGTAGTTTCGAATTTTCAAAAAAATTCTAAAATCGTCATAGACAAAAAGTTCTTGGATATAAATTTGTTTCATGAAAAAATAAGAACCTTTTATTTTTTGTTTGTCCGTCAGTCCGTCCGATGTCATGATGTTTGTTAACACGATAACTCAAAGACTAATCTGATCGACTTGAAATTTTCAGAAAAAATCAAGTTCTATGAGGGGAAGATCCCTATTGTTTTTGAAAGTAATTCTCCCAAAAACAAAAAAGTTATAGGGGGTTAAACTTTTAAAAAAATCGAAAAAAGCTGAAAGAAAATTTCAATTAACGTAACGTTTTTAGGAAAAATTACTTTTATTATAAGGATCAATTCTATAAATTAAAAGTAATCCCCCCAAAAAACAAAAAATTTATGGGGAGTTAAAAAAAACTATTATTTTTAAAAATATTTTTTTAAAAATGTTTTCGTTTTTCGCAAAATGAAAATAAAAAAGAAATTTTGATAATTTTTTGAAATTTTTCTGTTTAAAAGCTTACTAAAAATGAACTTAAAACTTTAAACAATATTTTTATTAAAAAATGCGTAAAATTTCCTTTCAAATGGCATCCCACACATTAAATTTGATGCCGTGTGAGCATTGCTAATAATTAATAATATAAGTACAAAATAATATTTTACATGAAGGTACTTGATATAAAAAAATATATTTCTCCATATGTACGCACGAGGTCTCTAATTTCCTGCTTTATTAACACGCATCAGCGGCCACCACTGCCCTTTTCTTACCCCGTGTGGGCTTCGTGATTGCGTTAATCAACGCACCTGTGCATGCTGTTGCTCGATTACGTAATCCAAGCTCAAGGTTAAACAGACAATGCCAAAAAATAGTTAAAATTTTAAGGGGTTATTCTTATGTGACAACCTGGAATTTACAGGCAATATATTGCCAGTTTATTTTATTAACTTTGCAAATAAATTTTACATGTTTTATGCCAAAATTATAGTCTAAATTTATGAAATTTAATGCCAGAAAAAAAGAAAACATTTAAGGGACTATTCTGAAAGGAAAATCTTTAACATTTAATTTATAGCTAGCGTATTTATATATAAGCCAATTTTTTCAAATAAATTATACATTTTTTATGCAGAAATTTCCGTGACCGTCCAAATTAATTTAGTAAATAGTAAAAATTTTAAGGGTTATTTTTAAGTGAAAACATGTAATTCATAGAAAAATCAAAGCCGGTTTACTTACATTTTAGCCAATTTTTGCAAATAAACTAATCATCTTTATGTCAAAATTATCTACTAAAATGTTCATATTTTATAACTGAACACACTGGTTAGAAGTGATCTATTTTTTTACAGTAAAAGATGAGTTCATTGTTGTACGCCGTAGAAAAAGTTAGCAAAACCACCACTGGCGGCAGCACTCTTTGACTTTGATGACAGTCATACTTCAAACTTGTTTGTTTATTATGTAAACAGGTGGTTGACTCAAGTTTCTGTGCAAAAACCTTGTGTAAAATTGATTAAAAATTATTGAAGAAGAATATAAAGTTTATACACCTACAAATCTCTCCGAAATTTCAAATGCTACATTAGACAAGTTACCATCGAAATCGCGAAAAGTGTACGATTTAGCCTACGAAAAAAATGAGCTAAGGAAGGTTTAAATTTATTTCGAAAGGGTTTTATTGGCCTATTTTAATAAAAAAAACATACTTTATTACTGAATAAATTAAATTCAAAAATTAATATTTAAAAAAATATACATAGGATGCTTGAAGAAAAAATAGTATGTTTCACTCAGAGGAAAAGTGCTTTTTTTTACTCGTCTGTAGTTTACGGACTCCGCTTCGCGTCGTCCGTAAATTCTACAGACTAGTAAAAAAAAGCTTCACTTTTCTGCCGTGCTAAGCTGAAAGGTCCTATCTACATAGGTTTAACATACACAGATAGGACCTTTCAGCTTAGAAAGGCAGTTTTCCTCTTAGTAAAACAATACACTATTTTTAACAACCGCTAAACTTTTGGTAATAATTCGAAATTTAGTTTTCTCCATATTAAGGCATATCCACAGCCTCTCATAACAAGCATAGTACATAAGAATGCGATTGGCTTGATGTGCGGTCATGTATCTTGTAAGCCAATCACGGTATCGCATTCTTATGTACTATGCGTGTTATGCGAGGCTGTGGATATGCCTTTAAGTTCCTTTATGTTGATATTTTGATGAAAAACTGGTAAAACATGAAATTTGTCGCAGTAATTGCTTTTGTGATGAGTTGGTCAAACCGGCGTCTAAATTAAAAGCAAATTTCTGCCAGATTATTAATTAATCGTCACTGCGATGGAGTCTGATGAAATTAGCGACGATTTAATCTCTGGTTGCTCTTCAAATCCCATGATGGGACGTTTATTTTTTTACTCGTTTTGTTGCAAACTTCGTATGAAAGCATTAGATGCGTTCAACAAGAGTGATCTTTTCTGTAAAAAAGAGAGTCGAGGCAAAAAAATCTGGTAAAATTTGTTATTTGTTAGTTGGTAACTATGCTTTAACAATGGATGTCATAATTACATGGGGGCACATTTTTAAAGAAAATGATTTTTAAATGTTTGTATAAGTCGGAAGAAAATGGATTCCATTTATAGGAAACACAATTTGGCAATAGCGGAATGGAGAAAGAATATGATTAATTTCAAAACTGGAAAATAAGAAAAGTTTATTTTTGCATATGTCACTGGAAAATGTGTCATGATAAATAACCATAATACTTATTTGTGTTACGAGAAAGGAAACTAGCATGTCTATGAAAAAATTAACCCACGTGGGTTAATTTTAGAGGGAGCAATATTAGTTTACTCACGAGTAACCTACAAAGTTTTATCTAATACATCACTAGCTTAGAAATTTATATTTTTATTAAAAATTTTACAAGAATTTACAAGAAAATAATTTGACAAGTGACAGTGGGTAAAATAAATAATTGGCCAATATATAAAGTAAAAGCCACGTGTGGGTTATTATTGAGTTTCTTTATTTAAAATAAAACTAGTAATTGTCTTATTATCTGTATGTATTGGATAATAGTATATTATTAATGAGCGTATAATATTTGCTATTAATCACTGAGGGTGAATTTTGGGACACGAGCCGATAGGCGAGTGTCCTAATCACCCTATTGATTAATAGATATTTATCCAAGGCTGTTTTGAAGTTTAAACGGTTTATTTTTACAGACCAGTGATTAATAGGCCTATTAATCACGGCCGTGGATAAAAATATATTTTGACACATTTACAAGTAGAAATTATTTTATTGGATTTGAATCGAGCGCATACGAAAACAAAGATTTATACAGTTTTCAAGACTGTAAAGTCCTCAAAATGATTAGTTTGGCTAGAAGTTTTGAGGTTAGATCAATAAAAATTCGTAGGTTAAACGGTTAACGAGAAATGATGTCCAGCATCACATGGGCTGGCATCATTCCTGTCAGTCAAAACTGATCGAGCTTCATGGTTTTGCTGGTATCGTTGAACGCACTTATTGAGTAATAGTAGAGCAGTCGATACTTTGTTCGAAAATTTTTGATAAATTGAATAACTTTGTGGCTTTGATTTTATTTGCTAACTCGTATCGTCTACGGGAAAATATAAGCAATTTTCTGTGGCCCGAGGCGACACTCTTTCAAAACGCCAATTGGCTTGTTGCGTGCAATTCAAAAACGGAAATTTAATTTAAACTTTCAGATTTGGCGAGGCGGGCGGCGAGCGGCGCCCCTCGGTGGCGGCGGTGCGTAACTCTCGCTCCACTGAAAACCATGTGAGATCGCGTGTCGGCACGATACCCAAAGACTGTTTAGTCGGCAATAAAATTAATTTATCTTGCATTATACGACTAGGTTAGCGATTCTACTAATACACATAAATGGCGCTTAATATTCCACCGTTTTTATTACCTTCCGTTTCTATTTCGGCGACAAAGGGAGAAAAAATACACAGGCCCACAAAAAAAGAAAATTTGTCTATGATGGCGTTGAGACCCACCTATTATTATGTATTTTGGAATGCTGATCATTAATCTGTCATAAAAAATATACAGGCCCACAAAAAAAGAAAATTTGTCTATGCTGGGGTTGAGACCCACCTATTCTTATGTATTTTGGAATGCTGATCATTAATCTGTCATAAAAGAGGCACTCCTTGAGCTCATTTTTTTGCTACACTGAAAAAACTGTCTAAAATATTAAAAATCTCATATTATTTCAGTGTAGCGAAAAATGTCCCATGAAGTGCTTTTTTTATGACAGATTCGTGTTCAGCATCCTAAAATACATAAGAATAGTTGGGTCTCAACCCCAGCAAAGACAACTTTTCTTTTTTTGTGGGCCTCCCCACATAAAACTCAATTTTTCCCAAACAAAATGATCAAAATTTGCGTTACGTAATACTTGAACGTTCCCTTATCATGGCTTAATGGATAATATCATATGGTTTTGTTAACAGCAGTTTTGGATTCCATTAAGAAACGACAAGATAATTACATTTGTACAAAAAATGGCACGTGATAATTGTTTTCCTCCTTCAGAAAACTTCCTTGTAATACCAATTCATCAGTGTAATGACTGTGTGCCGCAAAACAATATTCGGCTAATTGCCGAAGAACGGGTTTATTACCACTCGACTAAATCGAGTGAAAATTTACACTACCGCCCGAAGATTATAGGCGTTAACATTTTTACACTGACTACGTTTACAAGGTAAATAATTAACAGTTAAAACATACGGTACCTCTTACAGTATATTAAAGTACTAGTTTCATAACATACGAGAACAATATAAAGAACTTTCTCTTTCGGGTTTAGACCGTGTTAATGGATTTTCACTTTCCGACGTTTCGTCTCTTACTACTAGAGACATCTTCAGGGATTAATCTGAAACTAAGTTTCGAATCAACTTGTGTCACTATTTATGACGAGTTGTGGTTATTCACCCAAACCACAACTCGTCATAAATAGTGACACAAGTTGATTCGAAACTTAGTTTCAGATTAATCCCTGAAGATGTCTCTAGTAGTAAGAGACGAAACGTCGGAAAGTGAAAATCCATTAACACGGTCTAAACCCGAAAGAGAAAGTTCTTTATATCTTAATGGCCGTGAAAGCTTAAAATCTAAAATACGAGAACAAGTTTACAAAACGAGCCGCTTGCGGCAAGTTTTCTAAAGTACTAGTGCGCTATAAACGTGTTATGAAACGAGTACTTTATACATTTTTTTTTATTTTGCTCTAAAATTAAAAAAAACTTACATTTAAATTGATGACTAATTTAGGCAAGTGAATTTTTCTGTGTGAGGTCGTATTTTGTGGACCGAAGCGGAGCTGAGGTTCACAAACAAGATCGAAGACAGAAAAAAACTTACCTACGAGTAGCGCATTACGTTTTTCTCACTTCCAAGGAGTTAAAATCTTAGTTTATAAATAATATTTTTGACACTTATATGTGTGACAATTCAAGAAATAATTTTTTTATGGAATCACTCTTTAAAATTAAAAATTGTGTCTAGATGTACCCCTGCGAAAAGTGTAAGCACACTTAGTGTCCTTGCTCAGTAAATCATTTTTTCTGTCTTTAGTTTCAGTTTTGTTCGTATTGATTTTATCTATTACTAAGTGTGCTCGATATAGTACTTTCCATAAAGTACTGTCGACTTTTTGATTAAGTAATGTCAATTTACCTAGTTGGTAGTGAGAAAAACTATTTTGCTGCCTATAGTTTTGGGTCGGCTAATGGACCGAACAACAACAAGGGCCTTTCGTGCGAACCGCGTATCTGTGGATTAACCAAGAGGCAAATTGATAGATGACCTGACATCTAACGGACGGAAATGTTAAACTTCCGGTTAACCCTTCTTAGTAAGATTCTTACTGTATGAAGTTCTTACGGCTACACAAGTGTTTTAATAAAACACTGTTTTATGCTGAAACTCCCAGCCGAAAATACAAGTATTTTAAATTTTAAATATTTTTTTTTAAAGATAAAAAAATATTTTCACAAAGTTTACAGCACCTTTGATTGTATTTATTGCAAGACTACAATCAAAAAAGTTGCCAAGACTTGCTCTATTGTAAATTTCAAATTATTTACTGTTTTGGCCCAAAAGCTTCTAAGATCGGTGCCAATTTGGCACAGCCAAATTGTACAAGAAACTTGACATGACTGTTTAATGGTAAGTTTTTTAATGGTATACATTTTTTCTACTACCCACCAAAAAAACAGACCAATTTTGAATTGTCTCATTTTATTATATTTTTAGACGTTTGAAAAATTTCAGTTTTATATGAAAGATGCCTAATTTCGGATGGTTTCCTAATTTCGGATAGTATCTAAGATATTATCTGCAGGGGAAGATAGAAATCTACTTTTATGTGAAGCCTAAAGTCAAACTAAATCCGTCCTGTAATATGGTAACGGTAGAACTTCTCCCCGTTAAATGGCAGAACAAATCGTTTAAATTGCAAATACAAAATTATGGCTCCTATAGTTTTTCTAAAAAATTGCTTAATGTTTAAATTCGACATTAAATTACTTAAGAATTCTTATTTGCAGAACAAAATGTCAAGGAATAACAAGAAATATAAGCAATGTGATCCAGATCCACTCTTAATGTGTCCGAAATTGGAAACTCTTATTCAAATGCAAAAAAAAAAATTAAAATTGTTTTTTGGAAAAAATAAACAGTAATAAAATTGTTTTCATAATAAAGCAAGGTTCGTTGTAATAAGTTGTATGTTGTTTTTTTCAATATCAAACTAGATAAAACGTTGCAAGCACCCTGTCAAAACATCGGCACTATTGTACACTAGAGCCATCTAGTTTGCAAATTTCAAACTAGGTGTTTTGTTTGATTTTAAATTCTGTATCTTTAAAACATTATATTCTAGCTAAAAACTGTATATAACATTTTTTATAGGGCTAAGAAAGAGCTTTTATTTAAAATATAATTTTTTGAAATCGGGTTATAAATATGTGAGATATGCTAAAAAAACCTTTTACTGCTTTAATCGCCAATATCTCAAAAACAATGCGTTTTAGGAAAACGTTGTTTATAACATTTTTTAACCAATTTAAAATTATCTTTTATATAAGTGCTAAATTAACCAAATACAATAATAATTGCCTTAATTATAAACAAAAAATGCTAAAAATAGAAATTTTACCAATTTGCAAAAAACCGCAAGTCGATATCTCATGTAGAAATGGAGTTAGAGAGTTTACACCCAGACAGACAGACAGACAGATAGACGAACGCAATATTTTTTTTTACTGATTTCGACTCAGAATGGTCTAAACCGTCGAGAAATGTGAAAAAACGTGGTCAAAGATTTCGACTTTTCGGCGAAGATTTCAATACATCGGCACTCTTAGTAGCACTAAGTGCCGATGTAAAAGTAATACCGCCTATTAAATATTGGATAAATTGTAAATGGTATCCGAAATTAGGCGACTTTCCTATATAATTTTTATCCCAAAATGCAAAATGCTAAATTCAATTTGTAATTTTGGCGAAGGCGCCTGTATACGATTTTGCTACATTGACAGTATTTACTGATTTTTCTCCACTCTCTCTCTCCAACTTTCCTAAAAAAGTGGTTGGCGCATATACAACTATTTATTGTTGTATACTATAACCTGATTACGTTATTTATTACGCTAGTGTTTTATCAGTGTAATGTTTCTGTGCGTTTAATAAAATGTCACATATCAGTCAGAAAAACGAAATAAAAATGGCGAAAGTCGCGTGTTGTACCTGACGTGGAAGCATGAAGCCAATTTGTCTGGTTTTGCAGCTAACAAGACTCTCCTAACGAGACAATCGGATTACAGTTCGATCTCGTGTCGGCTTTTGCCGCTTTGCGATTCGCCGTAACTAATTCTTTCGATCCAATTACGCAATTGTGATTTTCCAGCTTAGACTTAACTTCTCAAGTTGGTACTGGTAATTACCAATTAAAAACACTCGTGAAAATGGTTTCTCGACAAAAATAATACAAGTTTTACGTTAAAGACGTGGAAATGTAAGAGAAAGTATTCGGAGGAAGAAAGATAGGCGATACGCGCACCTCTTACAACTGGTGAATTTAGCCGCTTTCCAATGTGCACTAGTGAGGCCTGTCTACTTTTAAAAACTCAATTCTCATCCAAAGTTTGACAAGCTGTAGTTAATAGTATATTAAAGTACTAGTTTCATAACATACGTTTTTAGCGAGTACAAGTTTAGAAAACGAGCCGCTTGCGGCGAGTTTTCTAAAGTACTAGTGCGCTAAAAACGTGTTATGAAACGAGTGCTTTATACAATTTTTTCTATTATGCTCTAAAATTAAAAAAAAACCTACATTTAAATGAATGACTGATTTAGGGATATTTGTGTTGGATTGGCATTACAGTTTACACCATGTTTAAAATTCTAAGAACAAATGATATTTTGATATATTTTATAGTTATCTCTTCTCTTTTTTACTGCAATTAACCAAGCCACAATTTTAACATGGTAAAAATAACCTAATCACAAAATTTTGTAGAAAATTCAACTTTAAAGCGACATTGACATTTGCACGGAAAACGTCAAGCGATAGGCCAGGTCTGTTGCCAACCCAAAAGAACAAAAAGTACAGACCTCTTATGTTCTTATAACAAGCAAAATGCATGTGATTATGAGCTTATAAGAGTCGAAAAGTAGAAAAAATTATTTTTGACAGTGCATTTGATGTTTATCCAGTTTATATAAAACTTTGTTCTTAGGATAAATAAGGGATAAAATGGGGGTTGAGCCCCTTGATTTGAAATTGAAATTATTGTAACATAATTCTGTAATTTGAAAATGTTTAAATTAAATAAAATTAACGATAAATATAATTTGCATATAAATTTAAGTTAAACAACATCGTGTTAAATTAAATTTAATATTGTTATGATTGTTGATTAAAAATAACGTATACAGATATAGTGGCGCACGCTATGGCGCTTTTTTTCTAGTCACGAAACGCCCTTAATATATTTAGGGTTATTTATTATGTTTAAGTTATACTCTTCAGAGATATCGAGTTAGAAGAGTAAAAATCAGTTTCAGCGTGGCCTTTGAAAGGGACGGGTGTAGCCTTCTTGGCACATTCCAGTGCAGCGAATTCGCCATCTTTTATGATGTGCCTAGAGTATTTTTATATTAATTTTTTATGTACAAGTGAACCATATATATTTATGGTTATTAATCGTGTGAACTGTTGAATTTTAAGTTAATAATAATGGACTTTTGAAGATAATTTTTTTGTGTGTTTTTAATGATAACTTTTTATATTAGCGTGAAAATTACTACAGTAGTAATATGGGCCAAGAAAGTGCATGTTTTTGCCTACCTCATTACGTTTGGGCCTTGTAATAATTGATGCTACACAGTTTGAGACAGTCAGCACAATTTTACAAGTTTTTATAGTGAGAACGAAACACGAACTGTACTTTTAAGTACGCCATAACTAACTGGATATAAATACAGCATATTTAGAGGCGTCTTTTCGATATAACGGATATACTGGCAGTGCCATCCATGACACAGAAGATAAACTAACAAGTTTAAGAGGGGTGGCAATATTAGGAACATGTCAATAATTGGCTCACCCACCTTACTATCCACCGTGAATGAATATACTATGGAATGCGAAGCATTACACATATTCACGACTGTTTATGTTAGTTGCGTTATTTACAACTGCCATAATTCGGTGGTGGATTTATTCTTGCCCGCGTTTTACATTATATCGATATCATTTTCATAATGGATTTCCTTGATTTATCAACTTCATAAATTAACTTTATTTCCGGTTAAAATTTCCACGTTTTCATTATATTGTCAGTTTAACGTTTTTCTCTTTTTTAAAATTATGATTTTCATACATGAACGCAGGCTAAAAATTGACATCTGATTTACTGAGGAAAATTTGCATGATTCACGGAAAGAAATACGTTTCTGTTACTGATTTTATGAAATTAATCAAAATATATTAATTACAGACTAAAGTTATGTAAAACAGTGTATAATAATACTGTCAAGAGTTGGCAGGTAGCCATACAGGCTCTACTTAAATTTAATAATAGTTATTTATGGTACTATTGGGTAAAGTAAGATATTGCCCATGAGAAAATTAACCTGCGAGGCGTCAGCCAACCAGGTTAATTTTCGAGAAGGCAATATCGGTTTACCCATGAGTGCCATACAAGGTTTTATCCAATAAATAGCTTAGGAATTCATATTTTTATTAAAAATTTTAATGACATTTACAATATATAATTTGACAAGTGACAGTTGAGTGGGTAAAATAAATCATTATCCACTCAATAAAGTAAAAGGCACGCGGGGGTTATTATTGAGTTTATCTATTTAAAATAAAGCTGGTAATTGTCTTATTATCTGTATGTATTGGATAAAACAATTTTATTCATTATTTATAAATTAGTACCTGGTATAACATACAGATTTTTTGCACTCCAAGCATTCTAGTGTTATTGTAAACTAACATTGAAATTAAATAAACTAGGTTTGTTTGTAAAACATCTTGGTATAAATACGATACTTAGATCAAATGATGAGAATTAGAAAATTATTAGATTATCAGATTGGATAGAGTAGTCGATAGTCGGGTAGTTCCCAAAGTGGGCAGTGCCCATTGGGCAAAGTAACTAACAATGACATCTCCCAAACCTAGTGGTAAGAAGAGTTAAGTTGTATAAATAAGAGTTTAATTACCACAACTCCAAAACCCGTATCCGCAAAATGAAGAGGAAGCACCGTTATTCGTGACACTAAGAACCCTTGTTCGTGACAATATTTAATTTCAGTAGGAAAAGATTAACCAATTTGGTTTTGATCTCTTAGTTAGTCTAAGTACAGAGAACACCTTTTTTTTAATCCAATATATTTATTCTTCTATTCTTTTATAATATGTAATATATATTATAAAATATTTACTAAGTTATCTTTAAAACTACTTTTGTGTAATTAACGAAGTCGTCCAACCGAAGTCACTTTGGCGGGACGACTGCGTTAATTAAACAAAAGTATGTTTACTATACAGTAAATATTTTAAATCAAATTGTTTTAAAATTTAAAAAATTATTAATTAATAATAGTGTTTAGTTTTCATCCTGTATATAGTAGATTTCGATAAGTCCTTTATGCAGACAAAAATAAGGTTTAATGCGCATGACGTACTACCTAAAGTTGCTGGCTTGAGGCGATATTTCAGTGTAATTTGAATGAGTTCGTAAAACAGCACGGTCCGTTAAATTCGTCAGAGGCGCGATACTCACGCCACTATCGCTTCCAAAGAACAAAAATAACAATAGTTATTCGTAATGAATCACGCTATGGAAAATACATCCAATAAATAACATTTAGCGTAGAACGAGTTGCAAATAGGGCTTACGCCATTTCTCCGAGGGAACATCATCTTGGGCCCAAGTACAAGAAGACACCTGGAACAATACAAGTAAGTCCCTTTTGCCTCACGTCACAAAGGTCCTTCGATAAAACATCCCAGCGGTTAACAAATAGATTATTTTTATTATATATTACTTGAAAAAAGATGATCTACTTTTATAATATATTATATATAGTTATTTTAGGTTATTTTAGGTATACCATACTATGAAGACATTTCTCTACTCCACTACCTCTTTCGTAACCCTTGGACTTTTTAACAGTTAACACATTAATTAATTGAATTAATCAAAATCAATAAAAATGAAAAAATTACGTATTGTTAAAATATTGAATTTAAAAACTGTTCGTAAAGTATTTAATTTGAAAATTAAAATTATAATTGAAATTCAATTTTATCCGTTTCAGTAAATTTTAATTAAAAACATTTTCAATATATGAAGAGTACAACATCCATAAGGGGTAAAAGACATTGACTAGATTTTCTCGGGAGGAAGAAATATTTATAAATATATTTTTTGCGAACCGAAATTTTAACACTTACCAACACTTATTTATTTATTATTTGTTTTGCACGCTTAAATTATCATTTTTGTGCTAATTGCATATTTGTTGCAAATTATGTATATACAGTTGTATACTATATTTTAGCAATAACTATTGTTATTAATATTATTATTATTATAAAGTGTCATAGTAGTTTTGTATTGTCAAATCTATGTACACGGTGTTTCCAGTTTTTTGACACTAAAGGGGATGATTCTATATTACACAACATGAAAAACCAACAAAGGAACAAATGGCCGGAAATAATCCTTAAGGGAGCTACGGCCCTTCGAATATGGATATATTGAATGACGAACAAAAAAACACCAGCAAAATTTTAATACTGCAAGGGGATTTTATTTTAAAATAAGCAAAAAAGTTTGCTTCAGCCAAACACTTAAATCTAATATTAAAGGAGTAATAGCCTTTTAAAAAGTAACATTTTTGGTGGCACAAAATGTTACTTTCTGTTAATTGCATTACAGTGTTACACTATATCACATTTTATATGTATTTTTACTCAAGAAATCTATATTTTTTACAAAAAAAAAACAAAAAAAAATACACATAAAAAAGTTAGCGGTAAAAATTTGTCAAGCTCAACAAACTAACTGAGCTTATTAATACTAGTATACATGCAAAACCTCGTAGCTCTAGCTCAAAGGGTACCAGAGTTATTATTAAAAAGCTTATTTTTAGTTCAGTTTTAAAGGGTCGTAACTCTTTCAGGGTTCGTTCCTATGCTGGTTTTTCATGTTTTATGATGTAGAATCATCATAATGCCAAAAGACTGCAAACACCGTGTATACGCAATTTAAGAAAAAAGTAGCAATAAAGGTCTGACATATTTAGGTATACGTCATAATGCAAAAATGCATATAGCCAAAAATTGCGTGTTTGTGCCCGTATGAAACTTGTACTCTTTATATGTATGCGCCGGGAGGGGGGCGGAAAAAATCCTTTGATAAATTAATAAACAATTCAGTTAAAATGAAAATTAACGCAATAAAAACTGCAAAATGTTTAATATAAACAATTTTCTATTCATTTGTTTTTTTTGAACGACAATATTTTTGCCCGGGTTAATAAAGAAATTCAATTGATGAAATATTTTATTCATTTTGAACAAAAATGAGCAACAGACCGTAAATGTCCATTTAATTATAAAGGCTTGGGTGTAAAAACGATGTATAACATTTTTAGATACTTTCTGGGAAAATACTAGTCCAAAGCAACCATATCTGTCAAATAATTTTTTTTTTACATCTATAAATTTACTGAAAAGCAGAAAATAATATTTTAGCTATCAACGTATTAGGCCTTTATAACTGAAATTAAAAAAGTGAGGTTTCTGAATATTTTATGTTATTGTATTGTCATGAAAAACACATATATAATTGTGCCAAATTTTAGCTTCCTAGTTTTATCCTAAGTATGTGAAAAATTCATTGAAAGATTTAACCTATAATATATTATATCTATGGTTGTATAGAATAAAGTGACTTAAATAAAAGCATGTAAAAACACCTTAAATTAAAACGAATCAAGGCATTCCGCACAAAAAAAGTTTTATCCTAAGTATGTGAAAAATTCATTGAAAGATTTAACCTATAATATATTATATCTATGGTTGTATAGAATAAAGTGACTTAAATAAAAGCATGTAAAAACACCTTAAATTAAAACGAATCAAGGCATTCCGCACAAAACTGTGACATATTTCGTTTTTGCATTGTTTTCTCTGTATTGTTTCGATAACGCACGACATGAGGGATTTTTTTCCAATAAAAATAATTACTATCGAAAAAACAAAATAAATTTTGATTGCATTGCCGCTGTGACGGTTTAGTAAAATCTATACACAGGAGTTTTTTACACTGCATAAATAATATTTGTGACAATTTCAATCCATCTATATGTCTAATTACACCAGGGGCGGATTTATTTCATTTTAAGGGGGGGGATCCATAAGGAAAGACGTTGCGCTTTCACCAAAAAGGCCTTAATCTTTTTATATTTATTTAATGGTTTAGTCATTTTATGACCTTATTTGAAGGTGTTTTATAACATATTAGACTGTATATTATATTATAAAAAGCCCTTAGTAAAAAAGCCCTTATTATAAAAAATCCCTTATTATAAAAAGCCATTATTATAAAAAAGTCCTTATTATAAAAAGCCCTTAATATAAAAAGCCTTTATTATAAAAAATAGTGTCTCTTTTCGAAAGCTCTTATACGAATTATTATAAAAAAGGTCTTATTATTTTTATACTTATTTAATAGTTTAGTCATTCTATGACCTTATTTGAAGGTGTTTTATAACATATTACTTTATATTATATTTAAAAAAACCTTTATTATAAAAAAGCCCTTACTAAAAAAGCCCTTATTATAAAAAGCCATTATTATAAAAAAGTCCTTATTAGAAAAAGCCTTTATTATAAAAAACCCTTATTATAAAAAGACCCCTATTAAAAAAAGCTACTATAAAAAAGCTCTTATTATAAAAAGCTTTTTTTCTTTAAAAAGGCCTTATTATAAAAAATTCCTTATTATTTAAAATAGTTATTTATGGTACTAGTGGGTAAAGTAAGATATTGCCCATGAGAAAATTAACCTGCGAGGCGTCAGCCAAGCAGGTTAATTTTCGAGAGGGCACAATCGGTTTTCCCATGAGTGCCATACAAGGTTTTATCCAATAAATAGCTCAGGAATTCATATTTTTATTAAAAATTTTAATGACATTTACAAGAAAATAATTTGATAAGTGACAGTTGAGTAGGTAAAATAAATAATTATCCACTCAATAAAGTAAAAGCCACGCGGGGGTTATTATTGAGTTTATCTATTTAAAATAAAGCTGGTAATTGTCTCATTATCTGTATGTATTGGATTTTAATAAAAATATATAACTTATTATTATATGACTTACTTGCACTCTAACTTCCGGTAAGTTGACCTTCATAGCCAACTCTTCTCTACTGTAAACATCCGGATAGTGGCTCTTTTCGAAGGCCCTTTCCAGCTCGTGCAGCTGATACGTCGTAAAAGTTGTCCGGTTACGCCTGTGCTTCTTTTTGCAATTGTCGCCGCTCTCCGAGAGGCCGGAATTGTGGGCCGCCCCCTCGTCTTCAGAGCCGCTTCCTCCGGGGTTTGATATTTTCCCGTATCGCAACTCCGACACGCCGTCGTTCGAGTTACAACTCCCTTCGCCTGTAAAAAAAACGTGGATAAATCCTGGATTTCCTATAATACGTCCGATTTCAAACATTTACCGATGCTAATGATATATTCTCAATAAAAACCATTAAAAAAGAAAAGGATAGTGGATTCTTTCAGGTTTCTCGTATTAACGAACTAGATTTGGAGAGATTTGGAGAGAAAATACTATACCGGGTGTTTTTTTTTTCAACCTAAAACTTTCAAATATATCGAATACTATGTATTTTAGAAAAAAAATGTCGGAAAAAAGTTGTTTATTTTAATGGGAGAAAAAAAATGGCTTATTTACTTTTTACGGATATTTACGTTTTCAAGGACATTTTAAGGTCAACTTTGTTTTTTTTAATAGAATCATATATATTTTTACTGTTATTTAATTCTCCTCAAAAAAATAAAAATCTTTTGTAAAAAACTTTTAGCTGCAGAGATAACACAAAATTAAAAAAAATGAATATCCGACGAACTCGACTAGTCAATTCCTATGTATTTTGAGCAGCTAAATCCGAATCTGAGGTCTTATTTTATAAGTTAGCTCCCATTTTGAACATAACCTCAAAAAACATACTTTCCCAATGATATTTTATGTTTTATAAGGTTATGTTGAAAATGGAAGCTAACTTTCAAATTCTGACCCCAGATTCAGATTCAGGTACTCAAAGTACATAAGAATTTACTATTCTAGTCCGTCGGAGATCCAATTTTTTTAACTTTTTGTGGCTGTGTTATCTCTGCAAGTAAAAGTCCGATCAAAAAAAGTTTTTTATAAAAGATTTTTATTTTTTTGAGTAGAATTCAATAACAGTAAAAAAATTTTGTTTCTGTATAAAAAACAAAGTTGACCTTGAAATGATCTTGAAAAGGTAAATATCCGTAAAAAATAAATAAGCCATTTTGTTTCCTCTATTAAAATAAACAACTTTTGTCCGAAATATTTTTTTCTAAAATGCTAGTATTCGAGATATTTGAAAGTTTCAGGTTAAAAAAAATCACCCGGTGTATGTGATATCTGCATTGGTTTGGTCTATAAAAAGTAGAGGGATGCTTCAGGCCCGTTTCCGCTTTAAAGAAATATCATGATACTGATTTAGGCGTTGGTATTTTAGTTAAGAAATAGAGTGCTAATGGCGTAGTATTTTGAGAGCCTGCTTCAGTTTTGCTTCGGAGGTGTTTAGCAGTATCTAATGTTCTCTTAATTCGATGATAGACAATAAATTGGTTTATTGTGTAAGGTTGATGATAAGCAAATTATGGTATGATCAACAAGCACAGCTTTGCCTTCATTAGTTTAAGAACAACAACTGACATAAGCGCCGACTTTTCAAATTCCCAGGGGGCCAACATTTTTTAAAGTAAAAAAAATATTAAATGAAAAAAAGACTAAATATATATATATATATATATATTTAAAACTTTGGAAGCTTTTATAATATTGAAAAAGACAAAATTCCAGCCCGCCTATTATGTGTCCAGGATGAGCCATTATAATATACTATTTTTGAGTAACTGTTTAGGGAGTTTTCACTGGGACACCCTGTATTTTTAATTGAAATTTCCAATTTAAGGTGAATTTGGCATGTTTTATTTTAAGTTTTACTTTCAAGGCATTTACCAATCAATTGCATGCCGAGCGAAAGCGAGTCAGGAAAAAAGTTTTCGCCTGAGTTTGCAAGTTGCATCCTCTAAATACTGACGGCAGGGCTAGCATCTGGCCAGAATGTGCAGAGCAGGGCGACAATACAAACATTGAGGCGCCCATATCATGGCTCTAACGATGCAGTACTTCCTTTCGCTCCCTCAATTATTTATCAATGCAGAAACACATTAATTACGCTGCTTATCAGTACTTCGATCGCGACAACCAACACCACTTTATTAAAACTTCCAAATTGTTATTTCAACTAATCATTTATTCATTTCAACAAAAAATTACCTCGAATATACTGCGGCATTTAAAACCATCCTTTTTTAATACGTTTTGATACGTTATTGAATTGACGTAAGAGCAGTTTATAATTGTAAATATCTATAATAATTATAGGTCGTCGGCAAAGTATTGTGTCTAGTATACCAGTCAAGTAGATAGGTTACTGCAGTAAGGTCTTTGCTGCATCTACTTGACTGGTACTCTACAAAAGCGGTGGTTTCACTGCAATCAATAATCGCGATGAATCGGCGACGACCTATAATAATAATAGTTTATAATTTTAAATATCTTTATTAATGTCTATTATATATTTATATAATTGAGGTAACAATGTGTCAAAATCATTTTAACATTTTTACAAAATGACAAGAAATTGAAGGCTTGTTTAACCCTGTTTTAGTTAGTTATGCCTGCAAACATTTGATTACGTTGGATTTTTTTTTTGAAAATTTTGTTGTAATGATTTACTACTATAAAAAATATTGAAAAACGTCTAATGGATAATTCCAGCGTTGCTTACGTTACATCTTACTCCTATTTTAACCCTTAAATGTGTAAATTTGTCAATGGAGCTCTCTACAACTAGAATTATGAAACAAAAGACGTCTACTCTATCTCTATCTCATTTGTGCTACACTTTCCAGCCAACCAAATAAATACTGTATTTGTTTTTCATACAACAAATACAGTATTTATTTGGTTGGCCGGAAAGTGTAGCACTGAGCGGCACGAACGAACATAGCTAATGTGAATCTGTAGAATAAGATAATTCTACTAAAATTTAGAGGGTGCCAGTAATTTCTTAAATAAAAATAATAGTTACACTTTTCGCCCGGCCAAGTAAATATTGTATTTGTTCAACAAAGAACAAATACAGAATTTGTTTGGTTGGGTGGAAGTAGGAGTGTATGTATGTCTTCTATCCTTTTTGGGTAGAACTTTTGTCCCTGTCTAATCTAACGGGAGAAATCGCCATTATATTAAAAGACATAATATTTAAATACAATATTTATTTTTAGTAAATAACAAAGTAACAAAACATATATTTATAATTAGTATAATAAGTTTAATTTGTGATAAATTTATAATTTTATAAAATGTTGCTTACGTTACATTTTGTGACATAGGTTTTGACTTAAGTTCATGTATCTTTAAATTTTTGTTCTATTCCAGAATATAAAATCTTTTTAAAACTAAATGTGCATTTAAAAATGTGTTAGAAGTCAGGCTAAAATGTTTTAAATCTTTAACACTGAATTATGTCTTAAAAGATTAAATATATGTTGCATAAGTTACAAGATAATTCGTTGCTTACGTTACATTAAAAGTCCCTATATTTTTTTGCATTATAAACTGACCTATCTTGACAATGTATTGCATTACCGAGAGTATACTTCGACTGGTACACTTTCAGTTTTTGTCCCAGTTATTGTTTAATGTTTTGAAAAGCCTCGTATTCGTACAAAAAATTTCAATTTTTTTGCCTTCTTTTTCGTTTTATGACGTTTGATGTCGATATAAATCAATTTCGAGCAAAAAAAAATTGTCGGTCTTTTAGTCGATCGTCGGTCGATTTATTTTTGTCGTTCTGCCTGAGAAATTGTGTGAGCACGATAACTTATGAACGCCTTAAGCTAGCTAATAATAATCTGTATTTTATGTAAAGCCAGTCATGTCACGATTTGCTGGAATAAAACTAATGGTCTAGAGTAATAATAAAGTTTATTATGAAACTCGTTTGGATGTCTTTATGAAGGCATTTTTATTCTCGCATTTGGTCCCGTCTCCTGTATCGATTTTAAAACAAAACTTGCGACAAGTTGTAAATAACAAGATACTAATTGCTTTTTGTATATTAAATACAGCTAATTACCCAAAATAAATAGCTTCTACTTAGTTGACATAAAAAATAAATGTTTTTTTGCTGTGGACATTAATAAAAACACTAAGTATTTTGTTAATGTTAATGTTTCGCTCTGTTGCCAAATTATGGAATTTAATATATCTTTGGTTTTTGGTTGTTTTGGTGTTTTTTTTGCTTTGGTTTTCGGTTGTTTGGGTGTTTTGCAAAAAAAAAACACCAAAACAATCAAAAATCAAAGATATATTAAATTACACAATTTGGCAACAGCGCGAAAGGCCGAGTTGAATTTGGGACGTAGACGCTAGTTGTGGAGCGGTCCCAGTCGACCTACCCCTTCTAAAGCCATGTCGAAGGTAAGTGTTCTTAAAGTGTATTTAGGGAAAACATTGCTTAAAATTTACAAAATTAAAAATATTTATTATTAGCGCATTTTTGATACAAGCGGGGTATTGCAATAGAGCGTCCACTGTTGCCAGAATTATAAATCTATGCAACCCAAAATACATGTAAGTGCATTTTAGGTTGCAAATACATTATTTTTGTATCGTAATTTCTGACTTATGTGTGCCAAATTTATTTATTTATTTATTTTTTATTTATTTAAGTTACATCAAACAGTATAAAACCAATTCTAGGATGAGTCACATCGAAACAAAGAGTCTTAACAAAAAATTACAAAGATTAATTAATATACAAGGTACACAAAAAAAAATCCAGGTCTAATTGGCGAAATGTAAATTTAATACGACTGGGGCTGCAGTTAAATATATCTACATCTGATTGAATTGCATGATAATTATTGCACATTGAGTAGATTGGTGAAAATTTAGGTAAGTTGGTTCTAGGTTTTAATAAGTAAAAAGTATTACATGATCGAGTATTTGCTGTAGGAACATGAAAATTTAACATTTCCAAAAGTTCGGGACAGTCAATTTTGTTATTAATTGCAATAGAACGTCCACTGTTGCCAGAATTATAAACCTATGCTACCCAAAATACATGTAAGTGCATTTTAGGTTGCAAATACATTATTTTTGTATAGTAATTTGTGACTTATGTATGTCAAATTGCAATAGAGCATCCACTGTTGCCAGATTTATAAATCTATGCAACCCAAAATACATGTAAGTGCTTTTTTGGTAGCAAATACATTATTATTGTATCGTAATTTCTGATGTATGTGTGTCAAATTACAACAGAGCGTCCACTGTTGCCAGATTTATAAATCTATGCAACCCAAAATACATGTAAGTTCATTTTAGGTTGCAAATACATTATTTTTGTATCGTAATTTCTGACTTATGTGTTTTTATCGTGAGTATAATTTTATTTATAAAATAATCGCCCAATTTTCTTTAAACGTGTGCAAACCTCTTAGCTTTATGCAAATTTGCTGTTTTGTTGGTTTACTTTCCTAATAGCCTTCAGTAATTTTTACGTGCATTAATTTTTTAATGTTGGTAGAAATAATTTTTATCGTTTTAAGTGAATTAATTTAAATAATGAGCTATTAATTATATACTGCAACACATTATTTTAATTTTACCCCGTACTTAAGTTAAACAAAATTTAATGTGACTTTTATTATAGTCGGAATTTATTAGAATTTTGCATGCTCGAAAAAAAAACGCACATTATATATTATGCCATAACACATTGATTAATCGTCGCAGACGGTATGCAAATCCAAAGAATTAAAACTGCACATAGCCACTTATTGTTTCACTTCATTAATTACCGGGCAATAAAAAAATAGTAAACGCACACTACAAAAAAAGAATGTGTAAATTTACATGGTAAATCAGAGGTAGTATGTTGCCAAGCAGGTACATGTAAAATTTACGAGATTTAACTTGTAATTTTACAATTTTTTAGGAATGTTACATGTACTTGTACGTAATATTCCTAAAAAATTGTAAAATGACAAGTTAAATCCAGTAAATTTTACATATAAAAAACATCAAAATACACAGTATCTTTCTTATGAAATGTAAAACAGTACAATTTTACTGTCCTCTAGGCTGCATAACCACAAAAGTCTAATTTAATAAGTAAACTCAAGTTTGCGTTTATTTAGGAATAGGAAACCCATTAAACAGCTATGTATTGTATTAAATATAAAACCAAGAAAACTAAAGTTAAATGAAAATCATATTTCCTGTTTGACATACCTACATATATAAATGTGTATGCTCTTTATAATTATTTTGTGCTTTGCTTTCCTTAAAAATTAGTAAAAATTAGAAAATTTTAAAATAAGAAACTTCATATTTTTTCGGGATCGTAGTGTACATAACTCGTTGGAAAATGTATTTGTGTATTTCCTCACTCGCCTGGCTCCTCGTTCGTAAACCTTCCCACTCGCGTGAAATATGTCACTTTCCACACTAGTTATGTAATATACTATTCAGAAAGTCCTATTTATTTTTATTATAGCGAGTAACATTTGTAGCCATTATACATTGTTAAACAAGCAGGGGACATTTAAAGGCCGCTCGGAGGGTCGCATGCAAAAACGTAATTAACAATTACCGAGTTTATCGCAAATCAGTTGTGTTTATTATTAATGCAAGGCAATTAGACGGCACGTAACCGAGCGGATCAATGTTCCTAATTAAATAATCAATTGCCTCAATTAAAAACGCTTTGCAACACGCTTCCTCACAGGTGGCCGATTATTTATTTCGAATTTATGTTTTCCACACTTTTCCAGGATTTCCCAAAGAAAATAAGCACTATTAACTCGTCAAAATAATAGGATTATTTTAGTTTAACAAAAATCAATAATTTATTTACCATTACTTCTATATTTTACATTATACTGTTTTTGTACATCGGCACTTAGTGCTACTAAGAGTGCCGATGTATTGAAATCTACGCCGAAAAGTCAGTATCTTTGACCACGTTTTTTTTTCACATTTCTCGACGTTTTAGACCATTCTGAGTCGAAATCAGTAAAAAAAAAAATTGCGTCCGTCTGTCTGTCTGTAAGTCTGGGTGTAAACTCTCTAACTCCATTTCTACATGAGATATCGACTTGCGGTTTTTTGCATATTGTTTCTTATAGTATTCCGAAGAGCTGATTAGATTTTGGGGGTAAACGATTGGGGGTAAGGGTCTAAAAATAGGGTAAAACTCCTATTTTTAGCGTTTTTTGTTTATAATTAAGGCAATTATTATTGTATTTGGTTAATTTAGCACTTATATAAAAGATAATTTTAAATTGGTCAAAAAATTTTAAAACTAACGTTTTCCTAAAACGCATTGTTTTCGAGATATTGGCGTTTAAAGCAGTAAAAGGTTTTTTTAGCATATCTCACATATTTATAACCCGATTTCAAAAAATTATATTTTAAATAAAAGCTCTTTTTAAGCCCTATAAAAAATGTTACATACAGTTTTTTGCTAGAATATAATGTTTTAAAGATACAGAATTTAAAATCAAACAAAACACCTAGTTTGAAATTTGCAAACTAGATGGCTCTAGTGTACAATAGTGCCGATGTTTTGACAGGGTGCTTGCAACGTTTCATCTAGTTTTACTATACAGTAACAGTCAATTTGTGGAACTCAAATTTATTTCTTCCATTCCACTGTTAAACATTTCATAATGATTGCTGGACTTTTGTCCAAACGCATTTCTCCGTGTATTTTAATTTCGGTAGCAAAAATCAATTTGTCCCTTTTCCATTTAGGCAATTGTTTAACTGGTACTTTTTTAACTTTTAAACATGACATGTCATTTCGATTTTAGATGTTCTGATAATTTTAATCGGTCTAGAAAATTTGTACCTGGACAGAGTTATCTACTTAACATAATTGAACGATTTTTTTTGAGATAGCACAGTTTTCAAAACAAGGCTTAAGTGCACTTCATAATTTATAAATACTGATGCCAAGTTAAATTAAAGCTTTCCAGTTAATAAAAGGCACTGCAATGTCTTTGACATGTCAAAGACTAAAAATTAGTATATTGTTTTACTAAGAGGAAAAGTGAAGCTTTTTTTTTACTAGTCTGTAGAAGCGGAGTCCGAAAACTACAGACGAGTTAAAAAAAGCACTTTTCATCTGAGTGAAACATACTATTTTTTCTTCAAGCATCCTATATATATTTCTTTAAATATTAATTTTTGAATTTAATTTATTTAGTATGTATTTTTTTTAATTAAAATGGGCCAATAAAACCCTTTCAAAATAAACTTAAACCTTCCTTGGCTCATTTTAAATGTTTTTCCTAGGCTAAATCTTACACTTTTCGCTATTTCGATGGTAATTTGTCTAATGTAGCATTTGCAATTTCGGAGAGCTTTGTAGGTGTATAAACCATATATTATTCTCCAATCATTTTTAATCAATTTTACACAAGGTTTTTGACAGAATCTCGAGTCAACCACCTGTTTACATAGTAAACAAACAAGTTTGAAGTATGGCTGTCATCAAAGTCAAAAAGTGCTGCCGCCAGTGGTGGTTCTGCTAACTTTTTTTTACGGCGTACAACAATGAACTCATTTTTTTACTGTAAAAATATAGATCACTTCTAACTAGTGTGTTCAGTTATAAAATATGAACATTTTAGTACGCTTGAAGAAAATAATATATTATGCACCGAGTATGCGAACTAAGTCTTTAGTTTCGAGACTGAAGTATTTTTGCTGAGAAGGAGTCGAGGCAAAAAATCAGTCGATAACACTTAAGACAGTTTGCATACGTGTTGCATATAGGTAATATTTTTTCTACTTCCTAAAGTCAGTAACAGTTAAAAATATAGTTTAAAATTATTTTGACGTAGCTGTCAGTTTGACAAATAACTTGAAAAAAGTTAGTAGTTGTCTTAAATTTTTGTTATTATTGACCGTCATTAATAAACAATCAATAATAAATGAGTTCAGTGATTTTTTTGGTTGTCAAGCTAAACAAGCAGTGACAATGGTAGATGATATGTAACCTAGCACTTAATTAGGTAGTAGAAAACATATTTTGTTTACAGGCACATTTATTAAGCATAATTGTAGATGTACAAAATTAGACTAATTATTACAATAATTTTTAAATATTCAAATATATTTGCGCCCATATAAAGCTCATTCTCGCACTCACAGGCGCTGTGTGTAAACCCGCTCTATCTACCGTAATTATATCAAACACTCTGTAGATTCTAATTAGTAAATGTTGAAGGTAAACTATTAAAATTAGAAGTGGCCGCTACTGAGGGAGTAAAACATAAGTTTCGGCCGCCCGTCGAGCTCTCGGCACCGCTATAACTAACTATTGTTTAGCCTTAATAGTCTTCTAATTAATGAATTAGTGGAAATTGAGTTGCATAGGCCGCCAGGTGGCCTGCGGGGGCCACTTAGCAATGCCAGCCCTGATTATATCTCTTGCCAGCGAGAAGTGTCTTCAGAACTGGTTAATGTTCAGCGCTACATTTGGACTAACCAAAAAAGAAGTTCTACAGAGAAAGAGAGAGACAAAAGTATAATTATTAATATGTTCTAAAATAAAATTATGCATATTTTAGGTAAAAATAACATTTTAAATTATATTTTAAATAACACGAAAATTTGTTTTTTTAAGTAAAAAACTGTAAAACATAGCCGTGTACAGTAGGTCATAAGTTCCCTAGGGAACTTAAGAACCAATATTAAATTTGACAGCCATGGATAATAGCCTGTTGTGTGTGAAGATTTTGTACTTGTTTTTATGTTTAGTGAGCTGTTTTATGTATAATTTTGCATATAAAGTACTTTTTTTTGCACTGTTATAAATCACAGCCAACATGTAACGCGGCTTAAAATTTTCAAGACCCCTACCTCCCTCTCATTTGTTACGTAACATTTTTTTTTACAAAAATTAATTGAAAGGTTTTTAACCGGTTATTGCTTCCGTGTTTTAACCAAAAACAGGTATGAGGTAACTTTCGCAACCGGTTATTGCCTATGGTTTTCCATCTCTATTTTTTTTGTTAAGAGGATTTAGTGAGCTCCGTGTGCAATAAAATTTGCAACGAATCCGTATCTTAGGCCTAGATCATTGTTAAAAACGTGATCCAATAAACATTTTATAAGTTTATAATTTTTTAGTGTTACGTAACATTTTTACTGACACCCACTGCCCCTCTGTAGCAGCCTAACGTTTTTGAGACCCCCCCCACCCCCCTACAGAGTTACGAAATACTTGAACGTTCCCTTATCCCCCTAGGGCTCAATTCCGGACCAACCATTATTGGAACTTTTTTTCATATTTTTGGGTCTAGAATCACCCCTTAAAATTGTGTACCCTATTTCTGGATCACCCTGTATATTCAACAACTTAGCCAATTTAAACAATTTGCTGCTTAATTTTTTCCTGCTTGAAAATTTCTAGATTTAAGTTAAAATATACTATTAATTAAATAATTTTTTTTTTGTTAAATACATATATTTAATATTAAGTAATTGTATTTTTATTTTAGTTCAAATATTTTGTCGTGACAGATAAACAAGTAATTATATAAATTAAATGTAATACAAACGATACATTTTTAACGTTAGCATTTCCCCATGTTTAATGTATAATTACCCTAATCAGAAATCTAGTACATTACCTAGGTAGCATGATAAAATATTTGACTAATGAAAAACCCCATACCTACAGGGCTTTTAAAGAGGAAAAACTATAATTTGCGAGAAATATTTTATAAAAATATTGATCTAGCCTTAGCAAAAGTTTTCAGTTATTAATTTTTATAGCCGAGCGTACAATATCCCGAGATGGGTAGCATCGAGGGATATAAGAGTGTTACGTTCTAAAGCTAGTAGTGAAAAGAAATATTTAAAAGTATTATTTGGGGTATTGTGTTAAAGTTAAAGAGCCTGTAGCATCCCTGCATTAGCGGCTTAGCCAGTTAATCGAAATAAAAACATCAAAGTTGCCTAAGTAATCTAAGTGGTGTTCCATTAAAGTTGCCGTATCACGGGTGACATGATTACCTACACGCAATCCTTAAACTTTTAATAGAAATCCTTTACAAAGGGTTAATCTAAACACGCCTTGCAAAGCTTAGCTACGATTTTAATTTTATATAGAAGTCTTTTCGGTTTGCTCACCAAAGTTGCGTTTATGGTTATGACTGGTAATACAGGGTGTCTGTTTTTCGACCTCAAGTATGGGTATCTCGGTTATTATAACCAGTACCCGTCATATTTCCAGTTATAGTTCAGTCTTTAGGTCAATAAAAGAGGCTTTACCTGGAAATAATTTAGGGAGTTTTGGTTTGCGGTTTATTGGGTAGGATTTAAGGCCGCAAATAAACAGTTTTGCGACATTGAACTCGATTTGGAACTGTCATTTTTTAACGTATTTTTCACAAAAAAACGGACTTTTTAAAATATCTCAAGATCGGTGCATCCTAGGACGAAAAACGTTTGATATGAAAATAAGGAGGACCAAATGTCCAAAATTTTTTGTGTCATGTATTTTTTTGTACGACTTATAGCTAATTCACGGCACCGCCTTAAACGCTTCACTGTAGGGTTTTAGGTTTTTTTTATGACTCGGTTAGGAAGGTTTTTTTTTATGCTTAATACAATGGTGATTCAATCGAAAATCGGTTTACTCGAAATAATGGGGCACAAATGTGTGAATTATTTAAAATAAAAATTAATTTTGCGTAAATTAAAAAGAAAGTGCCAGATATATTTTTTTAATTTTTACACAAAATGTTCTCAGGGGCATGCCTAACCGAAGATAAAGAACAATTTTGGTTTTTCGAAAAAAACATTAAAAATCTAAAAAGTTATAGTGTAACGTTTAAGAGATATTTTAAAAATCCGTTTTTTTTTGTGAAAAACACGTTAAAAAAATAACAGTTCCAAATCAAGTTCAACGTCGCAATGTTGTTTTTTATCTGCGTTCTTAAACCCTACCCAATAAACCGAAAATCAAAACTCCCTGAATTATTTCCAGGTAAAGCCTCTTTTATTGACCTGAAGACCGGACTACAACTGGAAATATGCCGGGTAATGATTATAAATTATAATTCTTATAATTTATAAGAGATACAAGATCGGTTAAATTAGAAAAAAGTTTAGCATTTTTATGCCAAACAATAATCTGAAAGAAAATTATTATTTCAAAAAAGTTAAAAATCCTGATTTTGATAAAAATTTACGTTACGTAATACTTGAACGTTCCCTAATTGTAGAATTGATTTTTTGTTTTTCGAAAAAATGCAAATAACAAAATTAATTTTTGCAGTGTCAGAAATTGATTTTTTGTTTTTTTTTTTCGAAAACAATATCCACAGACTGTTTGGTTTGATTATTCTTTGAAACTTAAATCGGATTCAGGATTACCGTGTACACTAACGAAGAAAATAATAGTCCAGTCAAATAATATTTGTAAACTGCATTTTTATCGTAAGATGCATATTTAGCGAGATAACCGCACTCACCCGTAAAAATCAAGACAGCGGACACCCCTTACGCAAATCACCCGGTGAAAAACTAACAGGAGTTTTCTGTTACTATCCACTACTACCCTTTAAAATATCAGCCCGTGTACATTTATTGCAATTTAACATAGCAATTTCTCGTTGACTGGACTAATATCCACAGACTGTTTGATTAGTTTAGTTTGGTTTAGTTTAGTTTATTGTTTAAAGTCTTTCTCGGACCTATTAGTATAGGTGTTTGACACGATAATTGACTGAAATGATTATTCTTGAAAACTTAAATCGGATTCAGGATTACCGTGTACACTAACGAAAAAAATAATAGTCTCTCCCCTAAAAATCAAGACAGCGGACACCCCTTATGCAAATCACCCGGTGAAAAACTAACAGGAGTTTTCTGTTACTATCCACTACTACCCTTTAAAATATCAGCCCGTGTACATTTATTGCAATTTAACATAGCAATTTCTCGTTGACTGGACTAATATCCACAGACTGTTTGATTAGTTTAGTTTGGTTTAGTTTAGTTTATTGTTTAAAGTCTTTCTCGGACCTATTAGTATAGGTGTTTGACACGATAATTGACTGAAATGATTATTCTTGAAAACTTAAATCGGATTCAGGATTACCGTGTACACTAACGAAAAAAATAATAGTCTCTCCCCTAAAAATCAAGACAGCGGACACCCCTTATGCAAATCACCCGGTGAAAAACTAACAGGAGTTTTCTGTTACTATCCACTACTACCCTTTAAAATATCAGCCCGTGTACATTTATTGCAATTTAACATAGCAATTTCTCGTTGACTGGACTAATATCCACAGACTGTTTGATTAGTTTAGTTTGGTTTAGTTTAGTTTATTGTTTAAAGTCTTTCTCGGACCTATTAGTATAGGTATTTGACACGATAATTGACTGAAATGATTATTCTTGAAAACTTAAATCGGATTCAGGATTACCGTGTACACTAACGAAAAAAATAATAGTCTCTCCCCTAAAAATCAAGACAGCGGACACCCCTTATGCAAATCACCCGGTGAAAAACTAACAGGAGTTTTCTGTTACTATCCACTACTACCCTTTAAAATATCAGCCCGTGTACATTTATTGCAATTTAACATAGCAATTTCTCGTTGACTGGACTAATATCCACAGACTGTTTGATTAGTTTAGTTTGGTTTAGTTTAGTTTATTGTTTAAAGTCTTTCTCGGACCTATTAGTATAGGTGTTTGACACGATAATTGACTGAAATGATTATTCTTGAAAACTTAAATCGGATTCAGGATTACCGTGTACACTAACGAAAAAAATAATAGTCTCTCCCCTAAAAATCAAGACAGCGGACACCCCTTATGCAAATCACTCGGTGAAAAACTAACAGGAGTTTTCTGTTACTATCCACTACTACCCTTTAAAATATCAGCCCGTGTACATTTATTGCAATTTAACATAGCAATTTCTCGTTGACTGGACTAATATCCACAGACTGTTTGATTAGTTTAGTTTGGTTTAGTTTAGTTTATTGTTTAAAGTCTTTCTCGGACCTATTAGTATAGGTGTTTGACACGATAATTGACTGAAATGATTATTCTTGAAAACTTAAATCGGATTCAGGATTACCGTGTACACTAACGAAGAGAATAATTACCGAATAACATTTGACTCGAAAATGAGTTACTTGCTGACGGCTAATTAATTTACAAAGCATCTAATTAAATTGGATTTTATGTAATGAACTTAATTAAGTATTGATTAGTCCTACAACAAAATAATTAACTCAATTTCTAAATTTAATCAAAGCTTTTTATTTAAACCAATCCAGTTTAAATCAAACCTGATCTCCGCGCACACTGAAAATCGTTTTCCTACGACCTAGTTAGCAGTTAGTGCCTATTTCTCACCCGTTGCCTACGACAACGGTTCGGAAGTGAGAACCAGCTGATTTTACATATCTGCTGTCAGAAAATTAGTAAACGTCAAACACATAACCTCAAATTGACTATTGACTAATTTAAAGATAATTTTTGGGTTTTTTTGGATGTTTAGGGGATAGATCGTAGGAAAAATAGTATACGCACCTCTACGCAAACCATTTCAGTGCACATCGTGCACTAAAAACTAGGTTCGCGTACTCGGTGCGTAATTTACTCTACTGCATACTTTTTGCATATATGGAACCCTACGAAAGTTTAGTAAACTTTTACTGGTTGTTACGGTTACCAGAACAATAACAACGTTAAGCATTATTGTAACAACTTGAAAATCAACAAGAAAATTATAGAAAGAAAAGAAAAGTCCTAAAAAAGAAACTAAAGCATCAATCTACAAATGTTTTGTTAAAATGAAGCAGTGGTCAATAAAAGTTTTATAGCAAACGGGTGGCAGAATTTTTTTCGGCAATAAAAAATTCTCTGCCTGTCCCGTAAATTTTGTGACGACGATAACTTGAGAACGGTTTTAGCTAAAGACTTCAAAGAGTGACCGCAAAGTTAGCCTGTTTTTCAAACCCCTGTAACTTCGATTGGAATTGAATGTAACGTATAAGTGCTCAAAATTTTTGTCTGGTCATGAACTTGAGCAAAACGCAAGATTTATTGTTCCAGAAGCTGAACATCCCCTAAAACAAAGGGTTAACTATGGGTACTTGAATTGAATTTTATACCAAACTTTCTCACATTTTATTAAACATAACTGGCTGGATCCCTTTAACTCGATTTTTCTTGAGATACTTTATGATTTAATACTTTTTTTGGTGCTTGGGGATAGTTTAACCATCTTTGTGGGGGTAGATTTTTATCAAATCCCGTTTAAAAGACACACAGAAAACCCCCTTTAAAGGGGTTAAAAAATAAAAAATTCAAAATATTTAAAAAACACATTTTTCTATAATATGAAACATAAAAAACAAGTAAAGAGGTATCACCCTTAGATTTGATGAAAATCCACTCCCACAAAGAGGGTTAAACTACCCCCAAGCATAAAAAATAGTAAATCATACAGTATCTCAAGAAACATCAAGTTAAAGGGATCCAGCCAGTTTAATAAAATGTGAGAAAGTGTATAAAATTCAATTCAAGTACCCATAGTTAAGCCTTTGTTTAAGGGGGTGTTTAGCTTCTAGAACCATAAATCTTGCTTTTTGCACAAGTTCATGAGCAGACAAAAATTTTGAGCACTAATACTTTACATTTTATCAATTCCAATCAAAGTTACAGGTGTTTGAAAAACAGGCTAAAAAACCTCTTTTTTGAGGTCACTCTTTGGACCATAGGTTGCTTATCCAAAGTTTTAGGCTGGGATTGTCCTTGGTAAAAAACAGGGTGGGATAAGGTGGTAAAAACAAGTTTTTTAAATCATATTTTTATTTTTTTGTTCGTTTTCCAAAAAAGAAACTTAAAATTTTTTTTTTATTTTTTTTAATTTTTTTTTTGTTTAATTATTGGCAGTAGTTTTTTAATTACTAGGAATTTTAGTAACAATTTTTTCGCGTGTAGATAAAAAAGTATCAAATTGTAAAAGGCTAAATCCTTTGTGTGACAAAATTTATAGCGGTGTTCGTCCCGAATTGACAAGCAGCACGAATTGAAGCTCTTCTTTATATGACAGGGAATTATTTTTGATAGGATTACTAGATTGACAAATAGGATCAAAACGTATTAATTGGGCAAGTCTAAGGTTTAACAAATTGATTTCGAATAAATAGTTATTTTTAATACAAGAGTGGAAAGTTAAATTTTTTGATTGAGTGGGTTATTAGCAGTAGTCGGCGAATTTCCAGTACTCGCATAGGCGCCACGTCGACTCTAGAGTTGAGGTGAGGTTTTAAATATTTACATTTTTATTTCTTTTTATCTTGATTTTTTTTAATGATTGCATTTAAAGGTAAGGAGTAAGGTGGGAAAAAAAGTTATCGATAAATAAAAATTAAAAACTTTCGCATTCTTAAAAGATAAAAATCGAATGTCGATTTTTTCTTTTTAAAACACCGATATATAGTTAATATGTATACTTAATATTGTTGTGTGTAACAAATAAGTTAATATTGTTGTGTGTAACAAAAAAGTCAAATATTTCGATTTAGTAAACTTTATAAAAATTTCCCTCATAATTCGGCAAAATTATTCCGTAAGCCTATGTTTCTGTGTTTATTTTCAAGGTTGATGAGTCATAACTGAGTTTAGCCCGACTACTGGTTATTAGAAGCCGAGACACGTTGGTTTTTGCCTCACTAAAAAATATGTTTTGCCTCTGATATTAGGGTCCTTCAAAATTTTCCAAAAACGTGTCCGATTTAGCTGAAATTTGGTACAAACACTTCTTTTGTTAATATTAATGCGGGCCAATACACAAAAACCTAAAATTCAAAATGGTGGAATAAATATTAATGCGGACCAATACACAAAAACCTAAAATTCAAAATGGTGGAATAAATATGGCCGATTTATTTTTGAAATTTTGCTTAAATTAACAAAAATATGGCACAAAATAAAAAATTATGAAAACTTTAGCACATTTTTTTTAGGTATTTACTACAAAAATTTCATGATTTTGTACTCGCCTGTTTTTTTTTTTATTTAATTATAAAACACCTTTTAGGAAGGTCCTGAATAGGGAATAAACTAAATACACGGTGTATTTGAAATAGCGTCGGAAATTTTAACATAAGATTCTACATCATAAAATATGACAAAAAGTTTCTATAAACATATGTCTAAAAATGCGTCATAAGGGAGCTACGCCCCTTTGAAAGTGGCTAAAAAAATCGGTTTTTATTTAATAACTCAGGAACCATTTACGCTATTTCAAATACACCCTGTATATGTACACACTGTATTTTTTTTTAATTCAGTTAATCCTCAGCTAATTTAAAATTAAAATAATGTTCAAATCTGATTTAATAAGTGGGCGTGACAGCAAAAATAAAAAGCTTGTTAATTAAAATATAATAAAACCTGAATTAATTATCAGGACTTTTTTCTTAGTGGAAAGTATAAAATAGAGATAACCCCGGTAAAAATTAACGTAGTTATTTTTCGAAATTTTAGACCCATACCCAAGTGAAGTAAAATTTCAGTTAAGTTATTTTTTTAATATGTATGTAAGAATTTTCTAGTTATAGTTCTCCGCATGAAACAAAGTCTCCGACAAAAGGGGGAGGGATCATTCGCGCTCTCTTCTTTCAGTCAAAAGCGTTATAAGGCGTGCGTGCCTGCAACGGGGTTCCCACTTGCACACAAAAAAAAAAGTTTAAACATATTTTCCATAGCCACAGATTTGTGCGTCAAAGTATACACCTAAATGAAAATTTTAAGATAATAAAAAAATGTAAGGTTCACCCTAATGCTTATACAGTGCGGTCCAAAAGTCACCCCCCCTTTTAACTTTTGAACGACTTGAGATATCGACTTCAAATTTAGAACTCTTAAATAAGACAACTTAAATTATCTTTTAGCATATATTTTATATTTTTAGCTCTTAAAATGTGGGCAGGGGTGCATGGGGGGACATTTTTTTAAATGGAAAGGGGGGTCGTGTGATACATAATTTTAAAGCTTATAAAAATCTCTATTTAAACTATCATTTTTAAATTTTTTAAAAATGTTTTTTAAGGTTTTGATTTTTCATTTTTTTGTGCTAAAACATTCGATTTTTTAAGTTTTTTTTTATAAATTTTTATTTATGTCAACTAAAATTAGTTTAAAAGTATAATTAACATTTTTTTATGATGAAATTAGGCATTTTTTAAAAATTATTTGTTTTTTTTTAGAGGAATTTTGACATTAATACCCATTTTCAACCCCATTTTTAACCCATTTTTTTTTTTTAATTTAAAAAATATGGAGTTAAATGGAGAATTTTATAAGCTTTAAAGTGATGTATTACACGACCCCCCTTTTCATTTAAAAAAATGTGCCCCCATGCCCCCCTGCCCACATTTTAAGAGCTGAAAGTATATATGCTAAAAGATAGTTTAAGTTGTCTTATTTAAAAGTTCCAAATTTGAAGTCGATTTCTCAACTGGTTCAAAAGTTAAGAGGGGGGGGGGTGACTTTTTGACAGCTCTGTATGCGAGGGATAAACCACTACAAAATATTTGTACAAGGACTCCCGAGATTTTTGTATTACTTTAAGATTTCAGAGATTTCTGGAATATCTTAGTAATCGTGTCAAAAATTACCGAGATGTTCGGGATTTTTGTCAATATTTTTAATTTTTTTGAAAATTTGTGTACAAACTTCTCATACGCTTATACATCCTTACTGAAAATCTCACGGGGTCTTAAGTTTAAAAGCTAGAATTTAAATTTAATATTTAATTTTATGGTTTATCATTTCAATTTTTCAAAAAAGATTAATGATTTGACAATTAAACAATTAATCTTTAAGAATATCAATTAGGCTTGCCTTTTTAACGTTGAAAAATTCAAATGCTCGTACAAAATGGGGGAGAAAATAACCTGCATGCAAACCGGACATTTTTATTATACTTTTCTATACTTAATGGATATTTAATTTTAATTTGCTATTTATATAATTTACTGATTATTTCAAATTCATTTTTCCGTTTACTACTAATGTTGTCAGGAAAGAGACAGATTAGTTTTTTTATTGGTATTTAATATTTGGGGAGCATAAATTCAAAACGAAGCTTGGGACTTTTTGAATACTAACTCCTCACATTCATATTTGCGCATGGTTAAACCTCTATTAAACTCATGTTCTTAATTCCCAAATTTTTAGATGAAAACCAAACTTTCCTGAAAATAATCTATTACAAGGATATAATAAACCTCTGTGTGTAGTTTCTCAGTTTTTATGTTTCTATATGGTTGGTACAAAATAAAGAATGTAAATTAATTGGAAGCTAATGAGTTTTAATTAAGCGAAAAATAAAAAATTGACAGGTACAACCCATCAATTTGTGTGAGAATAAAATATTAATAGCGGTACCGAACTCACTCATGGTAAATCTTTTTAGCGCTAATTGATGCTTTTATGAGGTGTCTATAATATTATACGAGTCATTGTTAATTTTTTAATGAAAGGCTTAATTCAATTAAATAATTAATTGTAATTCATTTTATAAATTAAATTATCTACCGAATACGGTGGCAAATCAAGATTACGAGTTGTTTTCGACGTTCCGACGGAAAGAATTACAGAAACTCGAAATATCGGTAATAAAAAACTCTTGGTCTAAGAAGAGTACTAAGTATAGTCAACAAGGACCATAGTCAGTTTTTATATAACGAATACTACATAAGATATAGCTGTTAAAAATAAGAGTCGATTTTACTTATCTTTAATGAAATATATCTTCTCATAGTCTTTTATTATAGATATCTACCTACAAATTTAATCAAAACACACATTTTAAAGAGGTATAGTGTTCACATTTGGACTTTGCAAACTATATTTATTGAAAAGACAAGAAATGAGAAAGAAAGAGAGAAAATCTAAATCTAATTCACAAAGCTACATGTTATACTTATATTAAAAGTATTAAAACACCATTTTAAATAATAAAATTAATATTAGATACCTATTTTAAGTAAATTAAAATTAATAATAGCAATATTTTAAAGTACCTTTTAGATCGACCAAGTGCGATAAAAAATAAAGCACATGCAACGTCAAAATGAAAATTGGTTGCTCAATCAGTTAAACTAACATAAATCATGCCTGACTTGTTTATGAGGAAGGGAGAATAATTTTCCCTTATTAAATTTAAATACAAAATATACCTATTAGTAAATGACTGTTAGATATTAACTGTCATCTAATATTGTCAATGTCAAAGTGACATTTGTGCTAGTCAAAGCTTTTTGAAAATGATAAATATACATACTAATGATTGACAGATATTGAAAGTCTTTTATATTAGTCAATTTTTTGTGGTAACGCCGGTTAACCAGTATGTTACTCTTTCTCTGTTTAATTAATGAGTTAAAAAGAGAGAGAAATACATATTCCCCTAACTTGGTTAGTAACCGCTGTTCCACAAAAAATCGGCATTTATCAATGTTAAAGTGACGTTCAGAATAATTTTTCATCTGTCATACTTTTCATTATATATTCGTATTATAAATAAAAATATAAAATGGTAATAAAACAAAAAAATATTCTGCCTGCAGAATAACCGCCAAAATGACCCTAAAATTAGACTTGTCACTAATCTGTCAAACTGTAAAATTTTATTTTAGAACAGCTCAAACTGCTAAAAAACTAGACATATTTTAATAAAATTTGGAAAACATACTAATGTGTGGATAAAGCTTAATAGCTAATATATGAAATCTCTACAGCTTTTAATAACCCCAGAAACGGGGTATGAAATGTATGAATTTTGGTCAATTTGCGTGACATAATTTATGGACAGCCCCTGATGGAAATCTATTATCGTTAAAAACGAAGTATATTCTAGTTATTTTGTCCCCCCCTGAATTCGAAAATGGTAATCGTTCTTTGCGGAAATGCACCGTTTTTTTTCTATGGCGATTTTTTATATGCGCATGCGTCGTAGGGGGCTTACGGTTTTTCAATATATTATTTTTAATAAAAAACAAGTTTTTATAAAAAAAACACCTAACAGGCCCAAAACCAAGGTTAACGTAAACCCCCATTAAAAAAAACACCAAACAACAAAAAACCAAAAAAAACTATGTGAAGATCTCACGATTTAGGCGTTCCTTCGTAATGTGACCACAATTCAGCCTCGCGCGTGAAAACAATAGAACTATAAAAAATCGCTATAGGAAAAAAACGGTACATTTTCGCAAAGAACAAATACCATTTTTGAATTCAGGAGGGGAAACATAACTAGAATATACTTCGTTTTTAACAATAACAGATTGTCATGAAGTTTTTTTGCCAAAACAAAAAATTTTTATCAAAAAACTTCATAGAAAAAAAAAACGGTGCATTTCCGCAAAGAACGATTACCATTTTCAGATTCAGGGGGGCCAATATAACTTGAATATGCTTCGTTTCTAACGACAACAGATTTACATGACGTTTTTTTGGCAAAACAAAAAATATATAAATAGATAAAAACGGTGCATTTCCGCAGAAAATTATTGTCATTTTTGAATTCAGGAGGGTCAATTAAGTTAGATGGTAAGTGATTTGTAACGATATCAGATTTCCTGCGAATGAAAGTTGGGCCAAAAATATAAAACAAAAAAAGGATTCTCACCGCCGCTTTCCGGATTTCCGGGAGTGGACCGGTCGCAATCACCGTCCTCCTTGCGGACGAGTCCCAGTATGTTGTCAATAGTGTGTCTGGGCCCCGAAATCGGGCTGGCCACCATCCTCAGCGGCTTAACCTCCAGGCCGTAGTTGGACAGCATGCCCGTAGTGTCTTCGATACGGTCTGATTCCATCGCGCCGGCAAAACTGACTGAACTTGGAAGCCACGCTTCACTTCTTAGGGGGCGTGCTCAGGGGCGGACCTGGTGCACCCCGAGCCAATAAAAATCCAGCAACATCCATCATGGAAGGCCGTGAGGGGTGCTGAGTGAGTCGGAAAAGGCCGCCAACTCTAATAAGCTCTGCTCAGTGAAAATTTCTGGTGTAAAAGCTCCAAATTGGTGTCAATAGTCGCGAATTAAGTGCTATTGCTACTTGTTTGAGAGTGGGGTTAGCCGACAAGCGAAATTTATTAACTGGATTTTAACTCGTTCGACTTTAGCCACCCAAGATAGCTATATTTGTAGAACCCAATTAAATTAAAAAGCTAAATTCTCTATCTTACGGTCCCTACACTGTAACAAGGATAGATGTAAATTTATAGTACACTAGGTCAGACGTTTCGGACCCATCTATAGTTAATTTTTTTAAGGTATAGTTATTTTAAACCTTCCCGCTTGTAAACAATCTCGAAATTACCATAGCAACGTAAGATACGCATTCGTCGTAAGCGAAATGACTAGGCCCAATTTACACAACCTTAAAACGTTGACGTGCCATTAACGAGAACAAAATAATGGTTTATTCCTCTAAATTATTGGAATAAAAGCGATTTTATAAGCAAATTTTTATGCCCCTCTACAAAAATAAAAGGGATTTTTTAGTGGGTAAAAATTTAAAAAAATGACACATGAGGTTAATAAAGGCTAAAAAAATGCACTTAGAGTCCTTTTTTTCTACGGTATACTTTAATATGTCCTAATTCAGGGTCTATATTTACTTTTTTTTTAAAGTACAGGGTGTCCAAAAAATAATTAAATATCTCAATAAAAGTTAAAAAAATGCATTAAATTGTAATAAAATATTAATTTTGTAGCAATTAAATAAAAAATGTTTTCAAATTTCCTTTTAGTATATTATATTATGTAATAAAACACATAATAATGTTTTTTTTTAAGTTTAGGACGTTTATTTTTAAAAATCTTGAAAAAAAAACAGTTATAAAAATAAACACATTTCAAAGCAATTTGTACATATTGTTATGCTTTTTGGCCAAATATCATATCTTTTATGGAAATAAAGTGATTTTTTCTACATTTTCTACATTCTGTTTTTTAAACATAAATTTCGGACGTTAATTGGTACTTATCAATGAATTTCTAAAAAAAATGGCCCATGAGAAAAATTTCTAGGTATTCTTTTTTGTAGCATAAATAAGCTTTAAACGTAAATTTTCGCAATGTTTTTACCCTGGCAAATCCATTTTTTCATGTAAAAGGGTATATATTTTTGTTTTGAATATTCCCTTATTATTCAAAAATAATGTTCCTTCCTAAAATCGCCTGATTTCAACGTTTTTATATTGAAATATTAATAAAAAGGGTTAACATGTTTTCTCTCTTAAAAAACCGCAGGGCGCTACCTCTAAATAATTTTTAAAAAATCTGAAAAAAATTGAGGGTTTGTTTTTGACCTAAATGAACATTTATAGGGGGTGGGACCCTAAAAAAATCCATTTATACATATCGCCTTGTAAATTCCGAAACATCGTATCTGCACTCAGAAAAATCCCATCTTGTAAAATCAATAAGAAATTATTTTAATCTAAAAAAATTGCCTTTTAAAATATTAAAAGTAAAAACTTTACGTTTTAGTTATGAACAATATTAATTTAAAAAAATAATTTTTACACCAAACCATTTTTCACTTTAAAGTAAAAGTATTGTCCCTTACTTTCTTATTTTAATGTTTTCTTAATAAAATTATAATATTTCCCTTTATATTGTTGAAAAATATCAATATATTAAAAGAATTCTCTTTAAAATAACCAGTTTTTGTATTCAAATCATTTACAAGTTTAAATTATTTAAGAGGAAACATTTTTCAAATTACAATGAATATTTTTATTTTTACAATGGCTTATAAAATTAAAAAATATCTTTTTGAATTAACAAAAAACACTGTCGGAGCAAAAACATATTGGTTTTCTTTTAAATCATATGACTTTTGTTTGATTTTATAACGATTTTTCTCTGAGTGTGGAAAATGACCACTTGGCAGCATTATCCTTTTTTAAACAATTAATAAGGTATTTATTTAGAACTTTATTAATTACGTATAAACATGAATAAGTTCTTATTCATATAATTTAGTCAATTATTAACTTACTACCCTACTAATTCCATAAAAAAGAATAATTTCTCTTGTTTCAAGAAAATGCCAGCCTTGAAACAAGAGAATATGGCTTTGAACATATCCAAAGACACGTGTCCTTGGTTCAAGGAATCCGTTTTTTCTATTATTCCTTTTGTTTCTTGTTTGCAGATTTATCGGATTGTTTTTCTGGCCGCACCATTATCAGAAATTTATTAAAAGAAAAATTAATTGAAGTTAATTTTAACTATGATTGAAGGTTTACTAGTGTCAATATTTGACATCTAATTAAAAATGTAAAAATATATCAAATTTTTTTAAAAGCCTATATCTCGGAAACTAATAGTCCCACGATAAAAATGATTACATATCTTTTTGTAGGGAATTATACAATATTTTCATTTATGCAAAAAATTCTGTCCTACTATAAATAATAAGTGAGATATCACTAAAATTTTTAGTTTTTGTCCATTTTGCCCCCCTTACCCTAAGCTAATGTTAACCATATTTAATGTGACGCAAATAGAAAAGGTGCTGAATCGTTTGGTGGAAGAATTTTTCAAATCGGACACTCCGTTAAAAAGTTATAAGGTTTACATACAGACAGACGGGCAGATAGACAGACATTTTTTTAACACCCCCTTTTTTCACATTTTCGAAACGTTTCATGAAATTCTTAAGCCGAAAATACAACAATTTTTTTTTGATTTATCGGTCGATTTTAATAACGGGTGGTACCACCCGGAAAGCATAAAAATTAATTTTCCTAACTAATTCAAGCTATTTGATTTGCAGTTTTGGCGAAGGCGCCCACAATACAATAGTTTATCCATCTGCAATTTTTTTATACCCTTGGTTTCTATAATATAATGTAGATAAACATAATTTGATAATATTGGATGTGAGAGATAAAAATCAGTACTAAGAGTCATTAAAAGTTAACACAATTTGTTTGCTATTAAAAATACACAAGGGTGAGTTAAAAAATAGAAGGAGAGAAAATAAAGTTCATCATCGAGATAGAGAGAGAAAGAGAGAGCAGTTGGAGCGAGTAACAATGTGCCAATTTGAGCTTAAACGGGACATTGTAAGTTGAAAATGTAATAAAAGCATTTTTATACAGGCTCCCATCTGCTGTCCTATCTTCGTACTAATCATATTATGTACTCCATTTTTGAAGCGCCCTCTGCCGCCGGCTCGAAATTCAATTTAAAAGTCATTTGTACTATGCAAGAATATTGTTAGGCTCGTTAGTAATAATCATAATAATAATTTCATTTCGGTCCGACCGACAGAAAAGTGTTTTGTTTGTTGACACTTTTGGAATAGTTTTTGTAAAAAGTCAGAAAGAACGTATTTGCTGTATACTCATACCTATAGTTCTCCACACGGGTGAATAGCTACGACGAAAGGCGAAGGTATCACTCGCGCTCTCTTTTTTACATCATAAGCGTCATAAGGCGTGCGTGCTTGCAAGTGAGACCCACATTCCTCACATATTTTCCATAGCCACACACCCGTGTGTCGAACAATATACATATAAGTCTGACTTGTAAGACGAGGCAAGGCGCTCGCCAAAAGGCGAGTCCAGCAAATGAATTATATCAATCATGGAGTTTTTTAGATAGCCATTAAATTGAAAATAAAACTAATTTATAACTATTTTTAAGATTAATTTTCTGTCAAGTTATTGAAAATGTATATTGAACATGTGATTTGATGGTTTCAGGGGCGTACTGAAGGGACATCGTTGGGGGTGGGGAGAGTAACAACTTTTATCAACTAATAAAACTAAATTTTTCATCTAAAAAAAACTTTAGCTCTGACAGGAATTTTTCTTGATGACTAAAGAAAAGGTCCTCACCTCTGAACAAAAGTTCTACCCCTAGGGCGAAAATTTTGATGACTAAACAAAAGGTCCACACCTCTGAAAAAAAGCTCTACCTATAGCGCGAAAATTTTGATCACTAAGAAAAAGTTCCTCAACTCTGAAAAAAAAGCTTTAGGTAGGTTTACCCATTGACTCTTCATTAATCAATGGTTTACACAACAATTCACCAAACAAAAACAATTTTCTAACTACCCAAACAATTTTTTATCTTGTACAAAAAAAAATAACCAACTAAACAACAGTTTCCCATCTTTGGACAACAAATTTATCAAGTTTTATATAAATCCAAATTTAAAAATTGGAAAATGGGGAAGGATGCTCCCCCTTCCTTTGGCAAAAGGCCCTTTTCTGGTGTACGCACACATTTAGTCCTCGGAGATTAAAGTGATGGCTTTAAAAACGAGCGAGGCTTTTGATAATTTTTAACACCTTATCAAGGACAAAAAAACGCTGCATCAAAAATGTATTCTGTTGCGAGAAAAATGTTGTTGAATCTGGAATATGTTTATGATTTATTGACGTTTACATTTTTCACTTTATGTTAAACGTATTTTATGAATCAAATGTTTTTAAATAAGCGCTCTATTTGAATCTCGCTTTTGAGGCTCTTCGCTGCTGAGTGGCCAACACTGTTAAATATAAACTGAATATTCAGGTACAACTGGATAGGAAATCGGAAGTTATTGACCTATACAATTGTACTTTAATTTTTGTTAAAAACACGCAACATTTCATGTCCGTGTTTTTAACAAAAATTAAGGTACATTAGATAAGGCCATAACTTTCTACCCAACTTAATATTTACTTACTAATGGATAGGAAGTTATGACCTTATACAAATTTACTTTAATTTTTTTTTTAAACAATATAGTTCTAAAGCCACAGACTTTAATATTTAAGGACGGCCCTCCTTAAATACGCAACATTTCCGTACGGACATGAAATGTTGCGTATTTTTAACAAAAAATTAAAGTACAATTGTACAGGATAATAATAAAACTACTTTTTTTACACCTCTAAAACAACCTACGTATCTCGACGGACCGACAAAATAAATCTTCTTGATGTCCGTTCTCGTAAAGACTGATATTTCCTGCAGTAACTTGTCGACTATCGCCGCGCGCTGACTGCTGTATACATACTACCAGTGCTAAAAACATTAGCCAAAATATACGTGATGTTTGGTTTCACCCCTCCTGATCGGTTACACCCCCGTTGACGTTACATACCTATGTAATAGATTCCTTACTCTAAAATGGCTGCCTGAAAAAAAAAAATTGTGATATGTTAAAATTTGAAGGATATTTTTTATGAGTGTACTACCGTATTTGAAGCAATTCAAATTTCCATTACTTGTTTTTCTTTCTATCAAATATAAATTGTACCTACGAATAAATCTACATTCCTTTTATAATTCGATATTGAATAAAAACCAATTTATCTACAACACTTTAATAATTTAAAAACAATACAGTATGTTTGAAAATATTGAACACAGAAAAATTATTACTAAAAAGAAGTACACCACTTTAGATCGAGTTGGTCAAAAGTTTGTATATCCGCAAGTATGTTAAGCACTTAAATCAAATGTTTTGCTTGATTAAAGTTGAATACGTATCGTACTTAGACCATGAAAGACCATAAAGGAGGGTATCGCATTTTGGGCTAAATCGCCTGCAACGATAAGACTTTACAAGCTTATAGATAGATATAAAATAAATACTTAGCCAAGATTTCAGCCCTTTTTACATCCCGGAACATACTTTAATTAATTATTTTAATTAAGAATTTGACATCTGTCAATGTACGATTTGGCAACATTGCACGAAACTTCAAGAGTCAAATTTCATCTCGTCAAAATAAAAATAACTTTGCATATTAACTACTACAGTGGGGCCAAAGTGGGTCTGTGTTGTGTTCACTGCTCTTGACTATAATATTAAAATATTTTGTTGTGTTTCATTAGTTTTTACGGATTCAATATACTGTGATTCAATATGTAATTAGGCTGGACTTATGTGACTAGTTTCTTATGTTTCAGTACGATTATGGAGTTATTTTTGAGGTATTTATACTATAATAACGTTGTAAGCAAACCAGCAGTTTCTACGATAACCCAAAACATGTAGTTCCATGGGACAGTGTTACCCAAGACAAGTAATTTAATGTTAAAACATTTTAAATTAATTTATTTCCAACTTTTAATATTAATTAAATATATTTATTTAAAAATAAATATATTTAATTAATATTGTAGTGTTTTTATTATACATTCTACCTAAATGTAGGTATTTATGTTGGTTTTTAGATTAACAAAAACTATTGCTTTTTTTAATATCATATCACATTTAGCGCAAGAATAATGCGATGTTGTCGGGTTAACGATAACAAATAATTCCTGAGTTTTTAATTTGTTTTTTCATTTTGTTCTTTATTAACAAACAACACAGTTTTTTATCATTTCTTTTTATCATTTTGCAATTTTTTGAACAAAAGCATATTTTTCTTATCTAGTCCAAAACTCCTATTTAAAACGATACCCTCCTTTGTTTATATTAAGTATTTTTATACTTACAACAAGTATTTTACACAAGTATTACAAATACTTTACACTGTAAAAAGTAAACTGAATATTCAGTTACAAATGGATAGTAAATTGGAAGTTATTATCCTATACAATTGTACTTTAATTTTTGTTAAGAACACGCAACATTTTATGTCCGTCCTTAAATATTAAACTTCGTGTTTTTAACCTAAATTAAGGTGACTAAAATTCAGTTGCAAATGGATAGGAAGTTATAATTTTATATACATTTACTTTAACTTTTGTTAAAAACACAATCGTTCTAAAGTGACGTACTTTAATATTTAAAGACGGATATGAAATGTTTGGACTTTTTAACAAAAATTAAAGTACAATGGTATAGGATAATATCTTCCGATTTCTTATCCATTTGTAACTGAATATTCAGTTTACTTTTTGCAGTGTATATTAGATTTTTCGCAGACGAAGAAAACTATTTAGTAACCATTGCCAACAAAAAAATATTTTATATTCATTTGTGGACTAAAAATCAATACAAGCTAAAATGATTTTTAATGAAACTCTTTATTCGGTTATATATTCTATTAAAACTAATCTAATCTAAAACGTTATTTATCCGAAAAAAAAATCTGCCATCTGCAAGGGCCTCAATTAAATAAATTTGCTACATTAAGGAGGTTTAAGGGCGTAAACCTCTTTTTCAATTTTCGATCCTTAATAACAAGGTTGTGGGCCATTGTGTCGTTTTTTAAAAGGTATTTTTGTCGAGAGGAGCTTTAATGTTATCAGTATCTCTGCCAGATGTCATTACGGCTGAGCGACGGGGGGCCCAGTTCAGAAAGTAACAGGGACTTTGACACTCTCCATGGTTCCAGCGAGATTATACCCTTCATTACCGGTAAAAGTATCCTTGGCATATTATTATGTTGTTTAATAAACATTTCAACTTGGATTTTCTTACTTCAAAATTTTCTTACTTCAAAATTTCGAATTATGCTTATGCAGTATACACGGTGTATCTGAAATAGGGTCCGAAATTTTATAAGGTAATTCTACATCAGAAAATATGACAAAAAGTTCCTATAAACATTCGTCTAAAAATGCGTCGTAAGGGAGCTAAGCCCCTTTGAAAGTGGCTAAAAGATTCGGTTTTCATTCAATAACTCAGGAACCCTTTGAGATATAGCAAGGAGGTTTTGAACGTGGAGTAATCTTAATAAGGCTTATCTTCGTATATTATTTTCATGTACTTATTTTAACCAGGGGTGTGCGAAACGGGGGGGCCTTATCAGTTTTTTGCCCCAAACTTTTTTCTGTGTAACGTTTTTGTAATTTTATTTTTTTGGATGATGATTCCTCGGGTCACAATACATAAAAAAGTTACTTTCATTGTAATATTGTAGGATTAACCGTTTTCGAGAAAAAATCACTTGAAGGTGCAATTTCACGGTTCGAGGAGGAAAAAATAAATAGTAAAATGTTGAAAACCGAAATTTTAATGATGCAGGGTGAATGTACATCAAAAACTAAGAAACACCTCATTTACAGATACTTGCAAAAATCAATCCTAAGGGAGCTATGGTCTCCTAAAAATGCACCATTTTTAAAGGACCATAGTAGCTTTAAATTTCGCATGAGCGAATGTTTACCAAGAGCGACGAGTGCGGAAACGTCGCGAATGCAAGAAAGAAACTTTCTGAAAAGCTATGTAAACTATTGTTTCCACGACACCAACAAATATAAAATTATTTAAAATAAATATTATTATGTGCAAATAAAGATAAATAAAATTGTCATTATTTAAAAATATTAGATTAGATTAGATGTACTCTGTGTATCTACATTGGCCAATAAATATTATTATTATTATTATTATTATTATTATTATTATTATTATTATTATTGATTAAAATTAAGTAAGAGTTTAAAAAATAATATTACTTCACAGAATAATAAATAATCTGCGGCAGTTTGGCTAAAATTCCCGAACTTGGATGCGGCAACATTGATCAATCAATTCAACTTTACCTTGGTCTCTTGTAGATTTCTTTTGTTTTCTTAGATTAGACTTTGGTAGTTAAAATAACCTAAAACCTTCTTTAAACCTTTTGTTATAGTCCGAGTTTAATCCGCCCTTTTCACGACTTTTTGGTTTGGATCTTAAACTTGTTTTCTCAGTGTATAAACTTGGGATAAACACCCGGCATCACAAATTATATTTTCAAAATGCATTATATAAATTAATTTAATATAGTTTGGATCTGATAAAAGGATTTACACATTCAGACGCATCAATAAAAATATTTATACCGATCTTTCTTTCCCTGTTAAGGACTTTTTGACGTTAATCCTTACTAAAAATTATAAATTCGAAAAAATACTAATTAAGCCATTAGCGTTATCTTACAAAATCAATCACAATAGCAAAGATAAATAATGAGTTAAACTTTCATAGGGGGTCACAGTAAAAAAAAGTTAGTTATCAAAACCACCACTGGCGGCAGCACTCTTTGACTTTGATGACAGCCATACTTTATACATGTTTGTTTATTATTTAAACAGGAGGTTGACTCAAAAACCTTGTGTGAAATTGATTAAAAATGATTGAAGAAGAATATATGGTTTATACACCTACACACGGAAAGAAATTAGTGGGCTCTGCGCTATACATTATAAGATATTTGGTAACAGTGGCAAATTATAGTGATTTAAGCTATAGATTATAAGGGACACATTAACTAATAATGTTAAAAATAAATTGGAAACGATTATATATATTACAGACACGATTATATTTATTACAGGCACTATTATAAATTTACAGAAATTTTATTATATTATAAAAATTATTAGCACGGACAATAATTAAATCTATTTAAGCTATAAATGCCATACTATTTGTTATATTTTATTATTCACTAAACAATTAAAGTATTTCATATAAATTTTTACACTGACTGCCATAATTGTAAGAGAAAGCCTTGTATTTATATAATAAGCGATTATAATTTGCTTCGTATATGTGTTATAGCGCTCCTAGCTATAATTTTTTTTTTTCCGTGCAAATCTCTCCGAAATTGCAAATGCTACATTAGACAAGTTACCATCGAAATCGCGAAAAGTGTACGATTTAGTCTAAGAAAAAAATTTAAAATGACCTAAGGAAGGTCTAAGTTTATTTCAAAAGGGTTTTATTGGCATATTTTAATAAAAAAATAGACTTTATTACTGAATAAATTAAATTCAAAAATTAAGCTTCACTTTTCCTCTTAGTAAAACAATACTATTTAATTTATTTATTTATTATTTATTTGTTAGTCACTTTTACAACTGATTTATGAAGAGCCCCAAATAAGCTTGTCGCGGGGGCCTCCATTAATCTTGAATTCAAATATTTAAACACTCAGAAAGTCTTCCATATTCATTGCTATTCACCACTCTTGTGAATTTCCTTTAATGTATATTATATATTACATACTATTCATTCGTTTAGTTTTTAAATAAATTATAAATTTTTCTATTGGTTTATGGACGTTTCTACAATAGTATAACTATATAAATTGTACAAAAAATCAGTTCATTGACTTGGCATTGACAGATTAAATTTTATATAGGGATTTTAGTGTTGCTGAACATAAACCCGGTGAAAAATTTTAAAACTTAAAATGGCGTATTCAATATGGCGGACCTAATTTCAAAAAAGAAACTATTTTTAAAAACTGAATAGTGCACGGAAAGAAATTAGTGGGCTCTGCGCTATACATTATAAGATATTTGGTAACAGTGGCAAATTATAGTGATTTAAGCTATAGATTATAAGGGACACAATAACTAATAATGTTAAAAATAAATTGGAAACGATTATATATATTACAGACACGATTATATTTATTACAGGCAGTATTATAAATTTACAGAAATTTTATTATATTATAAAAATTATTAGCACGGACAATAATTAAATCTATTTAAGCTATAAATGCAATACTATTTGTTATATTTTATTATTCACTAAACAATTAAAGTATTTCATATAAATTTTTACACTGACTGCCATAATTGTAAGAGAAAGCCTTGTATTTATATAATAAGCGATTATAATTTGCTTGGTATGTGTGTTATAGCGCTCCTAGCTATAATTTTTTTTTTCCGTGTGGGGGTTTATTCATCAAACTGAATCTGGTATCAACATTATAAAATTCAAAATGGCGAATTATATTTTAGTTATTTTTTTGGTGTTTGCCCCCTTATGACGTTCAAATGAACCAGCTAAAAAAAATGTTAATTGAGGTTAGGATAAAAACGTATTTAGGATGCACCTTTTTTTTCGGTTAAACCCTTTTAACATAATTTTAAGGGTGAAGAGATGAAAGGGATGATAAAATGAGAATTAGATAATGTTTTTATTCCATCTAAAACTAGACGAAAAGTGGCAGGCATGCATCTTTTCTAAACTTCAAAATATTTATTTTTTTTACATAAATATATATTGATTACGATTGGTTAACTTGGCATAAATTTTACGAAACTAAATCCCAATGGTGAACATGCAACGACTGCGTAGCAGCAATAACTTTGAACCATAGAATTTTTGCAATTGTTATAAACAGCTAGTATACAAATAAAGATTTACAGACACACAGACGGACTTTTTTTTGTTGGAGATTATGACAGGGATGACCAGTTCGTCGAAAATAAGCAACTTTTTTTAAAAGCCACTTAAGATGACCACAATACTTTGGCACCTTTTACGCCGAAGTAAAATGATTCAACCACTTTAGTTAATAGAAGAACATTGACATACACACATTTAAGTGTCAAACATTGTTATGTTCCATTGGTTTTTCTACAAAATTTATTTGATAAGCCAACTAAAAATTATTTTTTTAAACAGTTTAATTAGTTCATTTCTAGTTTTTTTTTCATCGATATATTATTTATCTCAGCAAAATTTTGACCAGAAAAAATTACAAAAAAAATTGAGATAAAAAAATTAAGCAAAGACAATTTTGTTGTTGTTGTTGTTGTTGCGGAAAAAGAGTAAAGACAGGCTCTTTTCAGGCAGTAGTACATAGTTGTCAAGTACTTGCACGAAGCGCCTCTCCTATTCACTGGATAACAAAGGAAACAAGTTTGTTATGGTCTTATTGACAGATTAACCATTGTTAATTTCATTCTAGGCATTTCATTCTCTTATTTTTCCTGTTCGCTCTATTAGACACAACATATATTTTTTTTGTAATTGTCAATGTGTAAGTAGGATGTTTTGATGTGTTCGAGTACGTTTTGAAAAACAGGATTTAAAAGGAAATAATGGCATAATGAGAATAATGTGCTATAAGTAGAAAGAATGTAACACCTTTATACAATATGATTTGCGGTTTTAGGAAACACTAAATCTGGATAAGTTTAAAAGTAGATCAAGACATTCTTTTCACTACTTTTAATGTATTTTTCTTAGGATGTAAAGCTTATTCAGGGAATTGTGTACACAGTGCAAAACTATTACTTTTTTTGTTTTTGTTTTGGCTAGGTAATTAAGTTAATACCAAAATTTACTTTTAATTGAAATTACCGAATTTTTGTCTGTCCAGCACTCTTTGACTTTGATGACAGCCATACTTCAAACATGTTTGTTTATTATTTAAACAGGAGGTTGACTCAAAAACCTTGTGTGAAATTGATTAAAAATGATTGAAGAAGAATATATGGTTTATACACCTACAAATCTCTCCGAAATTGCAAATGCTACATTAGACAAGTTACCATCGAAATCGCGAAAAGTGTACCATTTAGTCTAAGAAAAAAATTTAAAATGACCTAAGGAAGGTCTAAGTTTATTTCAAAAGGGTTTTATTGGCATATTTTAATAAAAAAAATAGACTTTATTACTGAATAAATTAAATTCAAAAATTAATATTAAAAAAAAAGATATAGGATGCTTGAAGAAAAAATATTATGTTTCACTCAGAGGAAAAGTGCTTTTTTTACTCGTCTGTCTCCAAACAAAACATTATTTAGGGTTTATTTGCTACACTTCCCTTAAATACATAAAAACCACTTAAATGTTTTTTCCAATTTCTGAACATTTTCAATTCTGGATTCACTTGCGTAATCAGTAAAGATTTACAGATCAAGTAGCACATGAACAATGGATTTTTGATATTATTCCAGTTCAGTGGCGTGTCATAGATAATCCCTCGAAAATGGTGTGAAGATTCACACCACCAGGGGGCGACCCGCAACTATAAAAGGCTCTATTGTTGAGCGTTGTTTGAAAATATTTTATAATAGATTACCAGGTAGAATATCACACTTTATGAGCTTGAAAAGCATAAAAATTCCGGATTAAAGCTCATCATTAGGCAACAATAATTGAGGTACATACGCCTACTGATTTTTGTAAAGACGTGGCTAAAAGTATTTGAGGTTTAATAATCTTTTAACAGAGAGGGGTCTAAGAGGGCACAATTTACAAATTTAATTAGTATTTCACAAGTTTTGGCAGATAAAATGGTAAAAATTAAGATTTTGCAAATAGATTTTGGATTTCGTAATTAAACAGACCTTTATCATATATTTGTGGATAAAATAAATATTATTATTAACTAGCTGTGAAGTCCTTCTTCTTACATTATAAACTATCCTTTTTTTTAATAATTTTATTTTCTCTACTATCGAGTTAATGACTGTTTATATATGTCAATGTTTGTTTATTTAAAATCAATAAAATAAATAAGCTTTTTTCTACGACTGCTTTAGAATGTAAGCAAATACACACACCTTTCAAACACAGAATGAATCCATTCTAGCTCTAGATACGGTATGAATATTCCGTATCAAGTGTTAGAATTAGCACATGTAATAAATTATAAAAGTAAAAAAACTGTAGCAAAATTAGCAAAAATATATGTATTTTACCATTAAATATTGAATAATTTAATGCAAATTAAAGTTTTGCGTTAAAATTACATAAAGTTTATTAGTTTTTCTTAATATTTGACCAGTTTTTTATCAATTTAGTTCAAAAAATTAAAACTGCTCCATCTATTATTAAATATTTTAACCTGATATCTGTCACAACAATCTGACAACCTTCAATTTTTGCATTATAATTTGTAAATATGTGATAAAATTAAATAAAAATCTATCTAAGTACTGATTTGATAAAATTATTAAATAACATTAATTGCTTTATTTAAAAATATATGTTTACTTGCATTTACAATGTCGAGTCACAAAAAACATTGATTTTAATCTTGTCCGCAGTTTAAAGCCATACAGTGTTTCATATTTGCAGTCGAAGAAAAAGTATAGTCTACAACACGTATGGAATAGTCATTCCGAGCTCGCGGGACCGTCATAATCGCCTGCCGGCTCGCGAGGAATATTGTCTATTCCATACTAGTTATAGAATATACTATTCTTTCTCTCATAATAGTTTTCTAGTGCTAATAGAAAAAAAGCTTTTAGCATAAATAAATAAACAAATAAAAATAAATAAAATAAATAAAGAAGAAAGTCGTATCTATTCTAATAAACAGTTGATTAGCAATGTGTTAAACGCACCATAAAACAAAAACAGTCATTAAAGAGTACAAAGAGCCCTTAAAAGCAAAAATTGAGCGTCCCCCTCTCTAAAGAGTCAATTAAGTCCGTGCCCCCTGTACACAAATGATTCGTGTGATTCGAGTTTGGTAAACACCGATATGTCATTTTATGTCCCTTTCATCTCGACTGCCGCTCGCAGGGGCGTAGCTCTCGACAAAAAACCAACATTTAAATAACAAATTTTCACTGTTGCTTTCCACGATAACATTTCAGAGGAAAGAAGTCTAACGAGAAACTATTTTTAAAATATACACACAGATACAATGGATAATATATTGTTTTTTCTCTTATTAATAATATATTCTGCTTTGTCTTCTTTTCCTCCTCATCCTTCTCCTACTTCTTCTTTTTTTTCTTATTTATCTTCTTTTTCTTCTTGTTTTTGTTCTTCTTCTCCTTTTCCTCCTTTTTTATCTATTTCTTTTTCTACTTTTTTTTTATCTACTTGTTTTACTTCTTCTCCTTCTTCCTCTTCTTTTTTCTTCTTCTTCTCCTCCTCCTTCTTCTTCTTCTTCTTCTTCTTCTTCTTCTTCTTCTTCTTCTTCTTCTACTCCTTCTTCTTATTCTTCTTCTACATCATCTACTTCTACTTCTTTTTCTATGTAGGCCTTGGTTTTACACCATGTCAAACAGTGAATTGATGGAATTTGGTTTGATTCAATTTTAAAAACTAGCCATTGGCAACTATGACAAATTATAGAGTGATCGGGTAGGACAATCTCTTAACTCTTTTTACTCCATTCTTAAGTTTATGGCAACTGTAACTGAACAATATTTGATTACCAACTGAAATTAAGTTAGCATTGGAGTCAAAAGAGTTAAAAGATCTTCCTACCCGAACGCTTTTTAAAAGAGCGTTCGGGTAGGACGATCTTAACCCTTTAGGTGTATTTGGGATACTATCTTCCCACCGACTTTATATACGTATTTAAAAATAATTGTTTTTTTTAATCATTTTTTGTGACCCGTGCAGTAAAATGTGTTTCTCTGCCACTGGTAGATATGAGCCCCAGGGTAGAAAGACATCATAGTCCGCATTAAAAGAGCCATTTGCTACATGTAGACCCCTCGGGCGGGGTCGTAATGATTTTTGCGACGCAATTGGGTTTGTTTCGTCGTTTTATTGAATCGAACACACATCGTAACATTTGTTGTGGGATGCGCCGCATGATTTTTATTTAATTACGGCAGATTTTATGCGGCATTATTTTGACATTCATGGGGCGTTTGAAATTTCATTATTCTAATGCATATGAAATAAGCGTTTAGTTGGTATCTGATTTTGTTTGTCAGATACACAGATGGTGAACTTGTAAATTGAAATAAAAATTAAATTAAATATAATTATATACAAAAAATAGTTATTTACAATACAAGGGCTAAAAGTTTTTTTTTTGAATTGGGTAAGTTTTTAGAAGCCGATGGCCTTTGGTCCGAGGGTAATAAACCTACGGAATGAAAATTTATGTATTTTTATTCTTACAACAAGTATCTAACAAAAGTATCATAAATACTTATTTTTTGAAGATTATATAAAGAAAATACAAATTAATTAAAAGTTTAAAACAATTTTAACCTATACTTTCCTTGAGTTTGGGTAAAGAGACTTGTCCGAGGCAGATGTCATCCATTTTTTTTGTGTGCCTGTGTAATTAATCTGATGTTTGAGGTTGTATTCTTTGACATTTAAAATTTTAGCTGTCAAGGAATATAACCTCAAAATTTAAATTCAAAGTTATCTGCTGACAATTCTTCACTCTCTTAAACTAATGTACCTACGCATGTAAGGTGGAGTGGGGTAAGTGTAACGGCAAAAATGCTTAGTTGGTTTTTAAAAATTAGCCTTGACTAAATAAGCATTAGCATCTAAACAAATATTTTACCATGTCGTGTGGTTACACTTTCCCCATCGTTTGGGGCAAGTGTAACCACGGCTGGCCGCACACATATAAAAACTTGGTGAATGTTACGGAGGCAAAAAAGATATAAACTTTATTGTAGATAATACCATTTCACTTCAATTTAAAATCTGAAACAAATGAAAACCTATAGAAAACCTATACTAAACTAAACTAAAAAACTTTTTTTTTTTTTTATTTAATTATTAACCTTAAGAGAATACAGGATTCCATATCAGGTAAATATCACAGAAAATATAAATAAAAATATAATAAATGTACATATGAGTTAATCATGTTCTTAAATTTATGTAATACTCTTTAACAGATGAAGAAAAAGAGTTTGTTGTGTCTTTATATGTTCTGGAAGTTCATTAAACCAGTTCAAAGCAGTTTGGGTTACTTTTCTTTTGCCAGTACTTGTAGTTGTAGTTTTTATATAATATTGTAAGTTATTTCTTGTAAAATATTCGTGAATATCACAATTTCTTGTTAATTCTACGTCCGTACTGATCAATTTATTTTTAATTTTGTATATTATTTTGACACTGTCCATTTTAATTAATTCACTTACATTTAAGATTTTTAGTTCATAATAAAGGTCATTTGTACTTATAAAAAACCTATACTTAAGTTATATAAAAACGCATTTACACACCACTAGGGCCACCAGTTACACTTGCCCCTTCTATGGATTTAGGAGAGGCAAGTGTAACCGGTAATTTAAAATTTTAAGGCTTGGTCTTGGACAATTTTTAATTTCAAATGTGGAATTCTGGTCAAAAACTACCCAATATGACACAAAATATTTTAAATAAACCCTAACAATAACGCTTATAAAAAATCAATAAAAGCAAAGGCCTCACTTGATATTTTAGTTAAAACTCGTGCGCGAGGAAAAAAGTTATTTCTTTCTGTATTCTCATACCTGCTAAAAAAACATGAATTAGTAAAGGAAAATCTTAAATCTACCGGGATATTGGTAAAAACACATTTTTTCTTGAACACCAAATAAAAAAAAATGGTGGTGGTTACACTTACCCCCCTATTACACTTACCCCACTCCACCTTATGCCAACTACAAAACAAGAAATATGAATTGTTCCCTAAGGCGTTTCCTGACCAATTATTGTTGGTTAGTGTTTTCTGAAAATTTATATACTTAGAATAGATCAAATTTCTATTTGATTAGAGTTTATTTTAACGAGGACCGCTGGAAAAAGTGAGGGGTAGGAAAATAACTCGATTACAGGAAAATTAATTCGCATTGACGTGATATTAAATTGCGAAAAGTGGATTTCCAAAAGGGAATGATAATTTTGTTATTTCTCGGACCACCAATGGACTCCCTCGGCCGAAAGTCAATTCAAATTTTACCAGAGGGGAAAGCACAAAAACAAAAACGAAACGAACTTTGATCCGTCAATAAATGGTTGATGGGGAAACAGATTTCGAAATAATCTATTAATCTCATACTATGACAAACACAGTAATTGATTTTTTCTACGACTGCTTTAGAATGTAAGAAAATACACACACTTTTCAAACACAGAATGAATCCATTCTAGCTCTAGATACGGTATGAATATTCCGTATCAAGTGTTAGAATGAGCACATGTAGTGCCATCTATTGTTTATAAAAGTAAAGAAAACTGTAGCAAAAAAAAAAAAAATATATATATATATATATATATATATATATATATATATATATATATATTTTACCATGAAATATTGAATGATTTAATGCAATTTTAAGTTTTGCGTTAAAATTGCATAAAGTTTGTTAGTTTCCCTTAATATTTGACCAGTTTTTTATCAATTTAGTTCAAAAATTTAAAACTGCTCCATCTATTGTTAAATATTTAAACCTGATATATGTCACAACAATCTGACATAACCTTCAATTTTTGCATTATAATTTGTAAATATGTGCTAAATTTAAATAAAAATCTTTTTTAAGTACTGATTTGATAAAATTATTAAATAACATTAATTGCTTTATTTAAAAATATGTGTTTTGTTGCATTTACAATGTCGAGTCACAAAAAAAACATTTTTTTTAACCTTGTCCGCAGTTTAAAGCCATACAGTATTTCATATTTGAAGTCGAAGAAAAAGTATAGTCTACAACACATATGGAATAGTCCTTCCGCGCTCGCGGGACCGTCATACTCGCCTGCCGGCTCGTATGACAAACTTTCCGCTCGCGCGGAATATTGTCTATTCCATACTAGTTATAGAATATACTATTCCTTTACTATTTTTAAAGATAAGGGAAAGCCTTGTAGTTTGGAACTTTGTTTTTGCTTATTTTTACGCGTATGTAAGCCGTATTCATTAAAATCGACCGAATAATAAATAAATTATTTTTGAATTAAATCTAAAACTGTTTTTATTATTATAAACAGCATGCGAAAAAAAACTAATTTTTTGAATTTAGAAGATTATTAAAAACAAACGAATAAAGATATTTTAAGTCCCCTTTTTTGGATTAGAGCCCCACTAATAGAGAATTAATTCTCGGTAAAAAAATAATTAGACCTAAATAATTTTTTTTACTACTACTATACGCAAAAAAACCACTGTGCGCCATATCTCAAAAAAACGAGCTGATCGAGAAAAACGGAAAAAGGAACCGAAATCAGTCCATTGCTCGCAGCACTGTATGTCTATCCGTCAGTTCGTCAAGTCGGTCTGCCCGAGAAAATTTGTTGGCACGATAAATCAAGAACGCTTTAAGCTAGAGACGAAATTTATTCACAAGATCTTGGTTGAAATGGATAATTATCATAATCAGTAATCTGATTTTAAAACCCATGCATACATCTTTTCTCGTCCAAATAAAATCCATTCTAAGACATCCATTGAATTATATATAAATAAACCGAAATTGTATTGTACTTAGTCCACATTAACACCCAATAATCCTCTATTTAGGAAAACATGTATTTTAAAAACTACATATAACTATATTTTCAAAAACTGAATGGCCGGACAAAAGCCTATAGTTCAAATGGAGCATACAACATCAAGCTTAATACGCTACTAAGTATTTAATATGCTTGTTTTCTATTGTGGTCGAAAAAAAAAGAGCATAGAGTACCTAGCCACAATGTATTGTCGGAATATTACCTTTCAACAATCTAGAGTTTCTGTATATGTTTTTATTATACTCCTCTCAGTTCATATAGAACAGCGTAATACTATTACACATTGAGTTTCAAACTTCCAAAATCTTTAAAAATTACTGGACCCACTGTAGTAGGGTTGCCAACTCTTAATCATTATATTTTTTTGTCGTATTAAATTATAATATTAAACAACCATAACAGTATAATACATCTTCCACAGCTGTGTATCAGTCTCGCTGATAGCGATTTGGCCGACACAGGTGGGCAGAGCGCCGCGTTGTACCAACTTCCTATCCCTTTCCATTTTTGCTTAAGCCTTAAGGCCCAGTGATGTGAAAATACAACTTTACAATATGATACTTTCTTGACGACAAAGACCCACAAAATTATTTCTACAGTGCTATCTCTTTCTAATAGCTTTTAACAGTTTAGCCAACGTAAGACAGACAAAGTAATCAGAGTAGCCAATATAAGCAATAAAAACTATTCATATTTATCTTATTTATTTTAACCTTAATTTAATTTTATATTATGCAGTTAAACATATTAGGTAATAATATGCATTCAGTACTAAAATTGTTGCACTCAGATTACAAACTGTTTATTAAAAAAGCCATCTGTTTACAAAGGCTAGAACTTTTGTTTTGTATTCGTTTTTAATAGTAGTGACATCTGTTTGCTGGAAGGTGAACTTTTAGCATTGAATTTTACCTAGAACAGTTTGGGGAAGTTTTCAATAATGGACCCGGGAAAGTACCCCATTTGATTCAAATTGAAAAATAAAAGCTTTATTATTATTAAGTGTCCTTTTTTACTTTTGATCTTTAAAAACAATAGTGACATATGAACCATAATAAATTATTATAAATAAATGTCTGACATTTTTGAAGATCAATAGTAAATTTAAAGGACATTTAGCCTCCTTTAAGGGTTTTATAAAGGATAAAGGACAGACGTAGAAAATAAAGGACTGTCCTTTGAAATAAAGGACGGTTGGAAGCCGTAACAGTCGGACTAAAGTTGAGAGTCCTCTGCGAAACAATTTAACATCACGATATTTCAAGAACGTTTTGATATAGAGAAAAGGTTTTTTACCAAGTAGAATATCTTTGAAATTTCAAGACTCTATGTTAAAGCATTCTTTAAATATTTTAATAAGTTTATTCGCAAAGGACTTACAGCTTTATACAGATTAAGGATTAAATATTTGTATACGCTTTTTTATCAAATATTTAACAGTTTTCAAAATGACACCCGCCCATCTGTCCAACTGCGTATTTTTTTTTTTGATTAAGGTCTATCCAGAAGCTTTCATAAGGACATAACACTTAAATGTAATGTAAAAATAATAAAATATTCGACAGATGTAAAATTTTAGACACAAAAAGTTGCATGAAAGAAGAAAAAACGAAAACCAGAGCAAAAACAGACCAAGTAGAGAAAAAAAAGGTAAACTCAGATGAAGTGACCCTAGTAAAGAGTATATTTTAAAGTGCGAAGCATTATTCATCTCCACGGCTTGTTTACAGTATCTGTAGCGGATCTCTGCATGAGCTACAAGGAATACTGAAAAAGATACAATAGTTTTTCTTCTTTGAAAAAGTCATTGTTTGCGGTCTAGGAAATGTCCCGTGGTGCATGGCCCGTGGCCTCCGATTTCTCGAAAACCACGCCTCACCTTTTGCCTACCATTAGAATCACTCTAATTATTTGCAGATGCAGAACTTCGTATCTTTCTTCGATCTAGATCTTGATAAAATTCAGGAAGTTGATTTTCCTGTACATATTTTTTTACTTACCTCAAGTTTATAAAAATTAGTACCTATACAGTTAAATCATCTTGAGCCCTTCTGAAATCTCGGTATTTTATAACGAATTTAAAAAATTATGCTATGATAACAGTTTGATTTTAAATCCACAAAAAACAAAATGTTGTTACAAATGCTTTTTTTAAATATTAAATTATATTATCTGCCACTAATTTTCTGGGGATTATCATAGACAAAATCTCCACTTGGAGTTCTCAATCTTTGCAACAAACTTAGAAAACAGGTTCGGAAACAGTTTTTTTTAATGCTAAATGTTAAAAATTGTATACAGCGTATTCCAGAACTCGCGTAGAGAAATTTTAGAGATGATTCTATATACAAAAATATTAACCACAGAAAAGAATTTTTGCACATGCCTTAACATTGATAAAGGCTATCATTTTATGTAATTTTTGTTTGGTAATTTTAACCAAGGACGTGAACAATGGGGGGGGGGCTATGTCACTTTTACATACATCGGTAGATATATCTTTCAGTGGTTAAACATTCTAAACCAATTAATCTGTAACATAATTTCACATATATTCAAATAAAAAATAATTATGTCAAATAGTGATATTATTGCCTTCTAATTTTCGTAAACCGTGTATGCAAAATGAAGTTTATACATGCATGTATTAATAATTGAGGATATATATAGCAAATGTAGATCTAGCAATGAATGTTTAATTAGCTTTCGGTAATAAATGTTATTGCATCTGATTTGCATCCCAGCAAGTGCTAGCACATTTTTCAGCCGTCAACATTTAGAGATTAATTCTATTCGAGTTGCCACGATTGGTAAATTTTACCAATGGTAAAAGCCTTGCACAGAGTAATTGTCTAAAACCAACATTTCATTATCAATGATATTGGGATTTGCTGCTGCTAATATCAGCTATTTGCGCACAATGGGGCAATCTCTATCAAATTGTTAATACAAACGTAGAACCAAAATAGGTTTTTTAAACTTACACCAAGCAATTTAACATTACTATATAATTAAGTAACAGAAAGAAAACTGTAACTGATCTGTAAAGTAGATACAGTAATTGATAAATTTATTGCCCTTTTATAAAATTATGCATTTTTGTTTTATTGAAAGCAACAAGCAACAAAGTCCAAACAAATGTGTTGTGCTTCACCTTGGAAAAAACAACCCGAAGTTAAACTATTACATAAATAATGTGCCCCTTTCCAAAGTGGACCAACATACTGATTTGGGTATTTTAATATCTAGTGATTTATCGTGGTCACCTCACATAAACTCTATATGTAATAAGTCCAAGCAAAAACTCTTTATGTTTAAAAAGGTTTTCTCCAAGCCTTCAGTCATAACTACTAAAAATCTTTATAAGACGTATATTCGTCCGAGTTTGGAATTCGGTTCTTCTGTCTGGTTCCCTAATTTAGTGCGCGATAAAAATCGTATTGAAGATGTCCAGCGTAAAGCAACAAGATTACCATATGGAAGAAATCGGCCTTCACACGAGGAACGTCTAAACATTTTTGATTTGCCATTGCAAAATGACAGGCTTAAGCGGGGATCCCTTATAATGGCATATAGACTAGTTCACAACAATTTCTCAAAGGACTTAAGTCATCTGTTTACATTAAATACCGACCGTCGCCTAAGAGGACACACATATAAATTAAAACAAGAGCTTTGCCGTACAAGCAGCAGAAAATCATACCTGTTTAATCACATTTTTCATCCCTGGAATTCACTTCCACAATCTGTAGTTGATGCACCATCGATTAACACATTTAAAAACCGTTTGGACAATTTTCTTAATTGATTGTTTTTGAACACTACAATATTGTAAATTCTACATTCTGTTTATATGTCGATCTTGAGTTTAATAGGTTTAAGTACCTCAACTCTTATATTAATATAATAATAATAATAATATAATAATAATAATAATAATAATAGAATACTTATAGATATGTAAGAGCATATCTGAAGGCCACAGACATTCACATTCCCACAGTAGGAATTTTTAAGGTTTTTTATTTCTAAGATCCAGAAGACGGTCAATTTTGTATCGATCTTCCTATTTTTTTTAACTTGTTAAGACTAATACTTTCATAACCCTACTTCTACAAATTTAATTTGAAGCATGACAATTGAGTGCTGAGAGTTGTCAGATTACAATTTTTTCATTTATTTCGGAGAAGAATATTTAAGGTTTTACAGGTTGCTAAAAAATTAAAAATTAAAATGGCGCATCCAATATGGCTTCGAAATTTTACAATTTTCAATATTGTTTGCCGAAAATTAGTGATTAAGTATTTTTAAGGTCGTTGAAACTAAATCCGATGTTAAAAATTTAATATTAAAATGACTGATTTAATATGGCGCCCCCTAATTTTAAAATTTCGACGCCATATTGAATGCGCCATGTTAAATTTAAATTTTTTAGCAACCTCAAAACCCTAAAAATTCTTATCTAAAATAAATTTTAATCTGACAACTTAACCTCTCAGCTGGCAAAAAGGGCCATAATGGCCTAGTTGCCTGGCTTGTAGCCTCCCCACTTACTACTAACCTCTCAGCACTCAATTGTTATGCCTCAAATCAAATTTGTAGCAGTAGGTTATGAAAAAGGCTAAAGGTTCTTAAAAAAAAACTAGGAAGATACAGGGTGATCCATAACTGACATGCCAAAATTTAAGAGGTGATTCTAGATCCAAAAATATAAAAAAAGTTCCTATAAAGGTTGGTCCGGAAATGAGTCCTAAGGGATCTAGGGCCCTTTAAAATTTGTAATAAAAATAAGGTTTTTAATTAATAACTCGGGTACCGTTTAAGCTAGAGCGGCGAGCTTTTGCATGTATACTAGTATTAATAAGGGCAATAAGTTTATGTTAATTTATTTTTTTAATTTATCCAGAGGCGTGCCCAGACGGACAAAATATATGAGGCTTAAAACATTTTTGCCCCAAACTTTTCTATGTGTATGTTTTTTGGATTTGTTGTAAAAAATATAGATTTCTAGAGTAAAAATACATATAAAATATCATATAGTGTAACACTGTAGGAGCAACCGTTATCAAAAAAAATGCAATTAAGAGGAAGTAACATTTTGAGCCACCAAAAACGTTACTTTTTAAAAGGCTATTACTCCTTTAATATTAAATTTAGGTATTTTGGTGTATGATACTTTTTTGCTCAGTTTTAAATGAAGAATCACCCTGCAGCATTAAAATTTTATTGGTGCTTTTTTTTGTTCCCCATTCAATACGTCATCTTCGAAGGGCCGTAGCTCCCTTAGGGCTCATTTCCGGACCAACCTTTATAGAAACTTTTTTTCATATTTTTGGATGTAGAATCACCTCTTAAATTTCGGTACGCGAGTTCTGGAACAGGCTGTATATTCAAAATTGATCGTCTTCTGGAATTTTGAAATAAAAAACCTTAAAAATTGCTACTGTGCACCGCTGATATGCGGCTTGGCAATAGCGGAAAAAAGCGCCTTGCGTTTTAAATTAGACACTTTTGATTGCCAGTGTCAGTACTTGGTGAAGAATTTATTTATTTATCAAAGTAGAATTAAATAAGTTTTTTAATATTTTTTCGAAAAGTTATTTCTAGGACCCTAGGTCCTATAGGGTTGTAGAAAAAATTGTTTTATCCAATACATACAGATAATAAGACAATTACCAGCTTTATTTTAAATAGATAAACTCAATAATAACCCCCGCGTGGCTTTTACTTTATTGAGTGGATAATTACTTATTTTACCCACTTAACTGTCACTTGTCAAATTATTTACTTGTAAATGTCATTAAAATTTTTAATAAAAATATGAATTCCTAAGCTATTTATCGGATAAAACCTTGTATGGCACTCATGGGTAAACCGATATTGTCCTCTCGAAAATTAACCTGCTTGGCTGACGCCTCGCAGGTTAATTTTCTCATGGGCAATATCTTACTTTACCCACTAGTACCATAAATAACTATAAATTAATTCTACATAAAAACGGTTTTTCGTCCAGAAAACCTTGATATTTGCTTTTAATTCGTAAATTCGAACAGTGTGTGCATTGGAATAAAGGACATATAAACAAAACTCCTGTATAGCTATTTCCAATCAGCAGCAATCAACAGAACAACCAGTTCGACAAATAATGGAGACTCTAACTGTGGTAGCAGAAGTGATTAGTTCTGCGTCTGCCCGCCGCAGGAGCGGGGGCGCCACCCACGCCCCTTTAATTACCATAGTCATGCGGCCGGGTCGCCGGAAATTAAATCGGTTTACGGCGCTCCAATATTTGTGTTACCAACATTTAAACAATTTGGTCTCATTACCATGTCATAAAGCCCTTTTCTAATCGCAGTCTAATCCAAACAATATACAGGGAAAGTCACCTCAACACAATGTTGACAGTTGACAATTGACAATTGACAGTTGACAGTTGACAGCTGATAGTTGATAATTGACAGTTGAAATTTTACAATTGACAGTTGACGGTCGATGGCAATCAATTTAAGTGGGCGAACAGGACCCTATAAAAAGTTTCAGATTCAAGCGGTTTAAAAATAAAGTATTTTCAACCCGTTTGAATTAGTTTGAATTAGTTTGAATTATTTTGAATTATTTCTATTTGCAGAAAATGATCAATATTAATCCATTTTAATTCGCAAATGAGTATTAAAGTTTTGAATTGCTTCTCACTGACGTTTGCTTCAAAAAAGTCGATATAAGCTTATCTAGATGATGTATGTAAAGTATATTACCAAAAGAAAATTGTACACACATTATACTATTTTCAATGCTTAGGATGCTTTGCCGGGCTTCTTTAGACCACGGACTAAGCAACTTTTTTCTATACCTAAATATAGCATAAAGGTCTCAACATACGCCAAGACCTTCCAATTTCACATATCTAACTGTTTGAACCTGTTTGAATCCATTTTTGAGAATTTAAAAGTCATTTTTAATTAGCATTTGAGAATTGATTCAGATTAAAACACATTAAAAATATTTTTTTTTTTAAGTTTTGCGTAACTGTGGCACTTACTGTCGTTGAGCGGTAAATCTTTTTTTAGTCAACTGACCTAGTTGGTAGTGAGTTGGTAGTGAGAAAATAAATAAATGACTATCTGCGAATTTTAAAATGGCACCCTTTAATACAATGAATTGATAAATTATCTTTTATGTCATTAATAAACTAAAATGTATTTAACTTGTATATTTTTAGTATACGATAAAATAATGAACAATTTAATAATTAATTGATGTAGGATGAAGGGTTATGGCGTTTTAATTAAAGATTGGTGTATTTAACGGAAAATTATGTATTTGATAAACGGGGATTCAGAACTAATTGATTTGTGAGGGGGAATATAGGGGTATATCTGTGGTAGGCTGCAATCAATTACCATAACCAAAACAAAATCATTCAATAACAGTATTTTAATTTGATTGACATCAAATTCTACGCAATTTATTATGAAATTAATTTTCAATCAACCAGAGAAATTCACGTTAAATTTTTATGATATATTTTTAATTAATTTTTTGGGGTTCCGTAAATCAAAAACAGAAAAGGAACTCTTATGGGATCGCTCGGTTGTCTGTCTATTTGCCATCTGTGACAGCCGTATATCTCAGGAACTATATAACTTAGAAAAAACTGAAATTTGGCATGCAAATAAATTGTCCTAATAAAAATGGGGTCCGGTATAACTGGACTAGATTTTTTCTAACGCTATTTTTTTAGAACAATTTTTTTTGCCAAAAAGGCGAAAACTACATTAACATGTTGTTGGTAAATAAATTAAACAATGAACATTTTGCAAAGTTAATTTTCTTTGCCATCTTAAGACGCTTTTATTAATTTGAAATAAATATTTTAAATCGGTGAAAAAATCCTACAAACATTTTAGTTTGTTTTTATGCAGAACATTTATTTTTGGTGCTCAATGCTTACAGGGTGGCAAAAAAAGTGTTTTCTTTATCAAAAATCGAAATGGAATCAAGTTCTTAGAGTCAATTTGGTAGTGCTTTTTATTGCTGTTTCACTTTCTCGCTGAAAGTTGGACTTGCTATTTTATGAATTATTTATAGCAATATTTGTAAATTTGGCGAAGGCGTCATTACTTGATTAAATAAAAATATGAAATTTTTTGCCTATTTTTTTCCGTGTATGGTTTGTTTAATTATAAGGAAGTCTAGTTTCTCATTTTTTGTTTCTCATTTTTTTTTTTCATACTGAAATAAACATTATATTTACCTTTTTTTTTATTATTTATATTTTTTAAATCGCAAGAATGAAGATAATTACATTTTTAAAAATATTTATTTTAATAAAATAATTTTGATTTTATCGAAATTAATCGCACACGGCATGCAATTTATCCATTTTAACGATTTAAGATGAATTATCTCCAAGGAAATTGTTATAATTATACCGTTTAATAAAGTGCAACTTTAGGGGTCGGTAATACTCGAACCAAAGATGTAATTTTCTCCCATTCATCATAAAGTTAAAGTTAAACTGTTTTTGAGCGATTAAATCATATCTCACACCATGAGGTTTTTACTTTCTAGGTTTCTAATATCGTTTTTGAGAGGTAAAAGCAAAGGGGACTTCCATAAATTATGTCCTTTTCTTATATTTTACGTCACGTTAAATTACTAGATCTATTAAAAAGCATTTTTAGACACATATTTATAAAACTTTTTTAATAGAATGATTCTGTATACATATTTCTTATTTAATTTATTTAAAACTTGTCAATATTAAAAAAAAATAAAAATGTCAGCAACTGTCACAATGTGACAGTTATAAATTTACTCCATAATTAGTTATTTGCGCTCCTAGTAGAGTTAAGTGGATTTTTCTGTGTGAGGTCGTATTTTGTGGACCGAAGCGGAGCTGAGGTCCATAAACAAGACCAAAGACAGAAAAAAAACTTACCTACGAGAAGCGCATTACGTTTTTCTCACTACCAAGGAGTTAAAATCGTATTTTATTAATAATATTTTTGACATTTATATGTGTGACATTCAAAAAATCATTTTTTTTATGGAATCAATCTATAAAATGAAGAATAGTAGTCTTATGTCTATGTGTTACCCTTAGGTAAGTGTCCTTTAGCAATAAACCGTTTTTTCTGTCTAGTTACGATTTTGGACTTTTTGTTTGTATTGATTTCATCTATCACTAAGTGTGCTCGATATAGTACTTTGATTAAGTAATGTCAACTTATCTGGTTGGTTAATACTGGCTTATACAATAATATTTTGTCTAAAAAAAAGTTTTTATAAATATTTATCTAAAAATACTTAGTTTCGGAAATAGGTATTAAATACAAATTTTGTATACCCCATAATTTTTAGGAGCTCAAAATTTTTAGGAGAGTCCTAACTCTGATTCGAGGCCGATATTTTACATAACCGACCCCTGTTGCGAGTCTAAAAATATATTTCCCTATCTAGTAGAATTTTCCGAAAGAAAAACGATCGTAATAGAAATATAAGAACGGTTATAATTTCCTGTGAGACGCGGAATCGAAAAGTGATTTCCATCCGTTGGATATTCATCAACATCTTTTCATTTTTGTACTCTTCGTACCCCAAATCTAGAATAGTTTTTTTTTTTATTTTTTGGCAAAATTAAAAAAAAAAACGAATATATAGTTACCTATATCCAAAAATAGTTATTTATAATACAAGCACGTAAAATAGTTTTATCCAATACATACAGATAATAAGAGAATTACCAGCTTTATTTTAAATAGATAAACTCAATAATAACCCCCGCATGGCTTTTACTTTATTGAGTGGATAATTATTTATTTTACCCACTCAACTGTCACTTGTAAAATTATTTTCTTGTAAAATTTTTAATAAAAATATGAATTCCTAAGCTATTTATTGGATAAGACCTTGTATGGCACTCATGGGTAAACCGATATTGCCCTCTAGAAAATTGACCTGCTTGGCTGACGCCTCGCAGGTTAATTTTCTCATGGGCAATATCTTACTTTACCCACTAGTACCATAAATAACTATTTTATGCTGCCCGGCGTTGCCGGAAGAGACCGGCTGCACGGCTGAATACGAAGAAAAAGTTTAGGTGATATATGTATTTCGATTTCGATTGTAATCTATCATAATGAAATTTTATTAAATATTTTTAAAACGAACCAATAAATAGATCGAATTCTTTGTTTTTCTATCATCTAATAGGTGTGACACGTCTTGTCAAACAAGAGTATACATAAATAAAGTTTAAGATGATAATATATTTAATCTACTTAATTAGAAAAGTCAAAATATGCTTCAAAAAATATGTTCTTAAATAAAAAAAATTGAAATCCACTGTTTTGATAAAAATATCAAGTTAAAATCCAAATTTACTATATAAAACAAAAAATGTGAGCTATCACTAAGAAAAAATGTGAGCCTATCACTATCACTAAGAAAAAATACTTGAAAACAAAATTGGGGAGCAAATAATCAAAAAATTATAAAAAAAGAAATAAATGTTTATAGGACATTCAAAATTTTTAGAAAACCTCTCAAAAACATTATTGTGACGATGAGAAATATTCATACAAATTTTGGAAAAAAAAAAGAAAAATTCTAAACAAAATACATATAGTGTATATAAAAAATAAAGTGCGCCCACGTAACCATATTTTGAGAAGTATGAGACTTGACGAGTACTTGACGAGTCTACTACCCATATAGCGTGAGTTCAATTCTCACCGGCACCGAGTTGGCTTTTTCAGTTAATTAATAATTGAAATTTGGCGAAAGCGTAAGTGAAGCAGACACTCCCTATAAATTGGTTCGAAAGTCAATTAAAGCCGGTGGTTCCCTCTACTACTAGCCCACACAAGTCCTGGACTTAGGGGATGCTTAATTAAGTAGAATAGTACGAGGTTAAACAAAAATGTAATGTAAATGTAATGCAATGTAAAAAAACGCAATATACTACCCACTGTTGAGAGTATAATATGAAATACGAGGCATTATATATTTTTAGGGTTTGTTAACTCTTACATTTTAATTATCTTGATCGAATTAACCTGGCGATTAAGCGTTTTCCATTCGACGACAAATTTACGCCAAAAAAATGAAAAGCGTTCCGAGAAACGTATAATTCACTCTATATCTTAATTTAGAGATTACGGCAAAACGGCGTTAGTCTAAAAACATAATTATTAATCTCTGGCGATAATAATTGTTTTATATTTAATGAAAAATATACTTTCTACAGGGTGCTTAAATTCCTATTGCCAAATATTTAGCATCCTAGTGACATGTCCCTTTTTCTTACACAAAGAAAATATATATCAAAGGTACCGTCGACCGGGGTGAAACGATCAGCAGGGGGGGGGGTGAAACCAATTATCGCGTATATTTTGGTTAATGTTTTTAGTACTGGTAGTATACAGCAGTCAGCGCGCGGCGAAAGTCGACAAGTTACTACAGGAAATAACAGTCTTTACGAAAACAGGCAAGAAGAAGGTTTATTTATGTCTGTCGAGATACGTAGGTTTTTTTAGAGGTGTAAAAAAAGTAGTTTTTGGAAACTTGTGAAAACGTTTGGTTGTGCAGAGTTACAGAAAAGAGCTGAGAGAACGTGTTGAGTAAATTTGAGTTTAACTATTATCTGGCCCTAGCTGTAAAAAGTTTTTAGTTTTTTTATCAACATTGTGTAATGTTTTATTTACATTTTTATAAAAAGTGGGAAAATGGTGGGGTGAAATTGATCACTAACAAATTTGTCTAAATAAAGCTTTCTTTGTCATTAAAGTTTTTTGTAGGAAATCCTAGTACTTTTAGTAAGTCTTTTACACTAACTCCGTCACCCCCTCCCAAACCATTTAAGAAATAATTTTTAAGTTTAAGATAATATGTACCTTTTTGATGACAAATACACGTTTTTTACTATTTTGTAACTTTTTTTCATTATTTAAAAACGAAAATTTTTTTTTAAAACGAGGATAAATGATCGGTTTCCCTCTCGGAGTTGCTAGGGTCAAATATACGTGAAATAAAAGAGGAGATCTGTTTCATCCTCCTAGTAGGAGGGCATTAAAGTTTTATTGTTGTTTTTTTTTGTTCCCCATTCAATATAATATAAAAAGTCCATCTTAGAAGGGCCGTTGTTCCCTTAGGGCTCATTTCCGGACCAACCTTTATGATTTTTTTTGTATTTTTAGATGTAGAATCAATTTTGGCATACCAGTTACTGAACGCCCTGTTTAATATACCCTGTATAGATTTTGTAAACTATACAAAATTATTCACCATTAAATACGGTAACATATTTTCAGTGTATATATTTTTATTTTAAGTGTATCTACGTAAGGAATTTAAAATTATTATTTCACCACATTATTAATTGGGTGATTTATTGTGTAAAATGTAAAAGGAAACGACCCTATTTATACGTGCAGTAAATAAAAACATATAATAGCACAAGGGTGTAAGTAACCAGTTTATGGGCGAGATACATGGAAGGGAGGCGAATTAAATCGCCCCCCTGGGGGTTAATCAGTACTTTGGGACTATTGTTTACATTTGTATTTGACCACTGTTGCCGCTTTCTAGTCTGTCGGTGACATTTACGCAATTTTTCTTTAATACCACTAATGATCTACACATAGAAAAAGTTTGAGGTAAAAATAAAAGATAAAGTACAAATTAAACAACAAGTCTAACTAATAGGTTTATTTTAACTTTTTTTAATAAAGCAATATTGAATAAGCATACATAATTAAATTAAAAAAAATCAAATCTTAATTTAAAAATTAATTTATCGCCTATAATCGTGATGTCATAGGTTCGAACGCATAAAGGTTTCTATACAGTAAGTTTGAGTGTTTTAATTGAAGTTCGTTTGTTATTCAAACGTCAAATTTAACAGTGAAAGTAAATGTCATGTTTTTTCTAGGTTAGGTTATAGCGAATGTGAAAAGAAATAAACTTTAACAACCACTCTGAATTACTGACTAGCACGTTTTACGCATCCTAACCTGTGAAGTCATAAGTAATATAACCCAAAAATCTATTCAATTATGAATTAATTACGTAAAATAATAATAATAATAATAATAATAATAATAATAATAATAATAATAATAATAATAATAATAATAATAATAATAATAATAATAATAACTAACTACTCATTTCCCACTGCCAGGCAAATCAATGCTAATAAGCCTGACATTGTCCTCCTCGATAAACAACTTAACAACTATGTTTGTAGTTGAGTTTTCAGCACCTGCTGAAACAAACATAGTGCGTAAAGAGGAGGAAAAACGGACCAAGTATCATGATCTTCTTTACGAACTCAAAAGGCTCTATCCAGAGTATTCTATAAAATTGGTGGTTCTCATTATTGGTTCTCTTGGTGGCATGAGGCAGACGTTTCTCTCTGCATTAAAGATCATTCCGGCGTGCTCCAAAGGAGCAGAGTACCTAGCTGCAAATATGCAGAGGGCCGTCATTCTAAGGTCACTGAATCTGCTCAGGACACATACCAATCGGACCCAGTAACCACTTACCTCACGGTGTGGGGAGTGATTGCTGGTTAATTGCCAGCTCGCCTTTTCGTGATCGGAGGCACGGAAATACAGGCCTGACTGGTATATGCTTAGCATAAAAAAAAAATAATAATAATAATGAAACGCATTTTCTTTGAAGTGCAATAACTTTAGTTTCTACGTTTAACTTGCTCTATTGTAACTTTATCAGAGTAGTTTTTTTTTTCAGCGTAAAAATGTCTTTTTTTGCAGACATTTCCTATTTTTAAACTTCATTGATGAATATTGTTTCTATTGATTAAAACAATGTACGATACAAGGCTCTTGTTCTTTGATATCTAGTTGCAATAAATATTTGATATTTATAGATTTGAGTAAAAACAAAACAATAATATTGATAATGTGATATAAGTTTCAGATATCAGAAAATAAATTATTGTATTTAGAAATAAATATTTATTAATTGTATTTGACGTCAATTATTGTTTCCACATCTAAATATAATACAAGGCAATCCTTAATATTTTAATAATATCAAAAAAAGTTTTAAAAAAAGTTACAAGAGTTTAATGGGAGCACAAAATGCCTATTCGGCAAGACAAGGCAAGGGAATAGTTATTTATGGTACTTGTGGGTGCCCATGAGAAAATTAACCTGCGAGGCGTCAGCCAAGCAGGATAATTTTCGAGAGGGCAATATCGGTTTATCCATGAGTGCCATACAAGGTTTTATCCAATAAATAGCTTAGGAATTCATATTTTTATTAAAAATTTTAATGACATTTACAAGATAATAATTTGACAAGTGGCAGTTGAGTGGGTAAAATAAATAATTATCCACTCAATAAAGTATTGAGTTTATCTATTTAAAATAAAGCTGGTAATTGTCTTATTATCTGTCTGTATTGGATAAACTTATTTTTTCAAATGGAAATGGGGGTTGTATGATACATCATTTTATTTAATGATGATATAACATATATAATTGTTTGGAACGAACACCCTGTATATATAAATTATTTTGTTTATCAATTTAAACAATATTTGTATTTTTTTTGTTACTATGCAATACGTTCTTTTTTCTTAAAATTTTTGATTGTAGGAAATTTACTGTATAAACAATTGGGAAATTATTTTGTTTTGTTAAGATTTAGCAAGTTCTTTATGATTTATTTCTCAAAAATAAATCAATTTATTTTATCCAATACATACAGATAATGAGACAATTACCAGCTTTATTTTAAATAGATAAACTCAATAACTACCCCCGCGTGGCTTTTACTTTATTTAGTGGATAATTATTTATTTTACCCACTCAACTGTCACTTGTCAAATTATATTCTTGTAAATGTCATTAAAATTTTTAATAAAAATATGAATTCCCAAGCTATTTATTGGATAAAACCTTGTATGGCACTCATGGGTAAACCGAACAAGTTAATTTTCTCATGGGCAATATCTTACTTTACCTACTAGTACCATAAATAACTATTATCTGTACCACTCATGGAACATTAATGAGTTATTTTGTATGTTTTATTGCAAAGCCATCTTAGTTCAAAGATACAGCCTGTTCCAGAACTCGCTTACAGAAATTTGAGGGTATATTAAAAACCCTCTGGAAAATGTGAAAAAAATGTCAAAAAAATCCATCATGGTTCAATTCGAAAATAGGAACGCTTTAATTGGACCAATACTGCTGCTGATGTTAAATTACCTTTAAAAGTTGAATTTGCAGCTATGGAAGCCAATTTAATTATTGCAGGTACATATTCTGTAGGTTGACATGGTGATTAATGTGACATAATGTCAAAAAACCACCGCCGGATGGAGTGGCACTATAAAAATAGAATATTTGATAGCCTCTGTCGGTTTTGTCAAAATATAATAACCTAAAAAGATTCTAAAGTTGAAAGTCTCAAACTTTAACATCAGCAACAGGATTGGTCAGATTAAATAGCTTCCTTTTTAATTAGTATTGAAGATGGATTTTTTTTGAAATTTTTTTCGTATTTTCCAGAGGGTTTTTAATATAACCTCAAATTTCTGTACGCGAGTTCTGGAACAGGCTGTATGAGTCTGTCAAGTTTTTCAGGTAATACAGGTGTACACGGAAAAAAATTAGTGGGCTCTGCGCTATACATTATAAGATATTTGGTAACAGTGGCAAATTATAGTGATTTAAGCTATAGATTATAAGGGACACAATAACTAATAATGTTAAAAATAAATTGGAAACGATTATATATATTACAGACACGATTATATTTATTACAGGCACTATTATAAATTTACAGAAATTTTATTATATTATAAAAATTATTAGCACGGACAATAATTAAATCTATTTAAGCTATAAATGCCATACTATTTGTTATATTTTATTATTCACTAAACAATTAAAGTATTTCATATAAATTTTTACACTGACTGCCATAATTGTAAGAGAAAGCCTTGTATTTATATAATAAGCGATTATAATTTGCTTGGTATGGGTGTTATATCGCTCCTAGCTATAATTTTTTTTTTCCGTGTATAGAAGCAAAACCTATGTATTTGCTGTGATTTGGTGTGGTTTTTAAGATATTAACAATTAAAGGTCAGAAAATGTATATTTTTGCACATTTTTGCATACCAGTAAAAAAGTTGAGTTTTTTATCAACAATCAAAGTAACCATCTTCTAGAAAATTAAAAACCCTTCAAATGGCGTTTTTTATATGTCGATAGGATCATTTGTTGCTTAGAAAACTGCAAAAAACGATCAAAATTTGCAAATTATTCAATAAACAATAAATTTTGAAAAAATCAACTTACGACTTCGTTATTGTGTAAAAAGCTGTGTCTTATAGTACTCAATATGTGGTTTGCTTCTATAGACCTGTATTACCTGAAAAACTTAACAAACCTCTGGATGAGCCAGTGTTATGGCAAAAGTTTCATATCCCTGGACTGTCTGTACGAAGTCAATGATTATAAAATTCAACTCTACAGTACAATTTAAAAAAAATGTTTTTTGACGTTTTATTATGAGGGAAAGCATTCTAAATTTAATAAAAAATAAAATTTTATTTTGTAAAAATACAGAGTTAAAGAGTTTTATGGCAGAAGAACTCAGTGCTGCCAAACCAAAAAGGTCAAAATCTCTGAAATTTTTGTTCAAAATCTCCAAAATCTCCACAAGTTATCCGCAAAATCTCCGATTCTGTATGTGCTATTATAAATGAACCAAAACCTTAAAAACATAATTCTTTGTTTCTATGAAAATTTTGATGACAAAAAAAAAGTTCTCTCACCTCTAAGTTCTAAAACGCTTTACCCCTGGCAAAAATTTTGATGACTATTTTGTGTCTATGAAAAAAAAAAGCCTTAACCCTGCAAAAACTTGTATGTCTATTTTGTGTCTATGAAAAAAAGGGCTTTACCCCTGAAAAAATGTTGATGACTAAAAAAAAAGTCATCACCCCTAAAATATTCTTAAAAGGCACGAAATCTCATTTAGATTGATCTCTTGTAGATTGACGAAATCTCATGCAGATTGGCGAAATTCATGTAGATTGATAAAATCTCATGTAGATTGATGAAATCTCTTGTAGATTGATGAGGAAATTAATAAAAAACTTCATCACGAATTACTTTTTACAATATACCTGGAATCTCCGCAAAATCTCCACAATTCTTAAATCTCTACAAAATCTCCACCAAGCTTTAAAATCTCCACAATTTAGAGAAATCTCTACAGTTTGGCAGCACTGGAAGAACTATAGTCGTTATTTTCTTGCTGGTAGCACCCTCTCTATGAGGGTTGTAAAACTAAATATCAATTCTGTAGGGAAAGAAAGCCACAAAGGAATTTAAAATAGAATGCTCCGCAACATAGGGTCGACAGTCTAAGCGTTTAATATTTTGGTAGCAGATGGCTCTCAAATAAACTGCACCCAAATAGAAAGAATTCCTCAAAATAATCTTTTGAAAGTAAAGATCGCTTTATTGTTAAAAAAAGCATAGCTTTATTTAAGCTTAAATAGGTATAGTTATCCTTAGATAAAAATGTATTTATGTATGAATGTAAAAATATTTAATTCGAGCCTAAAGTATACCAAACTATAACTATGATATAATTTACCAAATGTTACAGTATTAATAAACACATGTTGCGCGGGGATTCAAAGGTACAGAGACTACAATTATCTCTGAAATGTACCAGCACGGTCTCTATGTTAGTATGACAAAATTTTACAATACACACATTGCAGTATTTAATATCACAAGTAAAGTATTAAATACCAATGGTGGCGATATAAATAAAAAACGAGGGGCTGACCGCGTCTGAAATTTGTAGAAAAGAGTTTCTTTTTGCAAAGAGTTCCTCAGAGTTCCTTGGGAATTCCTCGGAGTTCCTTCGGAGTTCCTCGGAGTTCCTCGGAGTTCCTCAGAGTTCCTCCAGAGTTCCTTGGGAGTTCATCCTGCGTTCCTTAAGAGTTCCTCTCTGGAAGGGGTAATTTTTGGCAAATAAGCCGTAGAAATTACCGCTATGCAAGCACTACTGTCAATAAGGCACCCTAAAAAAAAGAAGCTTTTTCCCTGACGGTTACTACCAAACTTGGCGCCCTTACAATGAAAAATGGCGCCCCAAATTTACTTTCCAGAAAAAAAGCTAAAAAAGCTTTGTCCCTGACGGTTTCTACCAAACTTGGCCCCCTTCAAAAAATAAAAACGTTAATCCGCATGGGTAATAAATAATAATTGTTTCTGACCGCGTCTCTGAAAATTGTACAAAAGAGTTCCTCGGAGTTCCTCCAGAGTTCCTCAGAGTTCCTCGGAGTTCCTCCTCAGAGTTCCTCGGAGTTCCTCCAGAGTTCCTCAGAGTTGCTCCAGAGTTCTTCAGAGTTCCTCCTGAGTTCCTTTGGCTTGTACAAAAGAGTTCCTCGCGGTCAGCCCCTCGATAAAAAATATGTATTAGCAAATAACATTCAGTATTAAAAATCCAACGAGTGTACTGTGTATTACTATCATTAATTAATAATATTAATATCTGATGTAATATTTTATATTTCTTACTTTTTTTGCTATTAAAGCTACACTATCTTTCCCATATATTCACATAGATAAACATTTTTTTTTGCAAATTTTTGTTTAAAAATGTATAAAATTAGGTCGCGAATTTTCTTAAATAAATAATAAGTAAATATTAAACTAATATTGATAAAATTATATACACTAATAAAAATGATTTGAATATTTACAGCTTTGTACCTACTAATTATAATTATTAATTATAATTATTATAATCTACAATGGCAATTTCTCCCGTTAGATTAGACAGGGACAAACGTTCTATCCAAAAAGGATATAAGACATACATACACTCCCACTTCCACCCAACTAAACAAATTCTGTATTTGTTCTTTGTTGAACAAATACAATAAATACTTGACCGGGCGAAAAGTGTAACTATATTATTTTTATAAAAAAAATTACTGGCGCCATCTAAATTTTAGTAGAATTATCTTATTCTACAGATTCACATTAGCTATGTTCGTTCGTGCTGCTCAGTGCTACACTTTCCGGCCAACCAAATAAATACTGTATTTGTTGTATGAAAAACAAATACAGTATTTATTTGGTTGGCTGGAAAGTGTAGCACAAATGAGATAGAGATATTGTAGACGTCTTTTGTTTCATAATTCTAGTTGTAGAGAGCTCCATTGAAGACTACACAACAAAAACGCTGAGGGTCACAATGCGAATAACGTCGACTTTCGCATGGTATACCGTGCTTATTTATGTGAAAGTCGACCTTATTCGCATTGTGACCCTTAGAGTTTTTGTCGTGTAGTCTTCAATTTTTTAATTATATTCAGTAAAATCAAGGTAGGAGTTCAAGTGTACAAATTGGAGAAAATCTTGGAGGTAATCTTTCGAGGAAATCGGCGAATATCTGATCTTTACCAAATGTGGAACCTTTTTTAGGTAATTTTTATCATTTTTTTAGCGGACACCTTACGAAAATCACCCGGTGAAAAACTAACAGGAGTGTACCGTTACCATCCACTACTACCCTTTAAAATATCAGGTCGTGTACATTTATTTCAATTTACATTTATTATTTTACTTAACTAAATAGATAATTGTAGGTGATAACTACAAAATTATCTGACTATAGTTTCCAGACAGTAAATAAATAAATTAGAAAGGGCTAGAGATATGATATATTTCATCATTCTCTTTTATCTACAGTACCCGGCGTATTTCTAGTTATAGTCCAGTCTTCAAGTTAATAAAAGAGGCTTTACCTGGAAAGAATTCAGGAAGTTTATATTTTTGGTTTATTGGGTAGGGTTTAAAGCCCCAAATAAAAAATTTTGCGACATTGAACTCGATTTGAAACTGTCATTTTTTTAAGGTATTTTTCACAAAAAAACGGACTTTTTAAAATATCTCATGATCGGTGCATCCTAGGACAAAAAACGTTTAATATGAAAATAAAGAGGACCAAATCTCCAACATTTTTTGTGTCATGTATTTTTTTGTACGACTTATAGCTAATTCACGGCACCGCCTTAAACGTTACACTCTAGGGTTTTTGATTTTTCTTTATAACTTGGTTAGGAAGGATTTTTTAATGCTTAATACAATGGTGATTCGAGCGAAAATCGGTTTACTCGAGATAATAGGGCACAAATGTTTCAATTATTAAAAAAAAACTTTACGTAAATTAAAAAGAAAGTGCCAGATAGATTTTTTTAATTTTCACCCAAAATGTTCCAAAATGCCTAACCGACAATAAAGAACAATTTTGCGTTTTTCGGAAAAAAAATTAAAAATCTAAAGACGTATAGTGTGTTTAAAAGATATTTTAAAAATCCGTTTTTTGTGAAAAACACATTAAAAAAATAACAGTTCCAAATCGAGTTCAACGTCGCAAAATCGTTTTTTATTTGCGGCCATTAACCCTACCCAATAAACCGAAAATCAAAACTCCCTGAATTATTTCCAGGTGAAGCCTCGTTTATTGACCTGAAGACTGGACTACAACTGGAAATATGCCGGGTACTGCTTATCTACCTTAAACCTACTTAGGTATAGAATTTCGTACTCCGTATATATATTTACTATATATTTACGTTTACTGACCTAGTCAATTGTAGTCTCATCAGGAAAACAATAAATATTTATTTTATTAACACATAAAATTTTCCATTTTGTTGAATGAGTTGAGTTTACATATTTAAAACACATTTAAATTCATTTGTCATTCCAATCGAAAAGTAACATTAAGAACCATTTTAAATAAATAAAAAATGGTACGGTTCCAGCGCATTTCATTCTCGCAAAAAATGTGCCCATAAGTTTTAAAATTTAGATTACACAGGCCCACAAAAAAAAATCTGAGTCTTGGATTCCAATATGATATTCCTATGTATTTTTTTCCTATGAATCTGAATCCGCAACCCGTTTAACCCCTACAAGTCAGGATTTCGATATAACCTCAAAAAAACACCAGAAAAACTACTGAAACCGCTAAATTCATTTATGCCATACCGTTGTCACCCCCCTGTCCCCAAATTGCTAATTCTATAACCCTAGAATCCCATAATCCCCTAACCTCATAATACCATAGCCGCATAACCTCAAAACCCCATAACCTCATTAAGTAGAAAAATCTAGTTTGGGAAAACAGAAAAAATTCTTCAGGCTTTTTTTGTGGAACATAGTCATAGGTAAGTAAATCTATAACCCCGAAATCCCCTAACGCCCCAATCTCAAAATCCCTTCACTTCGTAACCCCATAATCCCGTTATCATATTCTGAGGAGAAGTCCGGTTAAAAAAATAATGAAGTAGACCTTGATTCATGACTTCACACAAAACTCTTATGATTTCGAGAACCGGACTTCTCCACAGAATAGGATGATGGGGTTAAGAGGTTATAATATATGTGGTTACGAGTCGAAGGGGTTAGGAGGTGTGGTGGGATTTTAGGGTTATACAGTTACCTATTCATAACTATATTCTACCAGAAAATTTTACGTAATTGTTTTGTTTTCCCTAACCAGATTTTTCTACTTAATGAAGTTACGGGGTTTTGAGGTTATGGAGTAATGGTATTCCGAGGTTAGGGGATTATGGGGTTACGAAATTACGAATTTGGAGGAAGGGGGTGAAAGTGGTATGGAGTGGATAATTTTAGCGGTTTCAGTAGTTTTTCGAGTGTTTTTTGAGGTTATGTCAAAATCCTGACGTGTAAGGGTTAAACGGGTTACGGATTCGGTTTCAGAGGGAAAAAATACATAGGAATATCATATTTGAATCCAAGACTCACAATTTTTTTTGTGGGGCTGTGTTATTTCGCCAAAATTTAAAAAACTATATATATTTAACGCCCTTATGGGATTTTTCCGGGGAAAACCATTAATGACATGTTATGGTTATAAATTACTATTGACAAAATTTAAGCGTCATTCGTAAAACCGTTTTTAAAAAAATTTATTTTTTAAATATTTGTTTATAAGTACATACTTCGGTATATACTTAAACTGCCTATACTCTTATTTGGGGGAGCAAAGATAAACTAAAAAAAAAAAACAACTGAGTGTTCCCCTAATGGTATATTAAAGTACTAGTTTCATAACATAAGTTTTAAGCGCACGAGTACAAGTTTAGAAAACGAGCCGCTTGCGGTGAGTTTCGAATTGGCATTACAGTTTTCTCCATGTTTAAAACTCTAAGAACGAATATTATTTTGATATATTTTATAGTAATTTCTTCTCTTTTCCACTGCAAGTAACCAAGCCACAATTTTAACACGGTAAAACATAACCTAAACACAAAATTTTGTAGAAAATTAAACTTTAAACCGACGCGTCGCGACGTTCACAATTGCACGCAAACGTCAAGGGATAGACTTTTGTCTGTTGCCAACCCAAAAGGAAAAAAAGTAGAGACCTCTTATGGGCCTATAAGAACACGCAAAATGCGTGTGATTATGAGCTTATAAGAGTCGCAAAATAGAAAAAAATATTAAGTGTGAAGTTTGGTTTTAATGTCAAACTGTATGGTCTATATGCCTCTGGACGGACGGATAGTAACTTGCTTCTCTGACAAGCTCGCTCGAAAGTAATTTTTTTGAAAATCCTTAGGGTTTCGTTTTGCGTGAAACGTCGTATTTTGCAAATATCAGTTCCTGGGAGTATCTATACTTATTATTCTTAGAAAAAAAATAGTACTACTACCTGACCTCGCTGTGGGGCGTCGGGGTAATCAGATACATGTGTTACATCAGATTTTTTCAAACAAAATCGGAAATTTTAATTTTTGGCTTGTTTTGTTTATATTTATCATATTGGAAGGATTATGAAATTATTTGAAAACTTACTTTTAAATTTTACCCGATTACAGCAACGAGAAAAAGTGTTTGAATGTATGTATGTATTAATTATATATATTATATTATATTATATGTATATTAATATGTATTCATGTATGTTTGTTTCCACGTAGAGCCTAAACTAATAGACCGATTTTGACGATCTAGATGTCTAAAGATTCAACTCGAACACGTACGTAACATAAAACTTCATTTTGATAGCATGATAAATTTAACGGAAAATGACAGAAATAATAGTATTTTATCCAATACATACAGATAATAAGACAATTACCAGCTTGATTTTAAATAGATAAACTCAATAATAACCCCCGCGTGGCTTTTACTTTATCGAGTGGATAATTATTTATTTTACCCACTCAACTGTCACTTGTAAAATTATTTTCTTGTCAATAAAATTTTTAATAAAAATATGAATTCCTAAGCTATTTATTGGATAAAACCTTGTATGGCACTCATGGGTAAACCGATATTGCCCTCTCGAAAATTAACGTGCTTGGCTGACGCCTCGCAGGTTAATTTTCTTATGGGCAATATCTTACTTTACCCACTAGTACCATAGATAACTGTTATTATGAATTCGGTATCTCATGGGACTAAATTTTAAAACGGTTTTTGATTCACCAACGTTTCGACTGTTTATATTCTTTATCAGGCATAAAGATCACGTGCATTTTTCGTAGTCGGTTTTTTTGGCTTGTTTTTAAATATACATCCTTGGATATATTAATTATTATTCTGCATATTAAAATTTTGCATAAATATTAAAAAAAAACTCATTAATTCAAATACCCATCTATTGATTTATCTATTTATTTATTTATTTATTTATTTATTTATACACTTAAGAGACCGTTAATAAAAATTTTATAGGTTCCACATATTGTTTAATTTATTTAAGTTTTATTGTTTAATTTAAACCATATAAACAAATCAGAGAGACATGACGTCAAACTAATTTTTCAAAATAATAGCTATGACGAGTTATGGAAAAATATTGCTACACTACCAAGTTATACAGGGTTATTTTTTCATGGTATTTTTAAAGTTTTTTTTAAGGGTATTTTTATAGGGTATCCGGTATTTTTATAGGGTACAGGTTATTTTTATTTGGTATTTTTTACAGCATATTTTTTTACAGGGTATATTTTTACAGGGTATTTTTTAGGTACTATGGGGGGGGGGAAGCCAAAATATGAAATCTCTATAATCTATAATAACGCAAGAACCGGGGTATGAAGTGTATGAATTTTGGTACAATTTGCGTTACGTGATACTTGAACGTCCTCGATGGGGGACGGGGGATCCATAGCCTAAACGTTTGTCCACAAATGTTTATTTTGGTTTATTTTTAATGCTGCATTGATTTTTCCGGGGGAAGGGTTAATTTGATTCCGGGGGTGGATTAGCCCCCAGCCCCCCTAATTGCGCCCACGATTATCAGCGCTAAAAAGGAACCAAAAATCCCAAAATCAGCACACGCCTGTGTAATTTTTGATAAGACGTTTTTCAAAATAAAATTACATCATCTTTTTGCCGAGGCATGCCGACCTGACCAAACCGATATAAATTGAAGAGAAGGCGCCGGCTTGTTATTCTTACTTTCACATCGCCAGCGTTAGTTTGTTATTTACTTGTGTTTACACTCGTGCGTATTTTTTGCCTTTTTCAACGAATTTTTTTATTAAAATGGAGAAAATTGAAAATATCGACTATTCGTATTTTATCACTCCCAGATCTGCTAGAAGGAGACCTGCCCTTACAAGAGAACTAAGTAAGTAACTTTATATTTATTTATTTATTGTGATAAAATACGTGAAATTAGCTTTCTAATAGTGTCTCACACTTTAAAATTGATGCACTGAAAGTCGAGATATTTGAATTTAAATTTCATGTTTTGGCTGACGTAATATGTAATTCTAAATGCCAGCGTTTTTGAATTTATATATCTTGGTCAACAAAGCATATAAATCAAAGTGTGAGACACTGTTTTAAAAAAAATTATTAATTTCTTCATCTTGGGTATCAAAAAGACTTATCACCCATTTTTTTTATATAGCTAATAGCTATTAGCTATTGTATAAAAGTTTTATAAAATAAAAATAATTTAAATTTTGTAGAAAGCTTAAAATGTTTATATTTCAAATGTAAATTTACATTGAATTTAAGATTTTAATAATAATGTTATAAATATTATAGAAAGTATGGCTGTTGACTTTTAAATTTGCAAATATTGATTAATTATTGATTAATTAAGTATACCCGTCGAATATTAATAAGTTAATTAATAATTTAATTAAACCTGTCACTTTTAGTTTTTTTTTTCAAAAATAACCCAAACTTTTTATAATCTCTGTCTCTATCTAACAGTAATAAAATCTACGGAGTGTCCCGAAAATAAGTTAAAAAAATAGAGAATTAAATATTATTTTACATTTCTGTCCTATTTTTCACTTAAAATTAATGGACAGTGGGTAAAAACATTAATATTGAAATTATTTTTAGGTATTTAAATTATTAATAATATTAATAATAATAATATTATTATAAAAAAACTATAATATTATTATTTTTTTCAGCTAAACGTCAATACAATGCCCCAAAAGAGTCAATTTCTCTGGCGGAGGGTATGCCAAACGAGGCCACCTTCCCCATAGCTTGTATAAACGTTGTTCTCAAAGACGGAACCCAATTCAACCTGGAGGGAACCGACCTGAATGCGGCCTTGCAATACATCCCTTCTCAAGGGTACCCATCGCTGGTGAACACCTTGAAAGAATTTACCAGGAAGGTCCATCGACCAAGCAAATGGGAAAACAGGGACGTCATAGTCACAAATGGTTCCCAAGATGGAATAAGTAAGGCTTTGGAGATGATTGTGGAGGATGGTGACTCTGTTTTGGTGCAGAACCCGCTGTATACTGGAACAGAAGTCATTGTAAGTATTTTAAATAAAATATTTAAAAACTTATATTTTTTACCCTCTTACCCTTAGCCCACCTCTATTTTTACCACTAATAATCCTAGTCTAGAACTTTTGCTGAAAAAACTATATACCAAATTGAAGTTTTAGCTCAAAGCGTTCTCGAGTAGTAGTAGTTAGTGGTCACAATTTTTTCTGGATAAACAACAATTTTCATTTTTTTTCAGCTGAAACCATTCAAGGCCAACCTTCTAGGTGTACCTCAAGATCAATTCGGGATAACCCCATCAAAATTGATAGAAATTCTGGAGGACTGCAAAGGAGGTGGAGGGAAAATGCCAAAATGCCTCTACATTAACCCGACAGGTTGGTCACTTTTTTATAAATATCTAATCCGAAGGGATACGGGAAAGTTAGGGAAAATAACCAATTTTTTAAAGAAAATACCTTAAATTAGGCCTTTTTGTCCAAAATTAGCTTACCGCTAACTTATGGATCAGCCCCTGATATGGGGTTTCTTACGGCCTCTTGGGTAACATTTTTAATTTCTCTTAATTTATTTACTAGTGCCATAAATGACCATGTATTAATTTTTTTCTAGCTACCAATCCAACTGGCGTAACTATGTCACTGGAAAGACGCAAAGAAGTCTACGACATCTGCTGCAAATACAACATTATAATCCTCGAAGATGACGCTTACTACTTCCTTCATTTTCTGGATGAACAGCCAACTTCGTTTTTGTCCCTGGACACGGAAAATCGGGTCATCAGATTTGATTCTCTATCCAAAGTCCTTAGTTCCGGGATCAGAGTTGGGTGGCTTACTGGACCAAAACCTCTAGTGGGAAATATTGAACTGAACATCCAGGCGTCGTGTTTGCATTCAAGTGCCCTTTCACAGGTAAGAAAAAAAACACTAAACTATTTTATTAGTTACCCCCCCCCCCCCGCATTTAAACGAGGAGAATACAATTCTGATGAAAAATATACCTTAAAAGCTTTAAAAATAGCCGGTTCCAAGAAAAAAAAATAGGATAAAAAATAAATAATTTTTCCATGTACGTCATATCTTCACAGTACATTTGAATTTAGATAAAAATTTTGCAACTTTTTTGTCACATAATTAGGGCATGATAAAAATATTTTGCAATTGATAATTTTAATTTTTGTTATGTTATAAAATTAAATTAAGAAAAATGGCATGAGTTGCTTTAACAATATTTTTGCAATTCTAAAATATTGCTTACTTCCTTAAGAAAAAAGGCACTGTCAAAATATGATTTAACTTAATTGTCACTTAAAAATTTTCACTTAAAGAATCAAATTAAATTTTTTTTTATTTTTTTAGCAACTCCCACACATGGGACGTTTAATGTTATTTCATTTAGAATCCTTACTTTTTTTTTAATTGAAAGTATAAGGTTGTGCAAAAAATAAAATATGTCCCACCGGAGTAAACTTACGTTTAATCTATGATTTATGCATTTAAAAAAAATCATTAATTTTTTGATGATATTTACCTAGTTAATGTGACGTAGATTTTTTCATGAAAAATAATTCTTAAAAATACAGATGTACTTTTTTCATTTATCGTTTGGACTTTTTCGTTTGGACTTTTTGAACCCAAAAAAATACACTAAGATAACCCTATTTGCGTTATTAGAACGGATAAAATTGTAAAATTAACAAAACGTCTTATCTTACATGTCTTTAACGGATAATAAATTACTCGACAAAATCCAGTAATATTCAGTTTCACTGATAATAGAGGTCAAATGGTGGTATTCATTTACCAGGGACTCCCAAAAATTAATATACTCTTTGATATAGTGAACATTTTTCCCAAGCAAATTAATTCTACTGATGTTAATTAATGTAATTACGAACGAACTAATAACTCTTCTCTCTAGAATAGGCATTTCATTCGTTAAAACTGACAAAAACGTCGGCAACATAAACATTCGTCTGTCTTACTCGCACATCTTTGTTCTAACAGAGACAACAATACCAGTTAGTGGTAACTGTTATTGTTCAGGCCTGAATATACCTACTATTTGTTTACAAACAAACCGAGATGTTGGCGATACTTTATTTTAACGGTATGCGTATTCTAGAAAGAAGACTTATTAGTTCGTTGGTAATTACACATAAAACAATTTGGTAACTGTACTCACTGAAGAGAAATATCCTTAGAAAAACTTGCAGACACATACATCAGTTTAACCAATATTTTTTGACCGACCTTATCTATACCTAGAGGTTAATTTACAACGACCAAAATGTGTATGAGGGTTTATCTCCAAGCTAGCTATATTGAAAGTCATAAGTTGTCTCAAAAATCTTTTCGAAGTTAGAAAAATTAAAAAAGTACAATTTGCGGACCGGTACGATATAGGCTACCTTCCCCTAAGTTAAAATAGAGGGACTGGATCCTGGTAAAAACAAAAACACCAGTTAATGTATGACATATTTTCAACTTTACCTTTAAACTATATTTTACTAACCGGATCCGGTTAGTTAGTAGTCCTCGGACTTTCATAATAAGTCAACTGGAACAACAAAAATTGCATTTTTGCAAATAAAAATTTAAAAAAACCTTTGTTTTTTTTCATGATCCAAGTGAGCCTCTATGAAATAACAGCATCAACATGACGGTCCGTTCAGGTCCACTTGCACCAACTTTTGGTCTGGGATTATCTCAGCTAAACCGAGTTTAAGTTAAAAACGCTGCATTCTGATTGGACGGCCATCAATTTAATCCAAGTAACTTGGACCAAGTTTAAAGTTAAACCATCATTGGTGCAAGTGGTCCTTAGTGAAATAAAGTTTAAATTTTCTATTTATATATTTTTTTTTATACTATTTTTTGCGAGCCCCTGGTAAATGAATACCACAATTCGACCCCTTCTGATAAACGTTATTTAGGTGACAATATTTTCTTCTTAATTACTTGTGATAATTATATTTTTATATACTGAATGTATCTTTTCTAATTTATTTTAATTATATTATTGTTGACTTTACTGCGACTTAGTTGAAATAATCGGTATTTAATAGGTTATGCCCTAATGACACAACAAATAATTAAAGAATAATAATTAATGAAGTATATTAATTACTGTGAATTTTCTCTATATTAAAATTCCAAACACAGAAGATAAGATTAACATTCCAAATAAAGAATGTTAATGGCTCGAGCCATAATATAATTCATTAAGGGCCACTTGCACCAATTTTATTTTGATCAAGGTTTAATTAATCTACGTTTAAAAAATAATCTCTGGTTAAATATGTTTGCATTGCACCAATGAAAGTTAAACAAAGTTTAGTTAAACCGAGCACACATCTCTAATTTTAGTGTTATTTGAATGTAGATAACTTCACATTATTTTGACGTTTGACGTTTATATCATTTGGTTTATTATATTTTCAAAAAAAGCTGTTAGTTATTGACAGTAACTTATTGTGTTATGTGTTATTGTGTTCTGTAAGCTAAAAAGTAGCAATGGATATGCCTAAAGAAAAAGATGAAAACAAAAAAAAAACGTTCGCCCAATTATACTATAAATGATAAAGCTTTATTAATTAAAATTGTGGCACAATACAATAGTGTTATCGAAAACAAAAAAACGGACGCAATGGCGATTTCTCCCGTTAGATTAGACAGGGACAAAAGTTCTACCCAAAAAGGATAGAAGACATACATACACTCCCACTTCCACCCAACCAAACAAATTCTGTATTTGTTCTTTGTTGAACAAATACAATATTTACTTGGCCGGGCGAAAAGTGTAAATATATTACTTTTATTAAAGAAATTACTGGCGCCATCTAAATTTCAGTAGAATTATCTTATTTTATAGATTCACATTAGCTATGTTCGTTCGTGCCGGTCACTGCTACACTTTCCGGCCCATCAAATAAATACTGTATTTGTTGTATGAAAAACAAATACAGTATTTATTTGGTTGGCTGGAAAGTGTAGCACAAATGAGATAGAGATAGGGTAGACGTCTTTTGTTTCATAATTCTAGTTGTAAAGAGCTCCATTGGGATATTCCAGTTGTTCTTCAATACGTACAAGAATATTGGCCACTGTTTCTTTATATAACCTAAATTTTTGAAAAAATGTTAGATCATCCATACTTTCAAAATAGTTTTGTCGCTCATGATAGGTACGGAAACCATCATCCAATATTTCCAATTCCTACAAGTCTTCATCTAATAAATCGGCTTCTGCCATCATTGCAGGTAATTTCGTAAAATCAAAGAAAAACACTCACGGGTACGAAATGACAGATAAAAACCTAAAGTTAGGTTATGTTTTGATATAACCCAGGTTTAAGTGACATAAACCATCAAACTCGAACGATTACATTTATTCTGAGATTAAGACAAATAAACTTGGTTTAAAAAATGGTACAACAGCAAAACGTCAATTAACTCTTAAACCATTAACTTAATCCGAGTTTAAGCTTAAATCATGTTTGGTGCAAGTGGCCCTAATTAAAAGTAAACCGGTGAACGTTATTAAAACCTTTTTCCTTATATTTTGTTGTTCTTTTTCCAGGTTTTGACTGACCAATTACTAAAACTCTGGGGCTTCGAAAAACTTCTTCAGCACTTCGCAACCGCCCGCAGATTCTACCAGGTGCGCAGAGACCTCACCGTGGCATCTATGGAGCGTCACTTGAAGGGTCTCGCCGAATGGACAGTGCCCTCTGGCGGTATGTTCGTCTGGATCAAAGTCAAAGGCGTCTCTGATGTATACGAGATGCTCATGACTAGAGGTCTGAAGAAAATGATCACTTTCGTGCCTGGCCATGCCTTCATGGCTGATCCTACAGAGGCCTGTAACTACGTCAGAGCCTCCTACAGCAAGGCTAGCCCCAAACAGATCGATAAGGCCATGAAATTGCTCGCGGAGTTAATACGGGAGGAACAAGTTTTGTTACGTAGGAAGTTGGACAATTTCACTTAAAAGTAGTTAAAAAACGTTTTTTTCATGTTTCACTATACCTTGAAAAGGTAAAAAAGGGAACTTTAAATTAAACTATAGTAACAAGAATTAGGAGGAAGTGGAACGGACATTTGGTCACATGTAGTCATTTGGGTCTAGACTTCGGTGTCATTTTGTGATATTCTTCAAAAAAAAAATGCCAAAAACGTAAAATATTGGGAAATGAAAGGTATTATCTACAAATTTGTTTGTATTTTAAAGGGAATTGGATCAAATATCCTAATTTTAGTACAAATACCTCTTATTAAACTAATTTAAAAATCCCTCCATACGTCTATCGCCCAATAAGAAGATAGCGCTCATGTACCTACATTGCAAAATATTTAATGATCGTTCTTCCTACCTCTAGTACTCTGTTACAAGTTTTTATCGTTTTTGATGGGGTCTACTTTACCGACTTGGTTAGTTTGTTCCCTGTTTCATAGGTGGTACTACTGATATCACTTTGGGTTTCGATAGTATTATTTTGTAGGTTAGGTTCATTACTTTTTTGAATAATTTTATGTGTTTAAGTATTTATTAAATAATTGTGTGTGTACTTTCATATTTTAATAGAAAATTAAATCTTTTTATGCATAAATTTTTGTTTAATTTATATTTACCTTAAAATATCATTTATATTAAAATTGCCTATATCTAAATTTATAGTGGTTAATCAATAAGGGCTGATTCAACCAACAAACTGATGACAAATGATGAATTTTAATCCATTTGATTCACTATCCTGGCCCAATTGCCCCCCCTAAATCCGCCCGCGCTTTTTACTGAGAGCAAACTGAAAATTTTGGCGAAGGCGTATAAAATGATAGTTTTTAATTTCTTAATACAGCAATAAGAGTTTAAGGGGCAATTAGAAATGACGCAATACTACATTTTATCGTTTTTAACTCTCTTATAAACGTTTCCTCATATATAATTTATATAAATAAATAATTTATAAAAAATAGTAATAAGTATAGTCTATAAATTCTCTTATCACAAGCCCGGCTAGCTCAGTCGGTAGAGCACGAGACTCTTAATCTCGGGGTCGTGGGTTCGAGCCCCACGTTGGGCGTTAACTTTTTTTATTTTATTTTGTCAAATTAAATAAAAAAAATGGTTTATCAATAATATTTTTTACTCAAGTAACTGTATTTTGTTAAAGAAATATTAGATACCTACTGAAACTACTCCATGCTATTATAATCCTTTTTTTTTTTTTTTGATAAAAGCAAGATAGTAAATTAAAAATCGCACAGTGAATATTTTTAAAACAGATTCGAATATTGGATGTGCGAATATACTGCATAGTTTATTTTATAAAACATAACTATGGTCTGTTTCATCAAGCAAGAGAGTAAATTAAAAATCGCAAATATTTTTACAACAGGTTTGAATAGTATATGTTTGTATATAGAATATAGTTATGTTTTATAAAATAAACTACGCAGTATATACAAACATCCTATATTCAAATCTGTTTTGAAAATATTCACTGTGCGAATCTTAATTTACTCTCTTGCTTGAAGAAACAGACCTATATTCTATACACAAACATATACTATTCAATCCTGTTGTAAAAATATTTACTGTGTGATTTTTAATTTACTATCTTGCTTGATGAAACAGACCCCCAGTCCGCAGAACCTCGTCAAAATGACGTCATAATCTGGTGACTTTTCTCCAGATATGACGTGACTATATAACGACAATATGACGTGAAAATGACCTCCTAATGTCACAGACCGATGACGTGATATATCTGACGTCATTTTTACGTCATTATTACGACGTGAATTTCACGTCTTAAAATATTTTTTATTTACCCAGAAAACCACTGAATATTATTGTGTAAGTGTATATATTGACCACACTATTATAACAATGTTACATGATCTAATATAGATGTAAACAAAATATAAATTCTACAGAGATATCACTTGGTATGGAAGCAGTAATCAAACTTCTTGACTATTTTAAAATGGCTTTTACTTCTTTTACCTCTTCGCTTAATTTTCGCACTTCTTTATAGATATCCTCTAAACCTAAAATAATAAAAAAATTATTATGTTGTAACTGTCTAATTAAATTAATATAGTGTAAAATACTCATAAAAATAGGCCCTAGAACGACAATAAACCATTACAATTACAATAAAAAATAATGTTATAAGTTATTTCAATATTTAGGGTGTCCCCAGTTCGCAACTATCATAGTCATAGTTATTCTAGGTACTTACCCACGAAAATATAAGGAAAATCCTCGGAAAAACCAAAAACAAACAAAAGAAAAACTCAAAACAATCACGTAGAGCTAGCGTCCGTGTTCTGACAAGATTCAAGATGGACGTGTACTGAGCGCGCAGCCAAAAATAAGAGCGCGAAATTTAAATTATACATAGTCGAAATTAATTAATTTTGACACATAAGAAAAAAAAATATGCATACATAAATTGTAGTTTAGGTAGCTACGTAAAATATAAAAAAAAGTGTAAGTACCATATGCGTTTGAGTAAAGGGAGTTACTTAAACAATAAACGATATTTTATTTTTGATGATTTTTTTTACATACCATACCATAATAACTAAAAAAATGCTTTCTGAGTACTACGTATTGCAGGATATACACCACGTTGGTGTTTTTTAATAAAAATAATAAAAGTATAATATATTATATCACCAAGAAAAGTCGGCAATATGACGTGATTAAATGAAGTCTGAAATTCGTCAATTAACTACGTCAAAATGTCGTCGATCATTGGTCGACTGACGTCTATTGACCAGTAATCACCAGATTTTGACGTCATTTTGACGTGCCTCTGCGGACTGGGCCATAGTTACAGTTATAGTTACTGTTGACTATCCGGCTATCCTGATATCTATGGTCTGTTTTTTCAAGCAAGATAGTAAATTAAAAATAGCACAGTAAATATTTTTACAACTGGTTTGAATAGTATATTTTTGTGTATAGAATATAGTTATGTTTTATAAAAATAAAATAAACTAAGCAGTATATTCTCACATCCAATAGTCGAACCTGTTTTGAAAATATTCACTGTGCGATTTTTAATTTACTATCTTGCTTGAAGAAACAGACCATAGATACCAGGATAGCCGGATAGTCGAGAATAACTATAACTATAGCTATGGTCTGTTTCATCAAGCAAGAGAGTAAATTAAAAATCGCACAGTAAATATTTTTACAACTGGTTTGAATAGTATATTTTTGTGTATAGAATATAGTTATGTTTTATAAAAATAAAATAAACTAAGCAGTATATTCTCACATCCAATAGTCGAACCTGTTTTGAAAATATTCACTGTGCGATTTTTAATTTACTATCTTGCTTGAAGAAACAGACCATAGATACCAGGATAGCCGGATAGTCGAGAATAACTGTAACTATAACTATGGTCTGTTTCATCAAGCAAGAGAGTAAATTAAAAATCGCAAATATTTTTACAACAGGTTTGAATAGTATATGTTTGTATATAGAATATAGTTATGTTTTATAAAATAAACTACGCAGTATATTCAAACATCCTATATTCAAATCTGTTTTGAAAATATTCACTGTGCGAATCTTAATTTACTCTCTTGCTTGAAGAAACAGACCTATATTCTATACACAAACATATAAGTACTATTCAAACCTGTTGTAAAAATATTTACTGTGCGATTTTTAATTTACTCTCTTGCTTGATGAAACAGACCATAGTTATAGTTATAGTTATTCTCGACTATCCGGCTATCCTGATATCTATGGTCTGTTTTTTCAAGCAAGATAGTAAATTAAAAATAGCACAGTAAATATTTTTACAACTGGTTTGAATAGTATATTTTTGTGTATAGAATATAGTTATGTTTTATAAAAATAAAATAAACTAAGCAGTATATTCTCACATCCAATAGTAGAACCTGTTTTGAAAATATTCACTGTGCGATTTTTAATTTACTATCTTGCTTGAAGAAACAGACCATAGATACCAGGATAGCCGGATAGTCGAGAATAACTATAACTATAACTATGGTCTGTTTCATCAAGCAAGAGAGTAAATTAAAAATCGCAAATATTTTTACAACAGGTTTGAATAGTATATGTTTGTATATAGAATATAGTTATGTTTTATAAAATAAACTACGCAGTATATTCAAACATCCTATATTCAAATCTGTTTTGAAAATATTCACTGTGCGAATCTTAATTTACTCTCTTGCTTGAAGAAACAGACCTATATTCTATACACAAACATATAAGTACTATTCAAACCTGTTGTAAAAATATTTACTGTGCGATTTTTAATTTACTCTCTTGCTTGATGAAACAGACCATAGTTATAGTTATAGTTATTCTCGACTATCCGGCTATCCTGATATCTATGGTCTGTTTTTTCAAGCAAGATAGTAAATTAAAAATAGCACAGTAAATATTTTTACAACTGGTTTGAATAGTATATTTTTGTGTATAGAATATAGTTATGTTTTATAAAAATAAAATAAACTAAGCAGTATATTCTCACATCCAATAGTCGAACCTGTTTTGAAAATATTCACTGTGCGATTTTTAATTTACTATCTTGCTTGAAGAAACAGACCATAGATACCAGGATAGCCGGATAGTCGAGAATAACTGTAACTATAACTATGGTCTGTTTCATCAAGCAAGAGAGTAAATTAAAAATCGCAAATATTTTTACAACAGGTTTGAATAGTATATGTTTGTATATAGAATATAGTTATGTTTTATAAAATAAACTACGCAGTATATTCAAACATCCTATATTCAAATCTGTTTTGAAAATATTCACTGTGCGAATCTTAATTTACTCTCTTGCTTGAAGAAACAGACCTATATTCTATACACAAACATATAAGTACTATTCAAACCTGTTGTAAAAATATTTACTGTGCGATTTTTAATTTACTCTCTTGCTTGATGAAACAGACCATAGTTATAGTTATAGTTATTCTCGACTATCCGGCTATCCTGATATCTATGGTCTGATTTTTCAAGCAAGATAGTAAATTAAAAATAGCACAGTAAATATTTTTACAACTGGTTTGAATAGTATATTTTTGTGTATAGAATATAGTTATGTTTTATAAAAATAAAATAAACTAAGCAGTATATTCTCACATCCAATAGTAGAACCTGTTTTGAAAATATTCACTGTGCGATTTTTAATTTACTATCTTGCTTGAAGAAACAGACCATAGATACCAGGATAGCCGGATAGTCGAGAATAACTATAACTATAACTATGGTCTGTTTCATCAAGCAAGAGAGTAAATTAAAAATCGCACAGTAAATATTTTTACAACAGGTTTGAATAGTATATTTTTGTGTATAGAATATAGTTATGTTTTATAAAAATAAAATAAACTAAGCAGTATATTCTCACATCCAATAGTCGAACCTGTTTTGAAAATATTCACTGTGCGATTTTTAATTTACTATCTTGCTTGAAGAAACAGACCATAGATACCAGGATAGCCGGATAGTCGAGAATAACTGTAACTATAACTATGGTCTGTTTCATCAAGCAAGAGAGTAAATTAAAAATCGCAAATATTTTTACAACAGGTTTGAATAGTATATGTTTGTATATAGAATATAGTTATGTTTTATAAAATAAACTACGCAGTATATTCAAACATCCTATATTCAAATCTGTTTTGAAAATATTCACTGTGCGAATCTTAATTTACTCTCTTGCTTGAAGAAACAGACCTATATTCTATACACAAACATATAAGTACTATTCAAACCTGTTGTAAAAATATTTACTGTGCGATTTTTAATTTACTCTCTTGCTTGATGAAACAGACCATAGTTATAGTTATAGTTATTCTCGACTATCCGGCTATCCTGATATCTATGGTCTGTTTTTTCAAGCAAGATAGTAAATTAAAAATAGCACAGTAAATATTTTTACAACTGGTTTGAATAGTATATTTTTGTGTATAGAATATAGTTATGTTTTATAAAAATAAAATAAACTAAGCAGTATATTCTCACATCCAATAGTCGAACCTGTTTTGAAAATATTCACTGTGCGATTTTTAATTTACTATCTTGCTTGAAGAAACAGACCATAGATACCAGGATAGCCGGATAGTCGAGAATAACTGTAACTATAACTATGGTCTGTTTCATCAAGCAAGAGAGTAAATTAAAAATCGCAAATATTTTTACAACAGGTTTGAATAGTATATGTTTGTATATAGAATATAGTTATGTTTTATAAAATAAACTACTCAGTATATTCAAACATCCTATATTCAAATCTGTTTTGAAAATATTCACTGTGCGAATCTTAATTTACTCTCTTGCTTGAAGAAACAGACCTATATTCTATACACAAACATATACTATTCCATACTGTTGTAAAAATATTTACTGTGCGATTTTTAATTTACTATCTTGCTTGAAAAAACAGACCCCCAGTCCGCAGAACCTCGTCAAAATGACGTCATAATCTGGTGACTTTTCTCCAGATATGACGTGACTATATAACGACAATATGACGTGAAAATGACCTCCTAATGTCACAGACCGATGACGTGATATATCTGACGTCATTTTTACGTCATTATTACGACGTGAATTTCACGTCTTAAAATATTTTTTATTTACCCAGAAAACCACTGAATATTATTGTGTAAGTGTATATATTGACCACACTATGATAACAATGTTACATGATCTAATATAGATGTAAACAAAATATAAATTCTACAGAGATATCACTTGGTATGGAAGCAGTAACCAAACTTCTTGACTATTTTAAAATGGCTTTTACTTCTTTTACCTCTTCGCTTAATTTTCGCACTTCTTTATAGATATCCTCTAAACCTAAAATAATAAAAAAATTATTATGTTGTAACTGTCTAATTAAATTAATATAGTGTAAAATACTCATAAAAATAGGCCCTAGAACGACAATAAACCATTACAATTACAATAAAAAATAATGTTATAAGTTATTTCAATATTTAGGGTGTCCCCAGTTCGCAACTATCATAGTCATAGTTATTCTAGGTACTTACCCACGAAAATATAAGGAAAATCCTCGGAAAAACCAAAAACAAACAAAAGAAAAACTCAAAACAATCACGTAGAGCTAGCGTCCGTGTTCTGACAAGATTCAAGATGGACGTGTACTGAGCGCGCAGCCAAAAATAAGAGCGCGAAATTTAAATTATACATAGTCGAAATTAATTAATTTTGACACATAAGAAAAAAAAATATGCATACATAAATTGTAGTTTAGGTAGCTACGTAAAATATAAAAAAAAGTGTAAGTACCATATGCGTTTGAGTAAAGGGAGTTACTTAAACAATAAACGATATTTTATTTTTGATGATTTTTTTTACATACCATACCATAATAACTAAAAAAATGCTTTCTGAGTACTACGTATTGCAGAATATACACCACGTTGGTGTTTTTTAATAAAAATAATAAAAGTATAATATATTATATCACCAAGAAAAGTCGGCAATATGACGTGATTAAATGAAGTCTGAAATTCGTCAATTAACTGACGTCAAAATGTCGTCGATCATTGGTCGACTGACGTCTATTGACCAGTAATCACCAGATTTTGACGTCATTTTGACGTGCCTCTGCGGACTGGGCCATAGTTACAGTTATAGTTACTCTTGACTATCCGGCTATCCTGATATCTATGGTCTGTTTCATCAAGCAAGATAGTAAATTAAAAATAGCACAGTAAATATTTTTACAACTGGTTTGAATAGTATATTTTTGTGTATAGAATATAGTTATGTTTTATAAAAATAAAATAAACTAAGCAGTATATTCTCACATCCAATAGTCGAACCTGTTTTGAAAATATTCACTGTGCGGTTTTTAATTTACTATCTTGCTTGAAGAAACAGACCATAGATACCAGGATAGCCGGATAGTCGAGAATAACTGTAACTATAACTATGGTCTGTTTCATCAAGCAAGAGAGTAAATTAAAAATCGCAAATATTTTTACAACAGGTTTGAATAGTATATGTTTGTATATAGAATATAGTTATGTTTTATAAAATAAACTACGCAGTATATTCAAACATCCTATATTCAAATCTGTTTTGAAAATATTCACTGTGCGAATCTTAATTTACTCTCTTGCTTGAAGAAACAGACCTATATTCTATACACAAACATATACTATTCAATCCTGTTGTAAAAATATTTACTGTGTGATTTTTAATTTACTATCTTGCTTGATGAAACAGACCATAGTTACAGTTATAGTTACTCTTGACTATCCGGCTATCCTGATATCTACCCAGGTAGCAAAATAACATGACATTCACGTGAAAGTCACGTTAATATGTGACATGTGATGTTAAGATTGTAGTCTCATTTAACAAGAATGTAGCATGGTGGGGATGTCCTAAGTCCGCCCCTAATAACATCACACAATGACATCCCGAAAATAACGTGTTTGTGACATCATAAATCCACATTCCTGTTATATCTAATATCTTATGGATGCCGTTACTGGTACTTTAATATTTAAATAATATTTTAGGACATTAGCTTTTTCTAAATTAAAACCATTAAAAACGCTATAACCCTATAAAAAAATCGGATTTAAAATCAATCAGTAATTGAAACAATCACAGATTGAAACAGATAGATTCTAAATACGAAATTGCAGATTAAGCGGAGAATATAATCCGTGTCCGTGGTCTTGAGAAGCCCGGCACAGCCCCCTATCCATTGGAAATCGTATAATGTGTATACAATTTCCTTATAATAATTTACTCTATCAACATCATCTTATATCGATTTTTTTGCTTCGAACGTCGGTGAGAAGCAAAATAACATGACATTCACGTGAAAGTCACGTTAATATGTGACATGCTATATATTGACAGCGTTGCTAAATATATGTTATTAAATAACATGGTTGTCACGTCACATGTGTAACGTTGCAAATGTGATGTTAAATACATGTTATTTTTCAATATTATGTGATGTTATGATTTAGTTTAAAAATACACCCAAAAGTGATGTTAATTTCTTGTAATATAACATCCCTTGCTACCTGGGTATGGTCTGTTTTTTCAAGCAAGATAGTAAATTGAAGAAACAGACCATAGTAAATTTTTAACAAAAAAGTTTTTCTGCTAGTTGCGGAACACGCTGTACATGCTGTATATTATGTTTTGTAGTTCCCAAATCCAAACGTATATAATCGTTTTTAAATTCCAATCATAGAACAGCAATAAAAAAGGTTCCAAAAAATAATCCGTTAAACGGCAGTTAAAATTCCGATCGGTACTTGGACTTGATCGTAGTTGGCTGGGGGTATTTATAGGAAACAAAAGCTCCTGGCCAACTGGATGCAGCATGGGCTGATCCCGGCCGAGAGTTATGTGTCTTGTAGATTTATGGGCAAAGTGTAATTCCGGTAAATCCGGAGCCAGCTAAGCCGGAGCCAGTAAAACACGGTCTAAACGTGTGCCACATTTTGCGCTTCCAAATTCCATATATGGAAAAGCTTATTTCTTGAAAACTTTACACAAAATATTGCTTTGCCCTATTTTACAAAAAATAAATGCAATGCCAAAGAAATTGGCAAAAAAAAACTAAAAGAAAAATTCCAAAAATATCACAAAATTAAAAAAAAACATAATTCTAAATAATATTTTGTTTTCAATTATCTTTTGAATATTTTTAATCCATAAATCAAAACAACCACCAGTCAAACTAGTTAAAAACACTTTGAATTATTAACGAGATAATTTAATATTGGTTGTATATGGGTACGACCACAGGAAAAGAGACCAATTTGTCCATTTGAATTGTGGTCCAAGAGGGTTTTTAAGTATCAAACTAAATTTAGCTGCTATATGTTAAAAATAGCTATTTTCCTAACAAGTGCGGAAAGAGGCCCTTTTTTTAGTCATCAAATCTTTTTTTTTAGTATTCAAAAATGTGTGCAGGTATACCTCCATTACCTGAATTAAAAAAATTGTTCAGAAGGTGCATTTTCTGCAGTAGGTGTACAGAAAATTCCCCAGTGATAGACCCCTCGTACGGATAGAAAGTTAAACAGACTGCTAGGTTCCTTTTCTCTTGGAAGTACCTATGTACAGAGTGCATGTGGGGTAAGTCACATCGGGTAAGAAGACGAGCAGGTCCCACAGGGGGATCAGTCACTCTATTATGCATAATGTTATTATACTCATCATAGCTCTAAGTTAGAGCCAGTAACTGGAAGAGTATTATACGTCAAAAATTAGCCTAGGGTCTATTACAGACCAAAAAATAAAATTGTATATTCGCACGTGTTTTCTGAAGCCTTTTTAAAAAGTGTGTTTGTCCGCTCCGTCTGTAAGTAGCTATGTCTCGTTTTTTACGAGCACACAAAGAAAGATATCGTTTTAAAGGTGAGTTTTGAGCTTTTTGTATTTTTTATATTTTTTTAATATTGACAAATGTAAATACTTGTATCTGACATGAAATACTTACTTGCTGATTGAGAATAATAGGTTTATGTTTAAAAAAAGTTCAACATGATGTAAAGAAATGATGAAAAACTGTTTAATAAGTTTAGTTGTTAATTTTGATCAAAATAATTATTCTTTAACAATTTTTGTGTTATCGTAAACGTGACAACAATGCTAACGTGCTAAATGCATCTATCCTATCTTAAAAAAAGTGATGTTTTTTTTATTTGAACATTAACATACCATTTGAAATGTATAATAAAAACACTGTACAATATTAGTTAAATTTTATTTAAAACTACAGCTTAAAAGTCTCTTAAAACTTTTTCATGGAAATAAAGGCATTCAACACGTTGAAAGCCACATTAAATTACTGGGGCCACACTGTCCCATGGGACTGTAGGCTTTTAACTTGACAAGAACCATCGTTAGGTGCAATGTTGCCAATCGTGACATGTCAAAATTCGTAATTAAAATAATTAATTAAAGTATGTTGAGTATTTTTTTATGTATTTAAGTTTATTTTCACTGTTATACAAAATTATTATGCAGGCCAGGCCTAGATCTGTTTAACCTGTAACCACAAAAGTGAAATGAAAATGAAATGAAAATGTACGAAAAATTTGTTTTTTTAATATTTTTAAATTATTCGCGCTTTTCTTGGTCATTTGACTTTATAATATGTAATGAGTTTTATATCAATCAAAACAAAAAATTTATAAATGCTTTTATTTAAAAACGGAGAGTAAATATACTAAAATGTCAACTCTCAGACTAGGTACGTCTTACAGAGGGCAGGTCTGTAATTACTAGTTAAGAAAACTAGATCTGTAGTCTTTAGCTGCGTCACTGTCCAAAATAATAATGTTTGAAAGTATATTGAGAAAAAACGCAATATACCATCCAATGTGAGAAGTATACCATAGAATGCGAGGCATTACATATTTTCGCAGCTTGTTGTGGGTATTTGACGGTGCCGTCGGCTAATGTGCAAAAGATAATGGAGCGAGGAAGCTGCATTGAAAAAAAAAACACCACTTCCCTTTTATTACGTCACGCCTTTTCATTACAGATCATGGCACAATAAATGTCAGTTTGTTTTATGTGTGTGCGGCTGTTATGACGTGAACATTACACGGTGGTGGCTTAAAACCGTTTTTTATAATTAATCATGTACTATTTTTGTCAAAAGATCCAGCGAAAATCTGCATAGTCAATTTTTTCTTTAATTAATGCCCATTTTATATGTATAACAAATTATTTATTTATATTTTTATACAATATATAGGTATGTACCTAGTATATATTGTAGTATACTAGGTATTGAGTGAATTTTAAAAATCTATAAATAAATAATGTCATATTTCTAATTGGTAAAATGTAGTGATTCATTTTTAACAATTTTAACTTAGGGAACGTTCAAGTATTACGTAACACGCAAATTTTGATCATTTTGGACCTTTTTTTTTGGTAAAATCCACCCGAAATGAGTTCATAACAAAAAAAAAAAAAAATTAAAAAAAGGAAGTAACAAAAATAAAAACAAACTTTTTTTCACTAAAAACTAGGAAAGTTAACATTACTTAATCAAAAAGTCGACAGTAATGAAAAGTACTATATCGAGCACACTTAGTGACAGATGAAATCAATACAAACAAAACCGTAACTAAATACAGAAAAACGATTTACCGCCCAAGCTCAGTGTGCAACACTTACCGCAGGGGGAAATTTTCTCTAGGTAGACATAAGAACACTTTTTCCATAAAAAGGATTTCTTGAATTGTCAGACATATAAATGTAAAAAATATTACTAATAAAATAACATTTTAACTCCTTGGTAGTAAGAAAAACGTAATGCGCTACTCGTAGGTAAGTTTTTTTCTGTCTTCGGTCGTGTTTATGGACCTCAGCTCCGCTTCGGTCACAAGATAAGACCTCACACAGAAAAAATCACTTACCTCTTCTAGGAGCGCAAATAACTATTTAAGAATATTTTTCCCTCAGTAAAGTTCAAAATATGGATAAAAGTGAACCGCTCCAGTTATAAAATTGCAAAAACTAAAAAATATTTTGATATTGATATTGGCATTTTATTTGTATACCGCGCTGACTGAGGTGTGAAAATGTATTTAGACTACAAGATTATGTATTATTTTCATCAATAATTAGCACCCAGTTTACATAAATATTTAACTTTCTAGTTAACAAGGTTCCGTAACTTTAATTTTAAATTTATAATTCATTTCTTTTTTTTTTTGAAAATGTTTTAATTAAAATTCAGAAATTCACCCAAACACACATAAAAAAGTACATTAATATAAAATATGCAGTTACCTCGTTACCAAAAGTATTGCATTCATGTAAGAATAATTAAAAAATTAATTAATGTTTTTCTGAAAGAATAAATCGTTTGAAGGCTTCTTTAGCAAGAAAGTTAAATAACATAACTGAACTAAACGAGGTACACCTAATATCAAATAAAAATACCTACATTAATTTTAAGCCGATGAATGCTGTTAATTGTTGTAATTGTTACACAGAAACTTTCACTATACAGTGCATAAATTAAGTCTGGAAACACCCGATTAAATTATCAGTTATAAGTAAAAAAAAAAAAAACGCTAGGCCGATTTTTATTTTTAACTCCTATCACAACTTTTTTTGTGACACATCGTTGAAAAGGTTATTTAATAAGCTTTCTAACTCGTTTCTAACTGTGATAAAGCCTTATTTGATTTTTTTAACTTCCCAGTTACAAGTTAAAGAAGAAAATGCTCAGACAGGTTGATTTTTATTTTTAATTTTGCAAATGTAATCACAATTTTCACCCCCTTGCACTCCGTTCCATTTTTTTTTCAAATAGCCACCTTTTTTATAAGCCCTTTGCCAAATAAGGCTTTATAATACACCTTTAGAAAGCTTATTAAATAACCTTTTTAACGACAATTTTGATAGTTTTTTACACCAAAAGTTGCAAAATTAAAAATAAAAATCGACCTGTCCGAGCGTTTTTTCAAACGACTAATTTCAACTGATGTAATTTATAAATAAAAAATTTAGAAGGCCAGGAGTTTTAAGCTTTCACCGGCTCTAAATTAACAAGATAACTGTTTCAGTGTGAAACTGTTCATTAAATGTTTATATTATAGAACATAAAATATTTATTTCTTTTTAATTTTAATAAATCATAACTTTATATTTATACGAGAAAAATACGTATTTAACTTTTGTTCTTTCCGGGGAAATAATATGTTAAGTTTGCACATAAAAATTAAATTTTATGAGTAATATGATATTTTTTATTATTATTACTTGGACGGGATGACGGTATAATCATAAAACAAGCCGTAAAGATATGTAATGCTTCGCATTCCATTATAAACTATTCACAGTGGATAGTATACAGCTAGTTTGAGATTTTACTAGACGGAGAAAATGAAGATAGAAGATTAGATCAAGCCTGACGTGATTGTAGTGGGGAGACGGCCCGTCCGATGCGCTCTGTTTTATTAAAAAAAAAACACCTCAGCCTTGATCTTTGTTTTCTACGTTTTGTATAATTTCAAACGGGCTTATTGCGTTTTGTTTAGATATACTTCCAAAATATGATTTATTTGACCTTATACAGTCAATTTGGATAGAGTTTTTTTTGTAAAATACTCTTCAAGGCAGAGCAGTGAAGAGTGTACTAAAAGAGGGAATAAAAGAGATATAAAACGTAAAACCTTTGCCATATAGAGCCTCAGCCCGTATTTCTGCCTACCGACATGAATTATAGCCCCCCCCCCCCAAATTTGCCACATTTACTACTCTTAATATTTATATTACCCACAACTCAACATATTGGTCGTAAGTTATGAATTATGAGCCATAACAAAATTATCGTCCCGTAAAATTGTGTTAAGGAACTTAAAAACTACCTTCCTGACAAATTAATATTTATTTAATTACATTACAATATAATTGTAAAATTTTTTATTATTTATTTATATTATTAGGAGTAACATAGAGGGATTTAACAGCCAAAACTGATTTTTTAAATTACAACCTTGTCTTGACTTTTTCAATTACAACCTTGTCTTGATTTTTTAAATTACAACCTTGTCTTGATTTTTTAAATTACAAACTTATCTTGATTTATTAAATTACAACTCTGTCTTGATTTTTTCAATTACAACCTTGTCTTGATTTTTTAAATTACAACCTTATCTTAATTTATTAAATTACAACCCTGTCTTGATTCTTTCAATTACAACCTTGTATTGATTTTTTAAATTACAACCTTGTCTTGATTTTTTCAATTACAATATTGTCTTGATTTTTTAAACTGTAACCTTGTCCTGATTTTTTTTAAATTACAACCTTGTCTTGATTTTTTAAATTACAACCTTCTCTTGATTTTTTAAATTACAACCTTGTCTTGATTTTTTTAAATTACAACCCTGTCTTGATTTTTTAAATTACAACCTTGTCTTGATTTTTTCTTGAATTCGAAACAAGACAAGACGAGAAATTTCGATTTCTCGATTCTCGTGAAACATTTTGCGTAAGTTAACCAATACTTTCTATGAATAAAGTTGTTGATCTTTCGCAAGTTTCTGGAGCGAAAACGAAAAAGAAAATTTAATATGATATAATAGTGCAAGATTTATGCGGAGAATAATTTAAAAGTTTATTCGGGGGGTGGAAATCCATTAGATAGGTGACGTGAAAAGCAAGGCGTAGCGCTTCTATATTAATTAAGGGCCCACCTGTCATCGGCCGGCCCCGCGGTGATGGATGGGAGCAGTGCTGAAAGTGGGGTAAAGGACGCAGCATAAAAACCTAAGATCATTTTATCTGGGCTTTATTTTAACTTTTTTAACTTTTTAACACAGTATTCTCTCAGTATTCATGACGCATCGGTGCGTCATAGCTTTATTCTAGAGGCGGGCGACGCACCCGTGCGTCATGTTTACTGGTAAATTTAACGGTCAGTCACTTGCTGTGAAAGGTGTTAAATAATGGTTAGCACTGAACTTGTTAAGGCGTATTATCAGATCGACCTAGAAAAAAGTAAAAAATAGACAACAAAAATAGGTTTTTGACTACAACAAATTTTTTTGTCATGCCTACCACCAATATAGAACAAGCTGCCACAAAATAACTGGTTTGCCCCATTGTTTATCAAAAATAAACTTGGGTTTATCAAAACTAAACCTAGGTTTATCAAAACTAAATTTAGGTGAGAAACGAAATTATTTTTTTAGCAAATCAAGACTATACCTATTTTCTTGTTATAAAGGGTTATGAAAAAAATTTCAAAGGCAAAAAATTAGGCGATATGTTCAAAATATTTATTTTGTTTTAATAGTTTTATGTTATATGTTGGACCCTGGGGTCTCAAAACGACAATTTGAGATAAGAAAATGCGTGAAACATAGAGATTGGACTACCTTGATGTTAGATTTTCTTGTGATGTCTGAGCTCAGAAGTGGTGATGTATAGGTCCTGTCTCTATATTTAGGAACGCAAAAATGTTGTGTTGAAGTGGAACTGTATATCATAGATGGCATCTATAATCTCCTTTTTGCATAGCGAATGACCGAAACAGCAATGGCCGGCTAATTACTACTTACTACTATTGAATGTGCTGAACCTTCATTTGATATTTCATAAATTTATTTATTCTCCGGTCTTAAGCCCGTTGGAAGTTTCCAATAAATATTGTTATTAATATTATTATTTATTTTATTTATTTATTTGTTTTGGGCCTTTCTGGGACCTGAGCCAGCAGGTAATTTATACCATATTCAACTGTATAAGTTTTGTTTTATAATTGGTCTTTTTGTAAATGTAAATGTGATGTAAATAAAATAGTGAACCGGTGCTTACGGCCTTTCATTTATTTAAAGCATATCAGCGGCGTGCATAGATCCATTCACACAATAACCCTTTTGCCTAATTTATGCACAAGCATGCACGAGTTTCCTCTGTCTAGCCCGCTTTATGATGTTTGACTTAATAATTAATAAAAGTCTTCATACCAGATTATGAGATGCATGTTTATTTGTCTACACAATAGATGGCGCACAAATATACATATTAAACTTTAAATTTCTTCTTCTTCTTTTTATTTTTGGCCTTTGCCTTTGTCAATTAGCCAGCTCGCTGCTCTCTCGTTAACTTCTGCAGATGGTTTGCCTGGTTGTTACCATACCATCGCTAACTTTAAATTTACTGTAAATGTTATCACCATTAAGGTAGAGAGGGGAGAGTGCCAGAGCAGTTGAAATTTCTTGTGCCGATTTTGATTAGCGCATCTATCTATCTCTCTCTAAAATTCCGTTCTAACGGTCTTACGCACTTCGAAATACACAAAGATAGCTACCCGGTCAGACAGACTTCCTGTTTCCCCCACTCTAATTAATTGAAAAACACATGTGAACTAAATTTTAGGTTAGTTTAAAAACCAAAGTCAAAGTAACTGCGCAAACTGAAACTTGCAAAACAAAGCTCCCTTGTCGGCACAGTTTGTCCAAGCGCAGCCTGGTCGAATGGTACTCTCCCCACTCTACCTCAATGGTTATCAGTCTAATAAGGTATAAAATACCTTTTAAACGTCCCAGAACGAGTATAAACAATAAACTAAACTAAACTAATTCCAAACGTGATAAAGTTTATTAACGAACACAGATGAGTCTTGCACGGAAAAAAAAAATTATAGCTAGGAGCGCTATAACACACATACCAAGCAAATTATAATCGCTTATTATATAAATACAAGGCTTTCTCTTACAATTATGGCAGTCAGTGTAAAAATTTATATGAAATACTTTAATTGTTTAGTGAATAATAAAATATAACAAATAGTATGGCATTTATAGCTTAAATAGATTTAATTATTGTCCGTGCTAATAATTTTTATAATATAATAAAATTTCTGTAAATTTATAATAGTGCCTGTAATAAATATAATCGTGTCTGTAATATATATAATCGTTTCAAATTTATTTTTAACATTATTAGTTATTGTGTCCCTTATAATCTATAGCTTAAATCACAATTTGCCACTGTTACCAAATATCTTATAATGTATAGCGCAGAGCCCAATAATTTCTTTCCGTGTGGTAATGACGAGTTAAATGGGCGAAACCAAGGGCGTATCCAGGAATTTTGTTGGGGGGCGGCAAATTTGATCGTAAACCTCGAAAAGAGTGGCGTCACAGGCCAAATGTTTGCATATTTTTCTTTAACTAGTAAAAAGGGCAAATTAGGCGAAAATATACAGAAGGTTTCTTAAATTTTACGATTTTGTAGGGCCCGGGACTTTAACATGTTCGCTGCCAACAACCCGCCCGGCGGGTTTATCCCCTACTCATATTGAATGCCGAGAGCCAGCCAGGCGGGCTCACTGTAGACATGAATAACATTAACTGCGTTCAATGGATACGCATAACTCATCGAAAGCTGTCAAATCACTACTGAACGTTATGATCAGTTTCGATTGACAGATGTCGCTGAATCATTCCTCATCAACGTTTTGAGATGATTAGTTGTGATTAATTTTATAAAAGCACGGGAATGTACTTTTTGTGGGTATTTCTAACCTCAAATGGTAATTGTGACAAGTGACAGATATTAGCCGTTCAGCAGTTTGCTAGCAAAACTTATCACTTTATGACTTTTGATTAGTTTTGATGTTTTCATTGAACGCATCCATTGCAAAAAAAGTACTCCGGCTCCTGGGATGAGCGTCTATTTATATAGGAGCAGCAAAAGCGTTAAGGTATTCTAAATATGCCTCTTTTTCTCCGTCTATGTAAAAATCAATTTAAAATCCTAATTTTCTGGTTTGTAAAAAAACTCGGATTTTTTGGCAGGTTTTAATGCGTCACTTTATTATATGGCTAACGTTTCTCCCCTCTTTGGGGGCTTTATCAAAGCTGAAAGATAACAACTATTGTTAATAACAATAATAATGATAATATATAACAAAAATATTTTTTGCCTGTATTGAATCCCTTTTTCAGGTAAAATATGTAAATTTTCTTACCTAAAAATTATGTGAGCGTAGTTATATATATTATAAACTTGAACATTATGGAAAAGGAACCTTTTACAACATAAAAATAAATAAATATTACATTACAATATAAAAATTGGTTTTGACGAAAAATTTGTAGGTTAAAAGCGTCGTTCGCAGTAAAAAACATGTAACATTTTTGTGGGTCGAACCCAGCATTAGTCAATTCTCTGTGGTAACAGAATATTATCATTATTATTGTTATTAACAATAGTTGTTATCTTTCAGCTTTGATAAAGCCCCCAAAGAGGGGAGAAACGTTAGCCATATAATAAAGTGACGCATTAAAACCTGCCAAAAAATCCGAGTTTTTTTACAAACCAGAAAATTACATTCAAAGTTTGGCAACCTATATGGTATTTACCTACAATTTAAAATCCTGATATTTACAAATGATTCTATAACCCTGAAAGTTAGGAGTTTATTTTAGGGCACGCGTCTAATGCTAACATTTTTCTAATGCTTTTATGACACTCATTTGCCAATCATTTCCTTCCGACTATAATTTTTTAACTTTCCCTCCCTAATTTCTTATACAAGGTACTTTTTGTAAAGTATAGTGAAAAAACATCTAAGTTTTATTCAAAACGGTATCTCCCACTTTAAATTTGATGCCCTGTGAACAGAAATATTTCAATTAAAAAAAAAACAGGCCTGCAATTATTTACGTAGCCTGCCGAGATGAAAAAAGCCATAGTGCACCTACAAAATTCTCCAATCCTAAAATCAAATTTTTTAAATATTGTGAACTGTAAATTTTTGAATAAAATATGGATTCATTCGTCGTTGGTGTTGTTTTAGTTGTTGTTGTTGCAGAAGGATGTTTTTTTCACCCTATAGTTATTTAACGTTTAAAATATATTTATTATAAAAATGTTCCAAATTTTCCGGTTATAACGATCTCCTAAAAGTAAATTAAATAGTAATATTATAGTAATAATAATAGTAATAACACTAAATGAAATAATAGCCATTTACTAATAATAATACACAGAAAAATAGGATTTCTTGAACCAAGGACACATGTCTTTTGATAGGAGCGCTGAGCTTCATTTAAAAACTCGTGATATTGACATTCGTTCAAAGAAATGCTTGCCTTAAACCAAGAGAATATGGCTTTGAACACATCGAAATACACGTGTCCTTCAAGGAATCCCTTTTTCTGTCTAATAATAATAATAGTGATAATAATAGTAATTTAATAATAATAATAATATTAATAGTAAGTTACTAAATGTAAATAATATCCTAAACAGTAATTTAAATAGCAGGCAATATGATTAAATCCGATAAGGTTAAACGGCGTTAATATTGACTTCGTCGAAGGAAAATATAGGCGGCAGCTGTTTTAGATTTATTTGGTTAGGGGTGCATAATCTAATACACCAACACTAATCATAGAACAACCGAAGCACACTGTGGCTTCCAGCTAGTTAATCACAGCATGTAAAACAAGATAAATAAAAAAAAAACTGAACTTCATTAAAATATTAAGGAATTATGATAAATTGGCTATCCCCCACTCTCTGGATGGTGGTTTGGGGTTTTTTTTTTTTTATTTGATAATATTGTATTGCCACTGGAAGTGCGTTATTGCTGAAAATTTCAACTTTTACACCGACTTCTAAAAAGGAGGAGGTGATCAATTCGACGTGTGACTTTGTTTTTTTATGTTTGTTCCCGCATAACTTTGGAACGAATGAACGGAATTTGATGAAACTTTTTGCAACTTAAAGAGGGCATTCATGAGGTGGTCTCGTTTCAATTTGACTCTCGGATAATGCCGGTTAAGCCGGATAATTAAGATAAATCTAATCATTTTAAAGAAATTTCACTTAAAAACGGATTGATTTAGTTCTACTATTAACTAAATTTTTAGAGAAATATCGGATGACTCGGATAAGATCTTTTGATCATTTTGAAATTTGGCACATAATTTTGTATGCTCAAAAGGAAAAAAATAAGATATATTAACATTTTTCACTTATACAAAAATTACAGACAATTTTTAAAGATTTTTTACGATTTATCGTCGTCGTAGTATTATCTTGTTCAATATCCATTTTTATTTTATGTCAAAATAGTCCGTAAACACAATATGGACGATTTTGGCATAAAATAAAAATGGATATAAACAGAATAATACTACGGCGACGTTATGGTAATTTTACGTATTTTAAGGCCCCTATTAGCACCTTTAGGGAAGTTTGATCACTCTCAAATTTTCAGAATTTTCTAGCTATACCTAATATGAAAATTTTAAGATAATAAAAAAATATAAGGTCCGCCCTAATACCACACGTGCTTTGTAGTTATTTAGTTTGATTAAATAATTCGATACTGATAAAGACTAAATGATAGGGAGTAACGGATCAGATGTATACATCTGCTCCGACAGCCAAGCAGCCCTCAAGGCTCTCAGTGCACCCGGCACAAGATCCAGTCTTGTGCAGGAATGCATAGAAGCCCTGGAGGAGCTAGCGAGGAACAAAAGAGTCCACCTTGTATGGGTCCCTGGACACAGCGGGATACCAGGCAACGAGAAGGCAGACGAACTTGCCAGGCTCGGAGCCGAAACTCCGTGCATGGGACCCGAACCCATGCTTGGTATTACAAGGAAACAAGTCACATCAGCCCTCAACACGTGGGCTGGAGAAAAACTAAGGGAAAGCTGGTCAACGGTCACGAACTGCAGACAGGCAAAGGACTTCCTTTCCGGTCCAAGCAAGTCAAAAACCGCGTGGCTACTAGGAAGAAGCCGAGCCACGATCAGCCAACTCACAGGGATCCTCACGGGTCACTGTGGACTAGGAAGGCACCTGTTCAAGATGAAGGTTGGTAACGACCCCGTCTGTTCGGGTTGCGGGATAGACGAAGAATCGTCCTTCCATTTCCTAGGACAATGCGATCGGTTCGGCAGAATACGACAGGAGATCTTCGGAGTGGCAACTCTCCGAAGAGAGGAGTTGCGTACCCTTGCCTGGACAGATATCGCGACCTTTATAAGGAGGTCCGGCAGGTTTAGGCAGGGAGTAGGGTAGATGTGTGGCTGGGACAGCTCGGGGCTGGCAAAAAGGGCCATAATGGCCTAGTTGCCTGGCTTGTAGCCTCCCCACCCTTACTACTACTACTACTACTAAGACTAAATGATAAAAGAAAGGATTCTTTAAAATTGGCTTACAGGAAGTTGCATGAAATTGGGATACCTTGTTATCCTGATCAAAGTCCTCTCAAGAAATAGTATATTGTTTTACTAAGAGGAAAAGTGAAGCTTTTTTTAACTAGTCTTTACTTTTCATCTGAGTGAAACATACTATTTTTTCTTCAAGCATTCCATATATATTTTGTTAAATATTAATTTTTGAATTTAATTTATTCAGTAATAAAGTATGTTTTTTTATTAAAATAGGCCAATAAAACCCTTTCGAAATAAACTTAAACCTTCCTTAGGTAATTTTAAATTTTTTTCCTAGTCTAAATCGTACACTTTTCGCAATTTCGATGGTAACTTGTCCAATGTAGCATTTGCAATTTCGAAGAGATTTGTAGGTGTATAAACCATATATTCTTCTTCAATCATTTTTAATCAATTTCACACAAGGTTTTTGCACAGAACCTCGATTCAACCACCTGTTTACATAATAAACAAACAAGTTTGAAGTATGGCTGTCATCAAAGTCAAAGAGTGCTGCCGCCAGTGGTGGTTTTGCTAACTAACTTTTTTTTACGGCGTACAACAATGAACTCATTTTTTTACTGTAAAAAATTAGGTCACTTCTAACTAGTGTGTTCAGTTATAAAATATGAACATTTTAGTAAGCTTGAAAAAAAAAGTTAATTATATCACTAGAATTTGAGTTATTTAGGTACATTTAGAGTAGCAAATAACTCTTATTTCAACCAAAGTTTTTGAATTGTATATTTTTAGAACTGTCAAAAATAATATCAAAGCTGAAAAGATTTTTTTTTTAATATTTTATTTAAAACAAGCATTTCTTTACCTTCTCCTTATTATTAACCACATATTTGGGTATAATAATGTTCACATTAAAACATTCCTGCTTTTATGAAAACCGAATGCTTTTGTTTTTCCATTTTGATATTACTATTGTCAATGTCAGTTTAATCATTTTTAATTTTTTCGTTTTTTTTTTTAATCTATGTGCTGTAGAACATAAATAAAATAGTATTTGAAACACGTTTGGAACTGGCTTTTAGTGCACGCTCGTCGTGGTCGTACTTAAGTAGCAAAATTTTATAATATACTACCTATTTCGCTTGGAGCAAACTATTCGTGGTTAAAAATATCCTGACATAACTACAATTCAATAACCCCGGCAATTTCTTCCGTGTCCCGCTTCCCAAGAATTCTGCAGGACAAAATCTAATAACAGAATTACAACTGGATTATGTATTGCAGGAGGGTGGTATATTGGCAGCACTGTTAATGCGAGACACGTGACCAAGGCTTACTTGATCTGCAATATGTTTGCAGTTTGTGATTTATTGATAGAGACATGAACACTCAATTAACCGGAATATATTAGTCAGGGAGTCTTTCACCGGGTATTGTAAACATATAATTGCACTACCTTGCTGGTGTGTTTAAACGATTCATGGCTTTGTTTGATTTAGAAAGGCCTTATTACAATTTTTACGAAGAGATTTTTATATCACATACACTGAAAAAAAGTATCCTTTGCCGTAATGACATATGAAATTAGGCCAAATGTTTCGCACTCTTGAATACGTCCAAAAGCGCCTTCTCTTAACATGAAAATATAATTCACTTGCCAGGACCTTTCTGATTCTTTAACTTAAAATTCTTTGATCTTTAGTAAAATACAAGGGGTCTTGTCTCAAAAGAAAAATTTTTGGGCCAAAGTATTTAAAATTATTTAATTTTTAAGAATCTTAAAACAAGATAAATGGGTTTTGCCTCAAATGCACCAAGTCCAAGAGTATTTTAAAAATATTTTAAAAGCGACACTTTTCTTGGGACAAGACTTGTCAAAAAAGTAAAAAATGGCAAAATTTTGCGTTACGTAATACTTGAACGCTCCCTTATGGTGTCACAATATGACATCTAGATGTCATAGAGGCCCAGAGAAGTTTTGTATCCCAAAAAATTGTGTTTATTTATTTAAATTTTGGATTTTGGATTCGTGCCACATCAAAATGTGACTGGGCACAAAGTGCGGACCAGAAATATGATTGAGAGGTAGTTAATATATATTTTTTCAAAAATTGTGAGAGATTATTTTGAATCAGGCTCAGTTTATAGAAATTTTCGATAAATTTTGTTTTTTACTCAAGCTATAACTATTGTTTATTTACTTATTATAATTTAAAAATTTATTAATGTAATGCTAATTGTATACAAATATATCAATTTTGTAAAATTATTGATAATAATAAAAAAATTGAGCCAATATTGATTTAATTAATACTTTCTTATTATTACAATTAAAATTTAAATAATAATAATTGTTATAATCGTGTAGATATAACTAGGTATATTTCTGAATTAAAAAAAAACTAGATTTTAAAGAAAATATTTCTCACTATTTAGAATTTCTATTTTGTCTTAATTTAATTAGGCAGTTTGTTTTAGTAAGTGGTAGATAAATAAAAATGTTTTATTTAAATTTCCCATCATATATCAGTAAAAGTATGCCGGATAAAAGTTTAAAAAAAAAAATATTTATTGGATATACAGTAGCCTAAAATTAAGGCATAACTAAAAACTTAACTTTAAAGACATTGTGAAATATCAAACTGTCAAACTGTGATCCGATCTATTACTTAAACTCTAAAAGTCATTGGATACGGTTCTCTTTCATTGTCACGACCAAAAAAAGGAGGTTTATGCTGAGTAAACCGATTTTAATGTGTTTTTTGTTTGAAACCAAAGTTTACTGAGATGGTTCCCATACAGCACACAATATCCCCCGGATATCCTCTTTATGTCCTCTCAATGTCGCATGTTCGGGGACATTAGTCGTATATCCCAAGGATATCCCGAAAAGTATGTCCGGAGGATATGCTGCTCGTATATTTGGACAATTTCGTGAGTATTACCCCTCACTGAGGGGTTTGAAAAATTTATGTTGAAAAACGAAATATAATTCTCATATAAGTTACTAATTATGTACAATTGTCCCCGACAAAAGTGAATATCAAATAGTATTGTTTTTATTTTATTTTTTGTGAAACTATTGGCTTAAATTTAAATAACTTGCTCCTAGGTGCAAGCTGCTAATAGCAATATTTCTGAGGATGTCCTAGGGATATCTATAGACGAAATCGTATATGCTGGGGATTTCGGAAATCCCAAAACGTATATTCTGGGGACAACCATTGTATAAACATGTGCTATCTGGGTTATAGCCTATGACTCATAATTTACATTAAAATAAAGAACAGATTTTTTTTATAAATGTTTATTTTTCTCTTATTGAGTCATGCGTTTAGATTTTCCATCGAAACTCCCGATATATATTTTGCATAACCAATTACAAATAGTATACAAGTTACTTAAATACTTATATTAACTATTAATTATTAGAGCTGTGTTAATATATGTTAAACGAAATCTACTTAAGACTGAAGGCCGGCATTGTTGCCGAATACACTGAAAATATTTTTTATATCTAAGGTTTACGATTTTTAAAACAAAATAAGATAAAAAAATAATGTTACCTATTGCCTAATAATAGTATTAATCACATTACCAGTGATTTTATATGTAAATTAACATTATCATTAAGTTGCCAGTCCAAGACTGGTTTGAGGCAGTTCTTCTTCCCTCCCTATTCCAGACCTTTCATATGTTTTTGTAATTTGTAAGCAGTAGACCATTATATCTACCACCCTGCACCCAGCTCTCTAAAATACACTTTAAGTAAGCTCTCATGGCTTAATGTGTGACCCACATTTTAATAATTTCTCCTTTAGATAGCAATTCTATTGAAGGATACATTTTCCTTAATCCTCACTCTCCATTATAATTTTCATTGTTTTTTACAGTGTACGTCAACTAGCAATTAGAGATCTATTTCTAAAACCAAGCGTCTATGGCTGTTGCCTTTGAGTCGCATTTGTTTTTGGTCGACTCAAAGCCCTCTTAAACGGTTATTGTTTCCTTTCAGAACATTATGAAATACTTACTACTTGTTAATTGGACTTAAGTTTTTAATGGTGTTTGAAAACATTATGAACGGCGTGCGACAAAAACCCATTGCCTAGTTATTCTTTCAGCCAGCTTCCTTATTGGATCTGTTTTAGCCTCTTTTGTTAGAGATTTTAGCACATAGTGTCTTGTCAAACTGCTTCTTAGATAATAAAATATCCACACGTTTATGATACATTATTAAAAATAGTTTTTAGCGTGCGAGAGTGCGTTCAGGTCAACTTTTAAAAGTTTAGATTACCTGTATAAGTCTTGTGCCATAAGATTGGTCAAATAATAATTTACATAAGATACTATTATGGAAAGTATGTACAAAAATTAATACAAAAAATTGAACAATGATGGACAAAGGCAAAAATTAATATGGCTCTGGCGTTATTGAAGTTATTTTCGAGTGATGGCAAGGTAGACTGGGTTGAATTGAAATCAAAGGGAAAATCATTTTCCGCCCATGATTTCCGCCCAGTCCCGCTCAGGAATGCAGCTAATATGATGCAAGCATCTACCTGTCACGACAAAAAGTTAAAACGGGATATAAATTGTCAGATAACATCTTTAACCTAAAAATTTTTAACCTAAATTTTTTAATATTCATTCATGAACTGAATATTCAGACATATAAGTACCTGAAGAAATTATCATCCAAAATGAATATTCAGTAAACTCTTAAAATTAAGACATTTAAATTGTTTAATTTTTTCCTAATATTGAGATTTTACTGAATATTAGATAATTTTGGATCATACTTGCTTTAAATATAAGGGCCTGCATATTAAAATATTTTTTTAAAGAAAATGTAAAAATAAATTTAAATATTCAAACACATGTATAGTTCAAATAATTATATTTACCAATTTAAAAAAAAAATTAATATTGAAGTAATACAGTACAATACTATATAAGTGTGGTTGTGAGGCAAGGTACTGCCTTTCAAATCACTGCGACCAATGAGATCTATTGTGAATCGCCTTTGCAATTTAGTCCACATTAAACTTTAGGCTTCCAAAGAAGCCCAAGAGCTTTTTGGGGGCTACTTGGGATATATGTGCAGGTCTTGGGTATACCTGTTCTAGATATTGTAGCCTTTTGCGAGCAATGGCAGAAGCACATAATGTGTTCGGCCGTTTCTGGTGCTTCTGAGCATAGACGGCAAGTGTCGATTTCAGATTTTCCCATTTTTTTTTAAGATAATATCTTAAGGGGCAGTGTCCGGTTAACAGCCCAGGTCTTTAGGTCCGTCTTGCTGAGATCGAGTATCTTTCTTGTTCTTTCAGGTTCATATTTTATGAATATTTTGGCCTCTCTTAAGTTTTGGTCTTTCCAATATTGAGTTTTGATTTTGGTTTCCCATGCATGCTCCCTCTCTCGCAAGAGAGTCAGCAGCCTCATTGCCTTCAACACCCTCGTGTCTTGGTACCCACATCAAGGAAACCTTGTTGGTTTCTGCCAGTTGTTTGAGGGTTTCGTAGCATTTCCAGGCAAGCTTTGACCCAAATGCACATGAACTTAGTGCCTTTAAAGCTGCTTGGCTATCCGAGAATATGCAGAATATTGAAGTAAACAAAATGAATTAAATTTTTAATTAAAATCAATTGAATCAGTCAGTTGAAAAACAGTACTGGTCCAAAATTGCTGTTTTGAGATAAACACAAAAAACTTTTCCCTAAATATTGATTATACAGTGGTTGCATGCATTAGTAAGTTGTATTTTTTAACTAGACCGATACATAAGAAGCCCAATTTGTTGAGAAAAACAATTCATTAATAAATTACAGAATAAATTAAACCGTGGACATGTACTGTTTTTCCACTGAATTGTTTTTTTTTTGTTTTTTTAATAAATTTGTTATAATAGTAAATAATAACAAGATAAGCATTGCAAATAACACGTTTTAGTGCAGTCCAAAAGTCCAAAAGTCACCCCCTCTTAACTTGTTAACAAATTTCGAACATTTTAAGACAACCTAATCCTTTTCGCATATATTTATTATTTTCACCTCTTAAAATGTGGACAGGGGGCATGGGTGCTATTTTTTTAATGAAAAGTGGATCGTGTGCTACATCATTTTAAAGTTTATTATTATCTATTTAACTATATATTTTTATTTATTTTTTTTAAGGTTTTAATTTAATTTAAGAAAAGTACTGTTTTTCAAGTGACTGCTGTAAATATATAGATCACGCAGCCGTAGCGTAGCGTAAATGATAATGTTCTTAAGCAGAATGAATAAAACTACAAATTTTGCGAACATTGACCATCTTATCTCAAAATGGCTAATTTTGGACTAGTACCTACTGTTTTCAACTGACCGATTCAACTCAATAGAGAATTAAATATATTTTAAACGAAATTAAAGTTAAAAAAAATAAAACGATCCCTTTGTATCTTATAGCCAGAGAATTATCCAGCGTGCTTCACTCCAAAGCTAATAGGGAAATATTTTACTCTGCCCCCCTGTCCCCAACTCTCCCGTTCTATCTCCTTTACGACGCAGACGCTACTGATGCTATGCGTCGTCTGACTTCCTTCTTTTATTTACGACCAATAATATTATTTTGTAATACAAAAATTAAATTTGTAAAATATGGTTTGTATCAAACTTTAAAGTTTTGTAGGATAAACAAAACTTTAGTACAGTTTATACAGCAACGTATTTTACCAAAAAATAGTACATTGTTTTACTAAGAGGAAAAGTGAAGCTTTTTTTTACTAGTTGTAGAATTTACGGACGACGCGAAGCGGAGTCCGGAAACTACAGACGAGTAAAAAAAGTACTTTTCCTCTGAGTGAAACATGCTATATATTTCTTTAAATATTAATTTTTTAATTTAATTTATTCAGTAATAAAGTATGTTTTTTTTTTTATAAAAATAGACCAGTAAAACACCCATTTCGGAATAAACTTAGACCTTCCTTAGCTCATTTTAAATTTTTTTCGTAGGCTAAATCGTAAATATTAATAAAACTGTTCATATATTCTTTACTCATCGACCACTATATACTTTTAATAACCCTACGAATGTAAAATATCTTGGTTTACTCCTTGACCCGGACCTAAATTGGAATTCTCATGTAAATGCTGTGGCGGGCTCTCTGTCAAAAAGTGTTTTTGTTTTCCGCTCCCTTGTTAGGATGGTCTCTCCTGACGTTTTAAAAACAGCATACCATGCATTATTTGAGTCTAGGGTAAGTTATGGCCTTGTGGCCTGGGGGAGTGCTTCAGGGTTGGATAGAATTTTTGGGATTCAAAGGCGTTTAATAAGGGTTTTATGCAATATGGGTTATAGGGCTGATATAAAGCATAAATTTGTTGAACTTAAGATTTTAACTGTACCATCTTTGTTTATTTATGTTACTGCCTGTTATGTTAAAGAAAATTTTTCTGATTTTTCTCAACAATTAGATATCCATGAGAGAAATACTCGTTTCTCTCATAATATTAGATTGCCCAATTTTAGACTTCAGAGCAGTAAACTTGGCTTTAACTTCTATGGACCTACCTTTTTTAATCATTTGCCATTAAATATGCGCAATCTTCCAACAAGGCAATTTAAAATTAAATTGAAGGAGTTTTTGATTGAAAAGGCCCTGTATAGTACGAGTGATTTTTTAAATTACAAATTTTGAATATATGTTTGGCTGTACTAAATTGTGCCGTGAAATTTTGTATTTTGAATTTTGATTTAAATTAACCTATTTTAATTATGTTAATGTAACATTTATTTATTATTTGACGTGTGAAAACATTGTATCACAAATAAATTACTTACTTACTTACTTACTACTTACTTACACTTTTCACGATTTCGATGGTAACACGTCTAATATAGCATTTGCAATTTTGGAGAAATTTGTAGGTGTATAAACCATATATTCTTCTTCAATCATTTCTAATCACTTTCACACAAGGTTTTTGCACAGAATCTCGAGTCAACCACCTGCAGTAAGTGACTTAACTATTGTCAGAACAAATAATTTGCAATTTAAAAATGGACGAAAAAGATTTTAGTTTAGCAATTGAGAATGGAATTAAATAAACCAAATCAAAGAATATGCCTGTAAAAAATATTAAAATAAGTAATAAAACAATTTATATCATTTTGCGATGAAAAAAATATAAAAGTTGGTTTGACATATTATAAGTCGTTAAAAAATAATCTTCCGAATTACACATGATTCTTCGAATATCGAGAAAAATTCACAATTTTCATTCAACTTTGCTGTCAAAGGAAATAATTAGTCCAGGGGCATCGCCTCTGCAGGGCGTAATTATTTCCAGACAGCAAATTTTCATCAAAACAGAGAATTTTTCGAGCATAATTCTCAGCCACTTGTGTAATTATATATGAATATTAATGAGCAATTGTCATTATGATTAAAGTAAGGGAACTTTCAAGTATTACGTAACGCAAATTGTACCAAAATTCATACCCTTCATACCCCCGTTCCCACGTTATTACAATACAATGGTACAATTTGCGTTACGTAATACTTGAACGTTCCCTAAGTACAAATTCTGTCTGAATGTTAAAATTATTTTCAAATATAAAAAATTATTTTTGCACGACCAAGACTAAAACCTAATTTTACGCTTTCATTTTCGGGACTAAACTTGCCGTTTTTCTCCCTAGGGAATAAAAATCACGTCAACCTTGATAATATTAAAATATTATACTTGTGCTTTGCTGGTTCAAAAATTAGGTTTGGTGGTGTTTTGTAATAAATTAGCGATTCAAACTAATTTATTTGATTTTATCAAAGAAAACCTTTAAAAATAACATTGTTATAACAATTTATACATAACTTAAAATTTATCATCTTCGTCCATTTTTTTGACGTTTGTGTCAACCATATTAAAAAACAATTGAAATCACGATAGCCATGAAACTGACATTTCGCAATTTACAGGCATCTTGATTAAATTTCGAAAATAAAACAACCGATTTAAGACGCGTGGTTTTTAATTTTAATTTTATCTACCTACCTAAATTATGTTTGGTCCTGCAAAAAATAGTGTATATACCTCAGGACTAAACTTGGCTATTTTATTCCCTTGCATTTCTGTTTCCCTCGCTCGCTACGCTCGCTCAGGAAACTAATGCAGCGGGACTAAAACAGCCAGTTTAGTCCCTTGGTATATAAATAACTATTATTAACAGATTTTTAAGTATAAAAATTTATTTATTAACATTTTTTAACTTTTTGAACAAAAAAGAATTTTTTAATTTATTTTTATCCTTTATTATCCTGAAAATGTCTGCTTTTATCCAAGGATGAGGCAGTTTGAATTATCGATTTGATGAAAGTAAATTAAAAGAAAGTTGGAGGTGTTTGATTTGTTGGTCCTGCGATGATCCTGCAGGAGCGAGCAGGATAGAGGCCCGTCACGAACGGAAATCAAGAATAATGCCGACACGAAACTGCACTCGCGTTACGCTCCCTAGGGAGTGAAATGGCGAGGGGGTTTCAACCGATATTTGCCCGGTTTATCTATCTATCCTTTTCCTGGATATATTTTTTTTACAAAACTGCGTTGGTTTACAAAAGTATTAAAAACTTTGATAGTTTAGCTTCTTCTTCAAGATTTTTCCCAATAAAAATTACAATTTTTTTTTCTTTAATTATATTTTTTAAAGGATTTCATTAATTTTAAGCCTATGATCGCTTTTATTAATATAGGGTGGACCCTTTTTTTTATTATCTTAAAATTTTCATTTCGGCGTACCTAGAAAATTCTGAAAAATATGAGAGTGATCAAACTTCTCTAAGGCTGCTGGCCCTCTTCAGTACCATTCAAAGTCTCCAGACTAGGAGAGGTATGAGTAGTTGTCTACATCTAGCAATAGATGGCGCACAAGTCTTTTTCAATCTAAGAGTATCCATCAAAATTTATTGTGTTATAACTGTCTAATATGGTGTAAAATAACTATAAAAATAGGTCCTAGAACGACAATAAACCAGTACAATTACAATTACTATTACAATGGCTATATTCCTTTTGCGAATAATGTCTAAAACCGTTTTCTTAATCAGCGTGCAGAGTTTACTCTTGGTACTGAAGAGGGCCAGCATCCCGAAACTGTCAGTCTACCAATATCACTGTGTACGATGATTAGAAAATAGATTGATGGAATAATAAATTAATATTTTTATAATTTTGTTTTAAATTAAAAATTTCTGTCCTTGATAAGGATAGTTTAATGAGAGAAATTAAGGATACCTATCTATGTTTTTCATGTGTGTGAGTAACGTTCTGAAAAGATTTAGATGCATCTGCAGAGAAAAAAAAAATATTAATTACACAGGAGATAACAAGAAAAGCTGAAACAATCTCGAAAACGATGCATTAAATTGAAAATGTGCAAATAGGTTCTGTCGAGTGCACGCCACCACCACACCCACTAGAAAATTAAATTAGAAAAGTGTGCTGTGACTGTCTGTCAAACCTTTACTAGTGCCAGAAAGGCACAGCGTGAACTGCGCTGTTTTTGCCACTGAAATGCTCCATTTTGTAGCATCCAAATAATATAAGGTGGGCGAGCCATTTATTGACATGTTCCTGACATTGCCACCCACTCTTAAACCACTTAGTTCGTCCTCTGTGTCATAGATGGCACTGCCAATATATCTGTTATATCGAAAGATGAATATGATATATCTGTATCCACTTGGTAATGGCATGCACGAAAACGGAGTTCTTGTTTCGTGCTCTTCCCCTATAAAAACTATAGAATGTTGCTGACTGTCGCAAGCTGGGTAACATCAATTATTGCAGGGCAAGAACCTAATAAGGTAGTGACAGACATGCACATTCTTGGCACATATTGTGCTTTACTCAATAAAAAAGCGAAAAGCTAATTTTTTGAGATTCTTGTGAAAGTAGCTGTGTTTCTAATATCGCCATGCGAAGTACTTGACAAAAACAAAAAACAAAAAAAAAACAAGAAAAGAAAGAACCGAAGAAATCAAAGAGTTCTAAACTTGGTTCTGCTTTGTATTCGAAGAGAATGGCCAGGCCGATATGAGATTATAATCGAGAGTAGAAAACTAAACTTAAAAGCGGTGTTGACATTTGCACGGAAAACGCCAAGCGATTGTCTTTTCTCTTGTATTGCCAACCCAAAAGAATAAAAAAAGTAAAAACCTTTTATAGGCCTATAAGAACACGCAAAATGCGTGTGATTATAATTACATAATTATGAGCTTATAAGAGTCGCAAAATAGAAAAATTTTATAATAACTTGTGAGTTGTGGTTTACAGCATGATTAAAAAGTAAGTTTCATTAATTAGAATGTCAAGTGTAAACTAAGTATTAATAATAGGTTTTGTATAAAATAATATTCAGATGTCCACTCATTTTTAAAATTGAAAATTTAATAATATTCAATATAAATTTGTATTTTTCTTGTCTTCATTTTAAAATTTTACTGAATATTAATTAATAATAACTAGAATTAATCACACAAGTGTGTATGAATATTCAAGTTGTTTTTTTATAGAGCTTTTAAGAATAAATTTAACCATCTAGATCCTTTGTACTTAAAAAACCCAAGTATTATTCACAAAAAAGTAAAAAGTTGAATATTAAGAATAAATTTAATATTCAATTTTTACTTAAAGTTAATGTAAAATTGAATATTAATTTACATTTTTCTCTTAATTTTAAGATATCACTTATTAATAATGGACAATTGTAGATAAATGCAAAATTTGCCTGAATAATGAATATATTTTTTTAATATTCAAATAATTTTTATCAGAGAGTCAATTTTTGCCTTTTCTTATGATATAATTAAGTATTAATAATAGGTTTTGTATAAAATAATATTCAGATGCCCACTCATTTTTAAAATTGAAAATTTAATAATATTCAATATAAATTTGTATTTTTCTTGTCTTCATTTTAAAATTTTACTGAATATTAATTAATAATAACTAGAATTACTCACACAAGTGTGACTGAATATTCAAGTTGTTTTTTTATAGAGCTTTTTAAAACAAATTTAACCATCTAGATCCTTTGTACTTAAAATACCCAAGTATTATTCACAAAAAAGTAAAAAGTTGAATATTAAGAATAAATTTAATATTTAATTTTTACTTAAAGTTAATGTAAAATTGAATATTAATTTACATTTTTCTCTTAATTTTAAGATATCACTTATTAATAATGGACAATTGTAGATAAATGCAACATTTGCCTGAATAATGAATATATTTTTTTAATATTCAAATAATTTTTATCAGAGAGTCCATTTTTGCCTTTTCTTAGGATATAATTTGATGAGTAAACACAACTTATATTCAGCTCCATCACTATCAGAAAACATTCATTATCCCACCATGACAAAGCAGGTATTCCTCACTATAGAATAAAAACATATATTTACGCATTAATGAATTGATCATAGGGGAGAGGCGATGACAATGGCACGCGACCAAAACGTGCCACTTCCACAGACACAGAAAGAAAAAATCGAAGTAAAAGCAAGAAAAAATACTGTTTTCAGCAAAAGATATAATTTCCAATACTTCGATTTTTTTTACAAAAAAAGTTTGGAACAAAGCTTTAACTCCCTTTTAGCCCGATCCTTTCGGATTTCTATAATGACCAGGTTTAAACCTAAACAGACAGTTAAGTGTTAGTAAGACAAATACTAGTGCTCCATCTATGATTTAGATACTGCGAATTTACTAAAATCTGCCAGAAAGAGAGTAAATCGCCTTTCTTTTTCGTTCTAGAGATATTTAAAATTAAAAATGAAAGCTATATTTTCTTAAATCAAGAATATGTGATTTGGATATAATGAAGGCACAAGATACTCCTTTAAAGCAAAATTTTGCTTCAAAGGATAATAATATGGTATGCTTGAAAGGAGAATATATTCTAAAATATGAAAGGATAAGAATATGGTATGAATAAAAGAAGAATATATCCTCTTCGTTATATGCAAATCATTATATTCTCGATTTAAGACAATATTTTTCTGTGCATCAAATTTAAAGTGTGAGACACAATTTTAAATAAAATTTCTAGTACTTAGGCCATAGGACAAAAATTTATTTTACTTACATGAGGTTTCTTTCTGTGTAGGAGAGAGGCGATGAAAGTGGCACGCGGCTAAAACGTGCCATAAACTTGGGCGCATTTTCCAGACAACATATCCTTTGTAACTGGTTAATTGAATACACTGTATGCAAAAGGATCAGGGCGATTATTATCCTGGTACATCAAAAGGATCAAACAAATATTACAGAAAGAATTAATATAGGTGGACAGGTAAAAACTAATAAATACGTAATTTGTGTTACACGTGTACTGTTTAGATACGTTAAATAGTTTTATTCAGTCATTCCCAAGGCATTCCCACCATATCCATAGCTAATACCTTAATTTCTCTAAAACTTTTACACCCTACATCCTTTAATAGTTGTGAGCAGCATTCCATTCTAGGCTAGAATTTTTAGCCCTGCCTACCTTTTTTAGATCTCCCAGCTAGCTCTCCAAAATATCTCTAAGCTGTCATGTTGTAGACTAAAATTTTTATTATGTGGTCCAGCATTTGATTCCTTGGAGAAGGTTTTTCTTAGCTAGTTCTTTCTCCAATTTTACCAGTACGCACTATACTCCGTCCAGTTATGCAAGATAGTAAGGGACGCGGCCCTTTTTACACCACAGAGCGCATATATAGCATAATTATGCCTAAATCGTAGTGTATCAAAAATTTAACAGATGTAGGTATTGTTTTCCTGGAAAGAGCCTATCCAAACAATCGCATAACAAGCATAGTACATAAGAATGCGATGCAGGGATTGGCTTGATGTGTCTTCATGTATCTTGTAATGGTTGTTATGCAAGTCTCTGAATAGGCCTTAAGTTGTAATTGTAACCTAAAAATTTGGCGTTTTCTTTGTGTTTAATATAATTTACGTTTGTACAATATGTAGAATATGCTAATTTAGTGTGAGTGAGTGAGTTAACCAAAAAAGTACCCTTTTCAATACCATACAAAATAACATTAAGTATAAACATTTTTTTTATGTAACTTTCTCCTCCTTTATTAGCTTTAACGACCGCCAATCATTGTCATAGACAAAATATGTCATAATATTTTATATATTAAAAGGTACGAGTTTTTAACCAATGATGTAGTCTGAAAATCGCGAGAATTTTAAACTACTATCTTGCATAATTGGACGGACTATACTTAAAATATTTCCAAACTTTATCTGTTCATCCTTTGGTTTTAGATTGTATCTTTTTCACCCATTTCTTTAGTTAATTATTTTAAAAAGTTGTGGAGACAGGTTGACTTTTGGCTAGATCCGTTTTTCAAATAAGTACCTACGCTTTTTACGTAAATAAATCATTATAAATGTCAAATACTTGTTACTCCATTAAAGCAATTTTCAAGAATTACACAGCTCTACACTCAAAATTTCCGAGACCATTTTAGTTAATGATCTGTTTTCTGAACCTTGCTTCGTTTTTATCGATCAGCCTTTTTTTTTTTTGAGATATAGCGCACATTGGTTTTTCTGAATTTAGTTGTAGTAAAAAAAAAACAGTTAAGGTCTAATTATTTTTTTTTGCGGTGGATTGGTTCTATATTAATACATAGAAAAAACGGATTCCTTGAACCAAGGACACGTGTCTTTGTATATGTTCAAAGCCATATTCTCTTGTTTCAAGGCTGGCATTTTCTTGAACCAAAGTCAATGTCCTTAAATGAAGAGCACGGGTTTTGGAATAAAAATCCAAACGAGCTGATCGAGAAAAATGAAAAAATATCCGAAATCAACGCATCAAATATAGCCAGAGGCAACTAAAAGGTCTAGGGCAAATAAAAAAAAATTTTCTTTGTAGAACAGTGTTATTTACTAAAACCAATATTTAATACATAAAATTCAAAAAAAGCATAAGCATCTATATAATACAATCGATGAGGTGTCTGTCTGTCTGTCTATCTGTCTGAAGTTTTTTTTTGTTCCCAAAGAGCTAGAAATCTGAAATTTGGCATGCACGTCAGGAACATGGGTCTGCTAATGAAAAATTCCAAAACCCCAACATTTTTTTAAGGGGACAAAAAAATTAACTTAAAAATTTGGCGAAGGCGCCAACATTGAAAACTTCATGGACTTAATTTTAAAAATAAATTTGTCCAATTTCCAAAGTTAAAAAAAACAACGTAATTTTTTGATTCATTAAAACCAAATTTTATTATCTTAACTATAACATACTAGTATGGCTTGAAAAGTGTTGTTAAAATGACGTCGTAGTTAGTTGATAAAGTAGGACACTATTATACCAAAATCTTTTTCGAGTTTAAAAAGTTGATTGAGTTGTTTATTTTGCGATATTTGAAATTAAGAACCAAAAATGAGGTCTACAAGGAAAAAATCAGGCTTGTCCTAACTTTGCAAGAACATTTTTGTATAAAGCTTATAAATTACTTTTATTTAACTCATTTATTATAGGTACCTACATTATCCACGAATGATATGTGACGATTATTTAAAATTATTTCAGTTTAATTCGTTCTTGCACAAAAAAGTGCCTGGCAAAACAATCTTACAAATATTTTTAACGTCTGGCTTACCCAAAAAAATTATACCAAACCTATTTTTTCCTCTTCTTGTTCGAAAGAAATATGATTTGGAGTGAACAGAAACATAATAGAAAAGGATAGAAATACTTACTATGTGAGCAAACCACCTAGGGTACGTGGTTACTACGAATAGTTAGTAAGACGTCATTGTTTGTTGTAGTTAAGTAATAAAATGTGTGTAATATGCTTTTTTGGGTCATTAGTTGTGTTTCTATTAAAAAGTTCATAATTCTTTATTCCAGCATCTGATAACTAAAAAAATAGTCTTTTGTCTTTGTTTAATTTTATATGTGGGGTAAACATCCCCGCAATCATATAAAAAAAGTACCGTCAACCGGGTTTGTTATAGTTACGATAATAAAATTTGGTTAAAGTACACTCTAAATTTGTCCGTCAATCTTACAGTAGTTTTAACTGTAATAATTAAAGCAAATTTACAATATCACAATGTGAATTTACGATATTTATTAAATTAACCTCAATATTACTGGGTTTAGTAAAATCTCAGCTCTTTTCCTGTCGGTACAATAATTTTGCATTAAAATTCATGCATGGGGTCCAAAAACCCGGCACTTTTTCCCGAAAATTACAAGAGCCCGTGATACTGCTTGAAATACACACTTAAATTACTGTGAAATCACAGGTAAAAATTCACATTTTTACAGATTACTGTGAATTTACAATACTGATTTAAATTTACCACTTTCTTTGCTGGCAACATATGACCTACTTTATTTGCTGTAAAATTACCATATTTGCATTTACAGTGTATGAATCCAATACTTGTGCACTAACACGTCGAAGTAAAAATATTACGACCTGATTTAATTTACTGTATCCTTGTGCTTTACGGTTCGATATGGCCGTAACAACTTGTTATCTCCCGGCTGACAGATCCTTTGATCCTACCTCCCCAAAGCAGGAATAAAATAAAACATTCCGAGATCAGAAGGGCACTGCGAGCATAAAAATTGCCTTTTTTGCAACACACAATCAAAGTTGAGCTCGAATATGACCCTTTGTAATCTTAATATTTCATATTTTTATACGCTATATACCTTAAGGATAACAGGATCTTTTTTATGAAGAAAAAATCATCCCTTTTTTTGTAAATGTTTCATTTATGTTATGTTATTTTACCTCGTTTTGATTTACCCGTTTATAATAGGCGTCAAAAAAATATGAAAACTTTTAAATAAAGGCAATAAAGGCAAAATAAGAAGAAATAAGAATGTAAGTTGTAATATAGCATCTACAATAATTGATTATCTATTAACATTCAGCAGGTAAATTTTTAAAATTACGTAAAATATACAGCTTGTTCCAGAACTCGAGGACAGAAATTTGAGGTTATATTAAAAACTCTCTGGAAAATATGAAAAAATGTCAAAAAAAATCCATCTTAGTTCAATTCAAAAATAAAAACGCTTTAAGTGGACCAATACTGTTGCTAATGTTAAATTACCTTTAAAAGTTGAATTTGTAGCTATGGAAGCAAATTCAATTATTGCAGGTACATATTCTGTAGGTTGACATGGTGATGTGACATAAATATTTATTAATGTCAAAAGACCACTGGAGTGACCCTATAAAAATTGAATATTTGATAGCCTCTGTCGGTTTTGTCAAAATATAATAACCTAAAAAGATTCTAAAGTTGAAAGTCTCAAACAATGCACGCGTCAACAATTAAAATGCCATAGTTAGTAATAAGTAGGGAAAAACTAATTTGTAGGTAATTTAACATAAGCAACAGGATCGGTCAGATTAAATAGCTTCCTTTTTAATTAGTATTGAAGATGGATTTTTATTGAAATTTTTTTCATATTTTCCAGAGGGTTTTTAATATAACCTCAAATTTCTGTAAGCGAGTTCTGGAACAGACTGTATAATAATATTCAACTGATAATCAATTTTTCAATTAAATTGATATTTTTGTCTTAATTTTAAGATCTCACTGAATATAAATAGATAATTGTAGGTGACAATATGGTCTTTGAATATTCAGTTGAATTTTTATAGAAAAATCAAGAATAAATTCAAATATTCAGATACATTTTTAATGGACTAGAATTATGAAACAAAAGACGTCTACCCTATCTCTATCTCATTTGTGCTACACTTTCCAGCCAACCAAATAAATACTGTATTTGTTTTTCATACAACAAATACAGTATTTATTTGGTTGGCCGGAAAGTGTAGCACTGAGCGGCACGAACGAACATAGCTAATGTGAATCTGTAGAATAAGATAATTCTACTAAAATTTAGATGGCGCCAGTAATTTCTTTAATAAAAATACTATAGTTACACTTTTCGCACGGCCAAGTAAATATTGTATTTGTTCAACAAAGAACAAATACAGAATTTGTTTGGTTGGGTGGAAGTGGGAGTGTATGTATGTCTTCTATCCTTTTTGGGTAGAACTTTTGTCCCTGTCTAATCTAACGGGAGAAATCGCCATTGGAATAAATATCGTCCACATATTGTAAGCAAAAAATTAATATTTAATTAATATTTAATTTTAAATTAAAACTAATAGACTTTTGAATATTATTTCACATTTATGTTTTAATTTTAAGATTCCACTCAATATTAATGTGTAGATGAAATATTTTAAATATTCAAAATATTTTTTTCTATTTTGCGACTCTTATAAGATCATAATCACAAGCATTTTGCATGTTCTTATAGGCCCATAAGAGGTCTGTACTTTATGTTCTTTTGGGTTGGCAAGAGACCTGGCCTATCGCTTGACGTTTTCCGTGCAAATTTCAATGTCTCTTTAAAGTTGAATTTTCTACAAAATTTTGTGTTTAGGTTATTTTTACCATGTTAAAATTGTGGCTTGGTTAATTGCAGCAAAAAAGAGAGGACTAGAAAATATATCAAAATATCATTTGTTCTTAGAATTTTAAACATGGTGTAAACTGTAATGCCAATCCAAAACAAAAATCCCTAAATCAATTTAAATGTAAGTTTTTTTAAATGTTGTATTTTTTTTCTATTTTGCTCTATAGAAAAAATTGTATAAAGCACTCGTTTCATAACACGTTTTTAGCTCAAGCAGCTCGTTTTCTAAACTTGTACTCGTGCTCTAAAAACATATGTTATGAAATTAGTGCTTTAATATACTATAACAGTGCACGCGCTTTATTGTTCATCTTGTTTTATTTACATACATCAAGAAGGTAGGGAATGAAAGAACAAAAAGAACATTTTTCAAAGGTATTTTTAGATACACTGACTCCGTAATTTTTAAAGAATTGCTTGCTACGTTTTCAATTTTCCACAAAGAAAATGAAAAAAAAAAATTAGTTTTAGTTTTTCAAAAATACGCAAAGAAAATAAATAAAAAATAACATCTTTAAATTAACGTCTTTATATTTAAAAGATATTAAAATATCTTTTAAATATAAAGACTTTAATGTTAAATAAGTCACATATAAATTTTAGGAATAATAAAGGTGCGAAGTTTGACCCTTGCGGGACACCAAAAGTAGGGCAGAATATTTCTAACTTAAATATTTTACTTGAACAAAATCTATTCAGAAGTCACAATTTAAGTAGGTTAGATAAACATAAGCTGCATAAAAACATAATAAACAATTTGATAAAAAGCCTTTTTAACGTCGGAATAAGTGACGTCTTCTTCTTCTTCTTACTGCTTGGCTTAATAAGTGACGTCTACTTTAATTATTTATAAAGATCATATATATATGTGTCTACAATTTTCACAACAAACTCATTGAATAAATAAATAAAAACAGAATTTTTCGTGATCTACAGAGGACTCTTATTTATGGATTAGATAGAAACTGGGTCTTTATTCAAATCAATACAGTACCTACGTATTAGGAGAAGAAAAGTTAGATTTTAAAAAGTGCCAAATTCAGGATTTTTTTTATGAGAATTAAGTATTTTTAAATAGTATCTATCTGCCTAGTCAGCTAGTTTCTTAATGACTGAAATTTAAAAAATGTATTTCTATTAGACAGTGTCGAATTTAGGAAATTTATTAGAGAAAAGCCCAGAGCTGGGAGAGAAAGTGACGGAGGACCCTCCGTTGGGCCGTTGTCACATCCTAAAAGCTGTCTATCAAACGGCCTTTCGGTCAATAATGAAGTGTTACTCACGGGAGAGATTTCGCGTGATCGCTGCTATTACTGCCCGTATTTCTTTCTGTCATTTGCACAGGGACGGACTTGCTATAGCGCTAAATCAAATATATTTAATATAGGAAGATTTACCAACGGTTACCAACATATATTCAGTCATAATATTATTTATCTAATACATACAGATAATGAGACAATTACCAGCTTTATTTTAAAAAGATAAACTCAATAATAACCCCCGAGTGGCTTTTACTTTATTGAGTGGATAATTATTTATTTTACCCACTCAACTGTCACTTGTCAAATTATTTTCTTGTAAATGTCATTAAAATATTTAATAAAAATATGAATTTCTAAGCTATTTATTGGATAAAACCTTGTATGGCACTCATGGGTAAACCGATATTGCCCTCTCGAAAATTAACCTGCTTGGCTGACGCCTCGCAGGTTAATTTTCTCATGGGCAATATCTTACTTTACCCACTAGTACCATAAATAACTATTATTTCATTCATTAAACAACTATACCATGTTGGTAGCCTACTGCCTTGTTACCAAGTTAACTTTGTTGTTTCTTTGACGTTTTGTTTATTTCTTGAATTTTGCCAAGATCTTGCATTAAAATTGGCGAAGCCACCCCTGAAAATTTATAAATTAATCATCAAAGAATTCTTATGAATGAATTGGAAATAACGGCAACTAATTTACTAGGATATAATATACAGTGCCGTCCAAATGTCACCCCCCTCTTAACTTTTGAACGAGTTGAGATATCGACTTCAAATTTAGAACTCTTAAATAAGACACTTAAACTATTTTTTAGCATATATTTAATACTTTCAGCTCTTAAAATGTGGGTCAGTTTTTTTTTTAAATAGAAAGGGGGGTCGTGTGATACATCATTTTAAAGTAAATAAAATTCTTACTGGACTATATATTTTTTTTATTTTTTAAACAATTATTTTAAGGTTTTGATTTTTCAATTTTTTTGTGCTAAAAAATACATTTTTTTTTTTGATTTTTTTTGTAAATTTTTATTTATGTATTATTTAAAATTAGTTTAAAAGTATAATTTAGGTTTTTTCATCATGAAATTGGTAATTAAAAAAATATGGTTTGATTTTTTTAGTGAAATTTTGACAAAAAACCCATTTTCAACTCTATTTTAAACCCCAAAAAAATGCTTGAAAAAATTAAAAAATATATAGTTAAATAGAGAATTTCATAAGCTTTAAAATGATGTATCACACGAAAGTAAGCAAACAAATTCTTATAAAAGAACCAATTTTAAAAATGGTTCTCTTCTTATTTTGAGGTTAAATTTGGTACCCTTGAGTTCGCCTATCAAAAAATATAAAACTTACGTTCAACCCCCAATTCAAAAAATAGGCTACTTTACTGGGTCTCCTTTATGTATTTTAAAACATTGCCATTATTTTCTGAAATTATGTAAGTCCGGCCCTGTTACGCTCCGGAACTTGTAGTGCCATTTCCAATCGTTATTGGACTTATTTCTCTTCTGGAAAAGGATATTGCCGATCTAAAGTTTCTATTTTGAACTATTGACTCGAACTAAATTAAATTTTTATCCTTTTTCTTGCAAATTTGCATAGAAATTTTGCATTTATTTAAATTTTCCACTTCCTTTGAACTTTTTTACGGAACATTAAATTCTTTATCATCAAATTTCAATAAAATGCGGAAAAATGCAATCTGGATACATTGTCAAGATTATTAAAAAACATAATGAATATTTATTTCTTCTGAACAAATAGTTACAGGTTCAATAAAGCTTTTTTTGTCATACCTGTTTAATGACTTAAGAAAGGCTGACATAAAATACGTATTAAATTGAAAGTTTTTGCCCGATTTTTGGGTAATAGGGCTTTGGATCTGACTAAAATTGTTATCTAATTTGATGTGAAGTTTCGACGATGGATTTTCGTCGTTTTCGAACCTTTATTGGAAATAAAAAAGTATATATAAGTATAAAAAAAATACAATTGTTTATATATACTTTTTTATTTTCAATAAAGGTTCGAAAACGACGACAATCCATCGTCGAAACGTCACAGCAAATTAGATAACAATTTTAGTCAGATCCAAAGCCCTATTCCAAAAAATCGAAAAGCTAAAATACGTATTAATCAAAATTTTAATAATGCCAAATAAAGAAATATTGTCTCTTTTATACAACCGTTTTAAGTTAAGTTTTAATTTACTTTTACAAGAAAAATTATAGTCAAATAATAATGTTGTTATTAATAATCATTTTAAATCTCATGAATCAAAAAAACACAAGTTTTGGGTTAATTTTGGCACTTTTTATTCGTCACTTTTCAGTACACTTTACGTTTCATCATATATTATGACTTTCTCAAAAGCAAAAATACAACGGGATAATTTATTACTTAAGTTATATAGAGAATACAAAAAAAATTGTTTAAAAAGATTAGGGAACCTAACCCCAAAAACTTACCAGCTAATTTGTGAACATTCTATAATTAGCTGGTAAGTTTTTGGGGTTAGGTTAACTAATCTTTTTAAACAATTTTTTTTGTATTTTCTATATAACTTAAGTAATAAATTATCCCGTTGTATTTTAGCTTTTGAAAAAGTCATAATATATGACGAAACGTAAAGTGTAATGAGAAGTGACGAATAAAAAGTGCCAAAATTAACCCAAAGCTTGTGTTTTTTTGATTCATGAAATTTGTATTGGCAACGTATAGAGGAAATGCGCCTAATTTCGGATGGTTTCCAAATTTCGGATAGTAGTGTATTTAAGATACTGTCTGCAAAGGTAAACAGAAACCTACTTTTATGTGAAGCCAAAAGTCAAACTAAATCCGTCCTGTAATATGATAACGGTAGAGCTTCTCCCCTTTAAATGGCAGCACAAATCGTTTATATTGCAAATGGCAGTTTTGTGCTCAGTTGCATTATTATGCTTGTTTATTTTATAAATAATCGTTATAAAAGTTTGTGATTCTGTCTTGGGTAAGTTACGATGTTAGTTAAGTTGATCCACTATTCATAATTAAGCAATTTGAAAACGTAAACATTCTACAAATTTCTAATCTAAAAAGCAGAAAGTTGCCTAATTTTGGATAGACCATTTTTGTGCATTTCATTCCCAATTTCGGATATCCGCAAGGTAATTATTATTCAGGATAACCAACCATTAATTATTATTTTTATAATGATACAACAAACTAAGATAAACAATGTTGAAAAAACGAAAATTACCTAAGATACTAAGATATTCGAAATTGGGAATCTAAAATTATAGTTTCTATAGTATTTCGTAGAAAATCGCTTAATGATTAAATTACGTTTTAAATGTGAAGGAATAACAAGAAACATAAGCAATGGGATCCAGATCTACTCTTGAAAAAATTTTTTCGGATATGTCCGAAATTAGGAGCCCTTTTTCAAATGCACAAAAATGCGCTGATTTTTTTTAACCGTGTTTTTTGGAAAAAATAAACTGTAATAAAATTGCTTTTATAATAAATCATGGTTCGCTATAATATGTTGTATCCGGTTATATAAAAAAAATATCAAAAAGTAATACCGAGTATTAAATATTGAATACATTGTAAATGGTATCCGAAATTAGGCGACTTTCCTCTAGTTTAGTTATAATCATTTTAAATATTTTTTTTACTTAATTGAAACAAAAATATTGTCAAAATTAAAACTTAATAAGAATGCAGGAATTAATGAAACAAAAGACGATCAATGAATGGACGAAAAATACCGGTAAATCGAATCCTTTGAGGGAAAAAAATAAGAGAAAAAAACAACAGCCACTTGCAGTGATAGTATTCGCGTAGGGCAAACTTTAATTAAATTTTTCATCGAAAAAGATACAAAGAAACAAAAGAGCGTTCCGGGCCCGGATTCTTCAGATCTATTTCCACCCACCGTACGGAGCAATGGAGTCTTTCGACCCCGCCCCCTGTCTGCTAAGCCCCTCCCCCACGGGGGCCCCGGGCCCATTGGCTCGCCTCCCACTAGCACCCGACCACGGGCATCAAAACACATATTCTCAATTCAGTTTCAAATCAGTACTCATTAAATAAACAGTGCAGTGCGTCATCAAAACAATTGCCTCCGTGGATGCAGAGCCAACTCAGGATGCTGAACAATATGGGTAAGTTAGTGGGGGTCTCTAATTGAAGTCTTTAGTGACGATAGGCTAACTAAATGAGCTAAATTGAAGCAGCCTCGCCCTCATTAGGCCAATTCTGGGCCCGCTCCGGTATAGGCCAACTAATTAGGCGCACGGTCCTCACACTCTTTCCATGCTTACCTTTAGTTCCTTTTCGCGAGTTGTGAAGACAACTATCACATCGGTACATCATTTGCAACCGCTTAATGGCCAATTTCCAATCGGTAAATAATTTTTTTGAAAACCTATTATAACAAACAAAACTAGTTAGTTACCAAACAATAGTTTTAATGATTCAATAACTCACAAAGTCAACTAATGAATCGGTACCTTCAATACTTGCTTTTAAACTAAATGACAGTTTAGGTCATTTATTTCTCTACCTTATTGTTAATCGGTCCAACTAAATAATAGCTAAATTACAAAGTTAACTCAATACCTACCTACTTATCTATTCGAGAGCTACACAGCTTGCTTACAAACCGAGATCTACACACCTTGCTTACAAACAAAACAACGGTTCTATGTTAACTTACTCTTTACATTTTTTTAAGAAACTAAATGAGAGTTCAATTTATTTAACATATCTTTAATTGGTCCAGAATTTAAGTTACTTTCTTTGAAAAATTCAATACCGCTTTAGAAACTGAGTTTCTACTCTCTCAGCGATTCCATTACTTGTAGGGTAATATTGACCAATTGTGCGTGTATATTTTGTGATACGTGGTGCTAATAGTTTAAAGTTTTCTGGAAAATGTTGAGGACTAGTGTCTAAGTCATAGAGTGCTTGGATTTGGATTAAATGTGGAGTGTTTTCAGATATAACGATGGTTGGTAGGTAGTTATAAACTATTAGTGAATAATGAAATAAACTTTTCTCACCTATTTTACTTTGACAACAGTGCATTTTACATTAGTTGACAAAATAGTGTATATTACTCGAATGAAAAGTGTTTTTTTCACGCTAGTGGGAATATTTGGTACGAGGTAAAAGCTAGTTTCCTGTAATACAGTTTTGTTTTAGTCTAAAGACTACAATATCCTGAATTGATTCCTTTAAGAACGTTTAACGGTTTTAAATAGTTTTGGATCAAGATTTTAAAATTTGCTGAAAAAATGCCATTTAATAATTACCATGGATCATCAAAGTAACAGGGCAAAAACATTGACATATTAACTCAGGATTTATTTGTCCCTAATATTTGGGAGTAATCATAAACTAGTAATAGATTGGGTCTGAAAAATCTTATTTATAGCACAAAAACACAATTTAGCTAATTATCATATATGCTATATAAGCTATAGCTTTTAAAATTAATAGAAGAAAAGAATTTTATTATGGGATTTCTTTTTTTTTCATGAAAAATTAGAAATGTAATTATTTTCTCTTCTATTTCAGGTATCAAAGAAATGTGTGGCGAGGACATAAAGCGGCACCAAGGGGGTGAACTCAAGGTGCTCGATCAGCCCCGCCTGAGCAGTCTCTGCGACGGCAGTCTCTCCGGGCTGGGGGGCTCTCTGAGCAGCAGCTCGAACGATGGGGACAAACCAACAAAACAAAAGAGGCACCGCACCAGGTTCACCCCCGCCCAGCTGAATGAGCTGGAGAGGTGCTTCTCCAAAACGCACTATCCTGATATCTTCATGAGGGAGGAAATCGCCATGAGGATCGGACTGACTGAATCCAGGGTACAGGTAAGAAAAAAAAACAAATTTTCATATTTTTTTTAAGTGTCCCTTCGTATAAAAAAAAACTCTTTAAATGTTATCTTGTCTATTACTAAAATAATAATAATAATAATAATAATAATAATAATAATAATAATAATAATAATAATAATAATTATAATAATAAAATATGTGTGAGTGAGTTCCGTTCCGATTGGTTAAAATGCAGTTTTTGGAATTTGTAAGGATTTTTTTTCAAAAATTCTCAGGATTTTTTACCATTGTTTAATTAAAGAGTTGCTCGAGTACCTAACGTCTCCCTTTTTTCCTTTTTTTTTTGTTTTTAATATAATATATTCGATAATATATTTGACTTTGAAAATTAGGCAGATTGGCAGATTACACAGGCCCACAAAAACAAATAAAGTAAATGACTAAAGAATATGTTACTTAGCTATTTTTGTGTGCTGAAAACGAATTTGATAGTAAAAAAGCGCGCTGATAGCGCTCTTTGGGATCATGACCCCATAACTTCTTCAAAAGACTGTAAGTTGTACGAAGACACTTTTGATCAAAAAGTCGATAACTATACATATCCATAATTTTGCCAAATCTGACCTAAACCACTTTTACATAAGAAGGGAGGGAGCGGGGACCAGCGAGCTTTTTCATTGTTAAACTGGTTTTTATTCGATTGATTCTAAAAGCTTCACTTTTTGTTCATGTTTTTCGATCGAAAAGTTGGACTTTTTTGGACCGCTAACTAAAACTTGTTATTTTTAAGCTTTTTTAAATAAGATGCTTTACCTTTACTGTAATATTTATAAAGAAATATGACTTTTTGGTCACTTTTGGTCTTGAACTGTAGGTTCTTTTTGACCAGATTTCAAATTTCTTCTGTAACACAACCTTAAAACATATGGTTAACCGGTTAAAATCAATTTTAATATTAATAATTTTTATAGAACGGTTTCAAAAGTATTTTTCATAACACATTTTAACACAAATTAATCAAAACACTAAGCTAATTTGAAAATGAAACCGCACGCACAAGAAATATTTTTTAATAATTAATTATAATTAGTAACAATCGAATAAAAAATATTGTATAATACACGGGCGAAAAGTTAAATTTTGATTTCTTACGTTTATTACCCTCGGACCGGCCGGGGGGTCGGCCCTTGGCTTTTTAAAACCTACATAGAAAAAACTGGTTCCTTGAACCAAGGACACGTGTCTTTGTATATGTTCAAAGCCATATTCTCTTGTTTCAAGGCTGGAATTTTCTTGAACCAAAGTCAATGTCCTTGAATGAAGAGCACGGGTTTTGGAATAAAAATCCGCGCTCTTTATTCAAGGACATTGACTTTGGTTCAAGAAAATGCCAGCCTTGAAACAAGAGAATATGGCTTTGAACATATGCAAAGACACGTGTCCTTGGTTCAAGGAATCCGTTTTTTCTATGTACTCATTCGAATGATTTAACTTTTCGCCCTTGTATTAGATAATATAATATATATAATATAATAAATATCATATAAATATATTATATAAATAACTATTTTAGCTACTAAAAATACGTATAGTCTGATTAATAGTAACTGAACTTATTTTTTTTCTGGGTCAGTGTTGTTATTATTATTTTTTGAAATTAAAGCGTATTTTAAAAACCGTTTTTTGTCTGCTTTGAAGTTTGCCGACGGCTTAAAGTGCCTCGAATGCCGGAAGGAACGAAAGATAGGAATTTTATTCGTAGACATAAAAGTAATAGAAGTACCATTTTACAGGTTTTACCTGTCCATAAAAGTTTACTGCTCAATCTGTGTGTGGTAGCCGGGTTGTAAAACTTTGATTTTTATTTGCTTAACTTTGAGGCAAATAGTAAAAGGAAACTATTAGATTGCTTTAATTATTTTATATCTGCCTCTACATTTTTTGTCTTTGACTTTTAAACACTGCAAAAATAAATTATTTTTAATATTCTCATACACGGTAAAAATAAATTAGAGGAGGACACAAGTAAAAAATACCAAAAAAATGGAAAAAATCATGAAGCGTCGAATGTTGAATATTTATAAACCTTATACTGGTCTCTAAATTTACCAAAATATCCACAGTTGAAAAACCGGCTGGAGCGGAAAGGGTTAGAGCACAAAAAAAAGATAAAATGTTGAAATACACAATAAAATAATTTTGGTTACTTTTTTCCCATTTGGTAGCATAGTGAGGCTGTAGAGAAAAATCCAGATATAAATAGGAATATCATGGCGCAGACAACTTTAAATTTTTTGTGGGCCTGTGTAATGAATGTAAGATAGTTTCACTTAACAAGCAAAATATCTTATATTCTGCTCAAGTTGACTTACTAAAACAACCAAAAGGGTAAATATGGTCCTATCTTTATTTAATAATTTACCAAAATGTTTAATAAATTAACAATAGTCCAAATGTTGCTATTATTTACCGATTGTTAATTTTTCTGAATACTGTAACATACTTTAAACTAGATCAGCAATACAACTTAACAACAACTCAAAGTATACCATACTATAAGTGTGATATGCTTTACCAAATGTTACAGAAATTTTTACTATAAAATTAATAAACACATGTTGCGTGGGGATCCAAATATACCAGCACGTTGTAATGTGGTAGTATATCAACATATTGTATATAATACACATATTGTATTATTTAATATCCAGTCATCGGCGAATTTCCAGTGCTCGCGTAGGCGCCGCGTCGATTCTATCGTTGACGCGAGATTTTAAATATTTACATTTTTATTTTCTTCGAAAAACACCGATATATTTACATATTTATAGTTAATATGTATATTCAATATTGTTTTGTGTAACAAATTAGTCGTAAAATGTTTCGATTTAGTGACCTTTATAAAAATTTCCCTCATAATTCGGCAAAATTATTCCGTAAGCCTATGTTTCTGTGTTTATTTTCAAAGTTGATGAGTCATAACTGAATTTATTCCGATTAATGTTAATATCACAAGTAAAGTATTAAATACCAATGCTGGCGATATAAATAAGAAATATGTATTCACAAATAAAATTTAGTATTAAAATTACAGTGATATTTTCTGAGTGTATATGAAGTTTAAAAAGTTAATCGAGTGTGAGAACACTCGTAATGTCTTGATTTCTTAAACTACACTCTTGATTTTTTCTCAGATAAATCTTCTCGTAAAAGCCCAGATAGGACTGTATTCCTTAGAACGGTAGTTCAAGTTTCCGCTAGGGTTGAGGAAATCCTTTTGCGCTTATAAGCCTTTCTGTTGCCTAAACCTTAATCCAGAAAATTCGGCAGGAATCCTGAACTTCTACCTTCAATTGTCTGGCTTTTCAATTAGCAAGGAAATCGAAAGTTATTATCATATACAATGGAGATCTCTACAACTAGAATTATGAAACAAAAGACGTCTACCCTATCTCTATCTCATTTGTGCTAGACTTTCCAGCCAACCAAATAAATACTGTATTTGTTTTTCATACAACAAATACAGTATTTATTTGGTTGGCCGGAAAGTGTAGCACTGAGCGGCACGAACGAACATAGCTTATGTGAATCTGTAGAATAAGATAATTCTACTAAAATTTAGATGGCGCCAGTAATTTCTTTAATACAAATAATATAGTTACACTTTTCGCCCGGCCAAGTAAATATTGTATTTGTTCAACAAAGAACAAATACAGAATTTGTTTGGTTGGGTGGAAGTGGGAGTGTATGTATGTCTTCTATCCTTTCTGGGTAGAACTTTTGTCCCTGTCTAATCTAACGGGAGAAATCGCCATATTCAAGGATGGACATTTCATTAAGTGTTCTTAACAAAAACTAAAGCATATTTGTATACGCATTGTAATTTGTATAAGTAAGTACATAATGTATTTATTAATTTTTTTATTTAACGTGTCCTATATCATGTATATGATCGATTGGAATTAATAAATGATTATAAATGATAATAACTTCCTATCCATTTGGAACGGAATATTCAGTTTTGCTTTTTACAGTGAATATGTCAAGAATAAACAAAAATGGTTCGGTTTGGACTTTAATCAAAACTGATTTTTTTCCACAAATTTCTATTTTTTTACCTGACTCCGGACTCGTCAGGACGCGTCCGGACATGGAGATAATACCCTTTTATGATTTGATACCCCATATTTGTACTATGTTTTAAAATTTACAAAATACAGTCCTAAAGAAAATTAAGTGTAAGATATTATATATCCAATGTGGCACTTAAATTTAATTTTTTACGCAAGGTTTCAAACATTTTCAAAAAAATGTATTGAAATCATTTAGAGGTATATAAGGTTTATAAATACTCAACATTCGACGCTTCATGATTTTATTCCGTTTTTTTTTTTCTTGCAGCAGTTTTTACCTGTGTGCGACGGACGCATAAACGGAGGGATAAACGGACGGATAAACTTACGGATAAACGGACGCGGACATCGAAAAATCGGATAGAAATATTAAAATCTGTAAAACTATTTTTTAGCCATAACATAATGCTTTCTTCTCTCCTGGGTAGCTCGAAAGTTTTAAAAATAAAATAATTTGATTCCAAACAGAGGGTTTTAGGTCACTTTAACGGCTTTTAATTCGTATTCGCAGACGTAAAAACTTTTATTAAGTACCCGGTATCAAATCATCATTCTTCATTAAAAATTTATACAGGCATTTGACTGTATAATGAAGCATGGTTTTTGTTTGTGGGGGAGGGTGCTACACGTTGTCGCCTTTCGCTGGCGCATTAGCCCCTCGGGGAGTGCTCCCAAATCCACCCTGAGATATAAATCACTTGCTTTATAAACATTATAGATACATACAGTGTACAAATGCCAGAAAAGAGCATTGATTTTCAATATACATATAACGAGACCCGGAATAAATATGATATTGCTCGTATATACCACTACCGGATTTAAAATTATTGACATTTTAGTATATTCTGTTAATTGAATTATTATTGCAACAAGTATGCTGTAAATTTTTATAAAACAGTTTGTATACTTTTACAATGTTATAAAAACGTTATATAATAATATGAATAACGATTATATATTTTATTTTTAAAATTCAAGTATACTTGGGTTTGCTGACTAGATATGCCTAGATATATCGTTTTCCATATGGCAGAAAACGATTGTATCTCTATAGCCTGTTGTGTCACCTAAATTTCCTATATGCACATAGGACATATAGATACATAAAGAATAGTATAGATTCTATTGAAACACCTATCGGAATCTATATGGTATTTTCACAGGTTACTTTTTGCTACATATCTTACAGGTACCATCTGTTTCGGCCATTGCATTTCTCTTTTTCAGTTTTACATTTTCTCAGTTTTTGAATATTTATAACTCGATTGTTATTAATATAATAAAAAAATGATCCAAGCAAATATTGTTCGAAATCCTCCTTAACAAAATTGTTAATATGCATTTTTATCGTTAGAAGCATATTTATCAAGACTCACTCAGTCCTAAAATTCAAAATGGCGGACACACCTTAAGCAAGTCACCCGCTGAAAAACCAACTGGAGTGTTCCGTTACAATCCACTACTATCTTTTAAAATATCAGCCCGTGTGCATTTTTTTCAGTTTACATTTAACTGGCACTGGAATTGTGTGGAAACGAGCAATGAATAAAATAAATACAGTGTTGTTAAATTATTTAATGAAAAATCTTTCTTTAATTCTGAAAGTTAGTATTTTTCTCAAAAAGATTACATGTTATGTAATAAAATGGCAAATATAATTCTGCCCTCAAGTTATGTTGTTGTTTAACCTGAATTTTAAATTTATATATCCAGACTCACAGAGCTTTAAACTAAAAGTGTGTAGTACCATTTTAAAGAAATTTCTTGTGATATTTAACTATGAGCCTCTTCGAATGGAGCTCTCTACAACTAGAATTATGAAACAAAAGACGTCTACCCTATCTCTATGTCATTTGTGCTACACTTTCCAGCCAACCAAATAAATACTGTATTTGTTTTTCATACAATAAATACAGTATTTATTTGGTTGGCCGGAAAGTGTAGCAGTAACGGCACGAACGAACATAGCTAATGTGAATCTGTAGAATAAGATAATTCTACTAAAATTTAGATGGCGCCAGTAATTTCTTTAATAAAAATAATAAAGTTACACTTTTCGCCCGGCCAAGTAAATATTGTATTTGTTCAACAAAGAACAAATATAGAACTAGTTTATTTGGGTGGAAGTGGGAGTGTATGTATGTCTTCTATCCTTTTTGGGTAGAACTTTTGTTCCTGTCTAATCTAACGGGAGAAATCGCCATTGGCATGGCATGGCATAAAAAAATCGGACGATCAAGGGTCTTTTCTGGCGGTGATCTACATTTATTTTACACTTCCACCAGAGTTTTCGATCGGTTAGGCTATATTTCATCTCTCGGGTTTATATATGCCATATGTACATATTTTCAGCTATCATTCCATATTATTTATCCATTTATTGATTAATCGTACACTGATTTTGCATGACCAAATACAGGGCATTTTTTTTTAAATAAAAAGGCCAGATTGATATACAGAGCGGTCCAAAAGTCACCCCCCCTCTTAACTTTTGAAGCTGTTGAGATATCGACTTCAAATTTGGAACTTTTAAATAAGATAACTTAAATTATCTTTTAGCACATATTTAATACTTTCAGCTCTTTAAATATGGGCAGGGGGGCATGGGGGCACATTTTTTTAAACAGAAAGGGGGGTCGTGTAATACATCATTTTAAAGCTTATAAAATTCTCCATTTAACTCCATATTTTTAAATTAAAAAAAAATGGGTTTAAAATGGGGTTGAAAATGGGTATTAATGTCAAAATTCATCTAAAAAAAAACAAATAATTTTTTAAAAATGCCTAATTTCATCATAAAAAAATGTTAATTATACTTTTAAACTAATTTTAGTTGACATAAATAAAAATTTATAAAAAAAAACTTAAAAAATCGAATGTTTTAGCACAAAAAATTGAAAAATCAAAACTTTAAAAAACATTTTTAAAAAATTTAAAAATGGTATTTTAAATAGAGAATTTTATAAGCTTTAAAATCATGTATCACACGACCCCCCTTCCCATTAAAAAAAAATATCCCCCATGCCCCCCTGTCTACATTTTAAGAGCTGAAAATATTACATATGCTAAAAGATAGTTTAAGTTGTCTTATTTAAGAGTTCTAAAAAGAAGTCGGTATCTCAACTCGATTAAAAGTTAAAAGGGGGGGGGGGTGACTTTTGGACCGCACTGTATAATTTCATGTATTCTTAGCAAAATTAGTTGTAGGGTAAGGTAGCCAAAATCCGACCGGGTAACAATGCTATCCACGGGAATTTGTTCTGTTTTAGTTATTCTGGGACATCAATTTTTCTATTTTTCTTGGTTTTTAAACCGTTTTAGGAGCTCTTCTTGAGTGTATATCGGTAATATGACAAGGGCAGTTCCTAAAACGGATTCCATATATAGAAATATACATAAAATGATGTAAAATATTAAATATGAAATGTAATAATACATTCTTAAATATGGAATATTATTATAATGTGAACATACATAATTTAAAAATGTACCTACTTACAAAATATCTATACAGTGTTCTCTATTCAAAATTCAAATTCTGATATTTAAGATTATTATAATTAGTAAATAATAACTTAAAATCCAATTTTGTCTGCATTTCTCTCATGTTGGTACCTATATGAAATATTCAAGAGAGATAATAATATAATAATAATAATATTGATATTGGCAGTAAGTTACTACAGGAATGTAAACTTTGGTTAATTGTAATTTGAGTAAAATTACAAATTTATATATCGAACCACTAATAAATAATTATTGCAAAGCACAATCATGATAAATATTATAAGCATTAGGGTGGTCCAAAAATATATATTTTTTGGAAAGTCCTCTAAGTATATTCCAAATGATTACGAATTATATAATATTAAATATATTATAAAATTTGCGACTTAAACTTTCAGTGCACAAGAATGAATCTTTTGAAAGCCGAAGCAAAGAATTTTTATATATCATTGTGTTTACGTTCTACAGCCCAAAGCTTAAAAAAACCGAAAAAATTAAAAACGATTACACTGACATTTACTTGACAATAAAAAAGTACTGTCAAAATGTAAAAACAAAAGCATTCGAGTTTCATAATATCTACAAAAAGCACTAGTGTTGTTATGTGAACAATAATAAACCCAAATGTGTGGCTAATACTAAAAAGGACGTAGTTAAACCAAATTTCAGTTAGGTAACAATAAATAAATGAATAAATAAACTCAAAATTAACTCGTGCTGCTTCAATCATAAAAAGGGGACACAAGGGGGAAATATTTTTAAGGCTTTAAAAGTCAAACGGTATAGAGTAAGACCTACGTCATTTTACTGCTGCTGGTTTTCATATATGTTTTACACAATGCTATGAAAAACCAACATTCATTATTCCCAGACACCCTCCGTGGGCCCTTACTTCCGCCAGACACTAAAGATCGGGAAAAAAATAGGCAACCTACGTTATTTTACTGCGCCTGAAATTTATATATATTATTTGGGTTACTATTTTAAGACCTGTAAGCTGCCAGACCAATCCAAAGTGCCAATCACCATCACGCCAGACACGATAAAAGGAACATCTGAAAAGTAGTTTTTATTTAATATCTTTGAAACTCTATGGACCACAGTAAAGATTTTTTGCACATGTCTTAACCTTGATAAAGGCTATACTTTTATGTAGTTTTTATTTGGTAATTTTATCCAGGGGCGTTCAAAATCGGGGGGGGGGGGAGGGGGAGGGCGACATCGCCCCCCATTTTCCAATTCTAAGCATCTTTTGTTGTTTAATTTATTTGATAAAACTTCCACTTGGCTTTTACATCCTCAAAAATATGTATCGTGCCCTTCTTTTTTTAGTCATGTGACCTGGAATTGGGTACACATAATTTTTAGGCAATTTTGAATAAATTTAGGAAGCGGCACAAAAAGTCTAATTTCAAGGGCCACCCTAAGAAGCATTTATAATATTAAATAGATCTATTTGTAATTAAATTAATAGTTGTTTCATTTGTAATATTGCCTTTGAATTGCTTTATAATTTTCGATAAATTATATTAATTTATGTTGATTTTGTTATAGAGTTTGTATAAACATATACAATAATTGTAATTATACTATATTTGGATTATATACAAGGAGAACACTATTGCAAAAATAATTACCAAAAAATTATCAACAAGAAGTTGTAAGAAAAAGACGCCCTACTCTACAATTTCCCCAAGTTATCTTTTTTTTTTTTTTCTAACCTCGTACTATTCTACTTAATTAAGCATCCCCTAAGTCCAGGACTTCTGTGGGCTAGTAGTAGAGGGAACCACCGGTTTTAATTGACTTTCGAACCAATTTATAGGGAGTGTCCGCTTCACTTACTCCTTCGCCAAATTTCAATTATTAATTAAGTGAAAAAAAGGCAAATTGGCGCCGGTGAGAATCGAACAGTCGGCAGTCCACTACACCAATCCTTTCCTCCTATTTTACTTATTAAAACTTTATAAGTCCACATTAAAAACGATATTTTATTGTCTTAAAAGTTAAAAGGAATAGAAACACAAAAAATGCTTACAATGTAATATATTACAAGTCATAAAACATGCAGTTAATAATAGGATTACACCCGATAAAGTGTAGGGGTGAAAATGAATCAGTGGGCGAATTAGTCATTGAGACAGATGAAAAACGCACTCTGCCCAGGTGATCCGATCCATCTGCTAAATTAACTCCGGCTGACCGAAATGTCCGCAAAATCGACCGATCCGGCTCTGCGGGACTTTACCACGACCATTGGGACGCTAATTATTAACCTATTCATGGGCTAGGCCGCTTTATTAATCAATAATACCAGTTAAAACGAAAATTACTGAAAATTTCTTTCTAACAGTCCATTACACCTTGCATAATACGCAGTTTATTTTTGTTTTCTTATAAAAACTAGACATAAACAATTTTTTTATCCACTATTATTATTTCTCCTTACAAAAAATAAAGGGCGTATCAGATAAATAATATTTTGGGAGGAATGTTAATGAAAAACGCAATATACTATTCACCATGAAATGCAAATGACTGCGAATCTTGAAGATTAGCTCTTTTTACTGTATACAGTGTATGTTTTGCTTGGTAACTTAAGTAATAACTTAATAATTAATAAACTGGATCAATACATCTGTCTTTCTCATAGCATATCGTCTTGTTATATTCAGGACGTCGTATCTCAATTTTGAGATTTACCTAAATTTATCTAAAAAATAAGTTTCACCTGCTATTTTTTTTAAATAACAAAAATATAAGCAAAATAGTAACGTCGTATCTTAGATGATTATAAATTAATAAATTTTTAAACCTCGTATCTCTTAATTCTAGTTAACTGACTATTTTGTAACTTACTTTTTGCATTTGGCGACGCTTTTTTGACATATTATGCGCATGTTATAAAACTTTTTGAAGTTTAAATGTTTCAATAATTAATAATATTATTATAATAATTAATTATATTTTGTTAAAATATTAATATAATAATGTTTCAAAGCTCGTATCTTAAAAAAAAATATTAATTTTGATCATCAAAATGTCGTATCTATAAACACTAGGTTTTTATTTGTATTTATTTGATTTATACACAAATAAAATGATTTAAGGTAAGTTAATCATTAAAAATGTATTAAGTTTATATTAAGTTTATATTAAAGTACATTTTCAACCTATGAATAATGCGAGAAAGAGTTATTTATCATTCCTGTAAAGTTGTTTTTTTTTGAGATACGACGTTCTGAAATTTACAAGACGATATCCAAATTAATAAGATTTAGTATTTAAATCCTAATACAGGGTTATTCACGGAAGTGGCCTATTAAACGTTTATGGAGAACCAATAACTTTAAAAGTCTGCTAATTTGCACTTTGGGGTTTTTCAATATGGCCTATCGATTAAAAATATTTTCATGCTTGTGCCACTTCCGGTTGTACCGGAAGTGGCACTTAACTTTGAGTTTTTAAATGGAACACCTCATATATTTTTTAATTTTTAAAATTTGCATTAAATTTGCTTTATTTTGATGTATAATACTTCATGTCTATCTTCAGTAGTTTTTGTGTTATTCAAGTTTTTAGCGAAAAATAAGTAAATTCAAGCACCCCTAAAAACAATAATTTCTCCTTGATTTTTTCAATTGGAGAAAAGATGTTTTGTGTTTTGCTCAATGATGCTTAAACGAATTATCCTATGCTAAAATGGAACCCAAAAATTATACAGGGTGTCTGAAAAAGCAGGTCAAATCTAACAAATTTAATATAGCCATAACTCATTTTTTTTAAATGGCACCCTACATTTTTTTTATTTGGTTAAATAGAGAATTCAATTTGCTTTAAAATAAGTATAGGATACCCTATACCTAACTTTAACCGTTTTTGAGCTATTTGCAAATTATTGTGAAACAGCCGTATTTCTGTTAAAATTTGTTATATTTTATAAAATAGGCCAGAAAAATTAATCGATTTTTATTTATTTACCTTAAAGATCATTATATTTACCTTAAAACTGGATTTTCATGCGCCCAGTAGTGTACATTTCTTCTGTTAAAAATACCCTGTTGAGAAAATTTAGCCTCGTCCGTCCAAATTATTTTTTTTAAAAAGTTTGGTTTTTCTTGAATATTTATCAAAAGATTTTCACAAAAGTCCACTCTATTTTGAAAATCATTAGGTTTTAAGGCCTGTATTTTTTGCTTTTTGTAATCGTGCATCTTGTGGTTTTTTAAAATTCTTTGGATGCTTGAATAGGAAATTCCCAAGTCGTAACTAGCTGCAGGAATTGAGGCATGTGGATATGCATAAAAGTAACCCAAAACATTGACTTCGTTATTTTCGTTGTTTGTAATTGGTTTCGTAAGAGATTTCACTTTCTTTTCCAAATTGCGAAAAATTTTTGTGTATTCTTCTAAATTTTTTACATGACATTCTTGGTAAATCAGGATATTTTGTATTAAAGTTTCCGCAGGTTCTACTAATTATTTTATCATTTTCACCAAAAATAGCAAATAAATCCAAAATAACAGGGTAAGAATAAGCCTCTGCCATTATTTTACACTAATTTATCACGATAAGAACGATAACATTTAGGTTAAAAGAAATAAAAACACAATACAATTTTAAAAATTTACGTAATTGCAGAAATACTGCAAAATACTTCTTTTTCACATTAATTTGCAAATAGCTCGAAAACGGTTAAAGTTAGGTATAGGGTATCCTCTACTTATTTTAAAGAAAATTGAATTCTCTATTTAAACAAATAAAAATAATGTAGGGTGTCATTTAAAAAAAAAGAGTTATGGCTATTTTAATTTTGTTAAGTTTGACCTGCTTTTTCAGACACCCTGTATAAATTTTGGATTCCATTTTAGCTTAGAATGATTCGCTTAACCATCATTGAGCAAAATACAAAACAACTTTTCTTCAATTTAAAAAATCAAGGAGAAATTATTGTTTTTAGGGGTGCTTGAATTTGCTTATTTTTCGCTAAAAACTTGAATAACTCAAAAACTACTGGAGATAGACATAACGTGTTTTACATTAAAATAAAGCAAATTTTATGCAAATTTTAAAAATTAAAAAATATAAGGGGTGTTCCATTTAAAAAATTAAAGTTGAGTGCCACTTCCGGTACAACCGGAAGTGGCACAAGCATGAAAACATTTTTAATCGATTGCCCATATTCAAAACCCCCAAAGTGCAAATTAGCAGACTTTCAAAGTTATTGGTTCTCCATAAACGTTTAATAGGCCACTTCCGTGAATAACCCTGTATATTCTGTATACACAAAGAACAAAAATAATTCTGTTATAAAAGATGCTTAATAAATAAATAAATAAAAAACAAACAGTATGCTGTACGTACTAAAAAAAGAAAACATTTTAGAAATTTTAACTAAAAAATTACGAATTAGCTGACCCGTTATTTTTTTATTTTTTTGTTAAAAGCAAGGAAAATAATGAAAAAGATATGCCAAGTAGCACCGTTTGAGGAGTTGATGATGAATTGCATATATTTCGGTGGAAAAACAAATTTAATTGGAAAAGCGGGAAACTTTGGAAAATTACAAGATAATCGCATTTGTCTAGATAACAGTGGAACGCTAAAACACATTTACTGTTTATCTGTCATTTTTCATTAGCACTCGCATGTCAACTGTTCATTTTTAATACCGTCCACTCGTCCCACTCCTTTCCCGGTGCATTTTTTCGATGCAAATTTCCACATTTCACGTGTCACTTCGATTTTATATTATTTGTCGACTATTTTCATATTTGGGAATTTTCCACGGTACGAATATTGCCATTCTATGTCCAATTTTAAACAACAAGTATGTCTATTTTAAATACTTATTCCTTTTATTAAAATTTATTGAAAATTTATATTGACGGGATAACGACCTCGCATAAAATTATTTTCAAATAAACAATACATAACATTCTCAAATACCCTAATGAAGTTATAGAAAACCGAGCTAAACTTTAAATTAATTACATCGGCACTTAGTAAGAGTGCCGATGTATTGAAATCATCGCCGACAAGTCATTTTTGTCAACATTTTTTTATTCATTTTGGACCCTGAGTCAAAATCGGTAAAAAAAATGAGTCTCTCTGTAAACTCGATAGCTCCATTTCTAGAAAACATTTCGACTAGCATTTTTTGTGTATTATTTATTATCATCATTTGAAGAGCTGATTAGATATTGGGGGTAAACGATTAGGGGAAGGGGGTAAGAATAGGGTAAAAAGCCTATTTTTACCGTTTTTTGCCGAATTGGTGAAAAATTATCCACTTTTCCGAAAAAAAGTGCTGTTAAAACATTTTTGAATAAAGTCCCTTTTTATACTGACTATAAAATTTTTTGGGACACCCGGTATACATGTATAATTGATCTATAAATCTAAATTTAAATTAGGAGTTATATTTGCTTAAGGATTATCCTTGTGTCTAATAAAAAAGGACTTAATGTTGGTTTAAAATCCTCGAACAAATATTGTTTAGGGTGGTGCGAATAAACGATCATGTTAATCACCAATAACGCAGTGATATATTGACTTTTATTAACACCCCATGTACATCTATTTTATACGAAGAGCACTATTAATTTGTGTTTAATATTCTACCAATATCGATCAATATCTTACAATCACAAAAATCAGTTAATTTTACTGTTACAAGTATGTAAAATTTGAAAAAGCGACCTATATAAACGTCTTATTCTTTTATATACTGTAAGTTGGTCTAATTGTGACATCAGGGTAATTGTGACATGTCGTTCTAATTCTTCTAAACTAGTTAAGATTCAATCCAACCCTGTCATCAGGTTTTTGACAGTATTAAATAACTAATGCCTGGGTTGGATTGAATCTAGTTTAGAAGAATTATCACACGGCATGTCACAATTACCCTGATGTCACAACCTACAGTACATACACTTTCTAATATTAAGATGGCTTACAATATTATTATTCTTACAATAAGTAACATATAACATATTAAGATTAAATTATAAAATATTTATGATTTTTTTTACTGTTTTATCCTACAGTTAAATTTTACAATTTCAATATTATTTTTATTTTAAAAATGTCATCAAAGCAAAAATGTATCTTACTGTAAAATTTTAATTGTACATTTTTTTCTAAATTCTGTTACCGAACATTTTTTACAGTGTGTCTTTGAAATATATCTAAAAAAAAAATTAAATTCAGCTAGTTTATGTAAATTTTTTAGAGCTTGACAAATTAAATTATACATATATGGCTATAGGTATGTAGTCCTATTTAATTTTGCTTTATTTCAGCTTCTTTAGTACCGCATAAACTTCACGGTTGTAACTTTTATATCCCTTAATGCAAGTTACTAGCGTTTAAGTAATATTTTACTTTTATTTTTACAGCTACTGCTAAATTTTAAGGCGGAATTAAATAAAGCAATACATGAAATTATCGCTAATATTTTATAAAATGAGCTAAAAAATGTCTCGTTGAGGAAAACTGTGAAAAGTGGCATATTTTAGGAATAATCTGCTAAATATCTATCCTATACCTAAAATTAATTATTGAATTTCAATTTTTTTTTTAAATGTATCAGATTTGGATGTTCTATAACCAAAGGCTACAAAAAACCGAAAAAAAAAAAGGTCCAAACCAAATGATTTCACTTACATTTATTTAACAATAGAAAAATGTACTCTCAAAATGGAAAAACAAAAGCATTCGGGTTTTGTGATATCTTTAAAAAGCACGTGTGTAGTAATGTAAACATTATTAAGCCGAAATGTAGCCTAATTCTAATATCTTAAAGCATCGCGATGTTTATACCATGGAACGTCTCGGCGTCTAGTTTATGACCAAATATAGTTAAACATTAAATCTAAGCCATACTTTTTATAGACATTAAATATCTCTTTTAATTTTTGGGTAAACGGCCCTGGGAGTTTTAACTGAAACACCCTGTATACCAAAAAGTCCCATATATATGCGAAGATATCTTAAATTTCATGGTAAAGATTGCCTGTTTTCCTAGTGCACCTTGGAGAAGTTATGACCTTTGATTTTCCTTTAATACAATCCCCGGGATTTGCACACGAGTCCTATAAAGCAAAACAGTTGCCGGCGCGCAGCGGGCCCCACCAGGGTCATACATCACCGCGCCCCATTAGGGATTAATGATGCCAACACCACCGAAATTAACTTCCTGCAGGCTTACCACTGCAATAATGTTAACATATTAACCATTTGTTAAAGTAACAGTCTCTGCATTTCGCAATAGGACACTGTCCTCTTCTTTTCATTTGCATTTCAGTTCATTTTTAGTTAGCTTTTAAAAAGCAAAATACATATTTGAGGAGAGCCAATTTTTGTTACTAATTAAGGTGTACTTTTTAAAATAAAACTAAATACCAAATGAGAGCGTTCAAGTATTACGTAACGCAAAATTTGGCTATTTTTGACCGGTATGTAGTAATTTCCGCAACCGGTTAACCGAAAACCGGTTATAGGTAATGGTTTTCCATCTCTAATTGTTTTTGTTTACAGGATTTAGTGAACTGTTAACCACCGTGTGCAATAAAATTTGCAAGGATTCGTCTCTTTAAGTTAAATTGTCATTGTTAAAAACGTGATCCAATAAACATTTTATAAGTTTATAATTCTTTAAGTGTTACGTACATTTTTACTGACACCCATCCCCCATCCCCCCTCTGTAACGCGACGTAATGCTGTTTCATATTGCTGTACTTCCTGTTTGGAAAAAACTATCCCAGTTGGTATATAAAATATTAAAGTCAAAACGTTGTTTGAAAAAAGAAGCAACAACTAGGCTAATGTCAAAGTACAGATTTCTGCACTTTATTTTCCTTGCGATCGGGGCCACTGAGACCTTATTCTCATGAGTCACGTGACAGTGGTTGTCCATTGCGGCTAGATCCATTGCTGTTAAATAATCCAGCGTGCCATTAGTTGTGTTTTTGTTTTGGCCATCTGGCAAGGCCCGTCGAGATTTCACTCCCTTTCGATTGTTCTGAAAATGATGATGGCACATCACTTTCTCATTTGCTAGTCTTTAGACGCGATATTGAGTGCTCTGGGACCGTTTATGGAGCTGGAATAAGTTTGATTGATTGACTGGACAACATTTTGAATGGAATAGAATAGAATATTACCTTTATTTTATAAAAAAGACAGTAATAATAAAAAATATACAGTGCGTGAATTAAGTCTGGAATCACCCGAATAACTTTTTAGTTACAAGTAAAATACAAAAATCCTCAGACAGGTCGATTTATATTTTTAATTCTGCAATTTTGGTCTAAAAAAAGTTATCAAAATTGGCACCCCCTTGCACCCTCACCCCCAACTTTTTTTTCAAATAGCAACCTACCCCTTGTGATACATCATTGGAAAGGTAATTTAATAAGCTTTCCAACAGTGTATATTAAAGCCTAATTTGTTAAAGGGTCTATGAAAAAACGCATGTTTTATTTAAACATTGTTTGTGTGAAATATTACGCATAATATGGTAATTGTTGCCCTATTTCCTACTTGGCACCTTCCTGAGAATCTAAATAAGGTTGTTTTAAACTTATTGTAATATTTTATACCCTGTTGAAAATGCAATTTTTTTTCTTTTTATTGACCAATTTTATGTTTACTATTTAATCGATTTTAATCCTGTTTTTTTACTGTCCACTGTCAAAGAGCTGAAGGACATCAATTTGAACATTTATAGTAAACTAAAGTTATACTTTACATGTCTTTATAATAAACTAAATTGTGCATTTTATCATTAGCCCTTTACCAAATTAGGCTTTATTATACACCGTTGGAAAGCTTATTACCTTTCCAACGAAGTGTCACAAGGGGTAGGTTGCTATTTGAAAAAAAAAAGTTGGGGGGTGAGGGTGCAAGGGGATGCAAATTTTAATAACTTTTATTACACCATAATTTACAAAATTAAAAATAAAAATCGACCTATCCGAGGGTTTTTGTATTTTACTTGTAACTAAAAAGTTAATCGGGTGATTCCAGACTTAATGCACGCACTGTATAAAATCCTTTAAAGAAATAGTGTCTAAAATACAATAATAAGTTAAATAAATAGGTTAAAATCAAAACATTACCATATAAAAATGATGAAATTTTAAGAAATGACAGTTCTGTAGCTTAAATATTCATTTACACCACATGGCTTAATTTCTGTTATTTCTGGTATTTGTACTGTAGCAGTTATGACTGCCACTGTTTTTAAAGATTACCTGATCTGTGTCACGTAATCATACGATGTTACCATTTTTTCAGAAGTTAGTATTTCTTTCTATTTGCACATATAAGATTGAGTACAGACTTATTGTATGGTCTTGTGGAAGTCTTGCGATGGTCCTTGATTCCATTTGCTGGGTCATTTTTCTTTTATTACAGAATTTGTCTTATTTTTGGTGTTTACTTTTGATAGCCTAAAATATAATAACAAACGTCTAGTAATCTACTACATTCAGTACTTGAGTTAGCTACTGATGTTTTTCAGCTAGTCTTACCTTTTTAATCACAGCTAAAGCTTCTGGAAGTCGGATAAAATCATTATCAAAGATTGTTTACCTAATTTTGAGGTTAGTTTTACTTCTACCCGCATTCAGGTATACAGTATGCATTGCATGGTCAGCTGATGACTTCAAGTTGGTTTATTTTCGTCGTATCATTTCTTAAACCATATGAAACGATTGTTAGATGTATGGCTAGGCATTTTAAACTTATTTAGAGTATTCTTTTTCTTTATTTTCAAGTATTATCGGGATTATGAATAGATGTTTTTTGTGTTGCCTACCCTCAAAATCGATTTGTTGTTCGTAGTTCCAAGTTTCGCCACGGGGGGAGTTTTGTACCTTGCCGGAGTTGAAGGGAGTGGCGTTCTTTTTCAAAACGACAAGCAATGGCGTTCAGGTCGTAAAATCAGAATCTGATCTTTGTGAAACCATCCGTGGTTTATGTTTGTGTAAAAATGTTGCAATAAGTTTGTAATGAAGTGTAGTATAATCCTACGTAATTAGTTCAAGCAGTTTTAATGGAAATTCCACAATATTCATCTTTCAAAGTAAGTCGCTTTTTGGTTACCTAAGTTACAAGTGTTTAACACGTTGTTTTCTTTATTTTCATTAGAGGCGTACAGATGAAGGCTTCAGGCTGCAGAGTATTCTAGTATTCAGCACTTACTGCTCCAATTAATTCAGTTTTGGACTGGGTAAGTTTATTTTAAATCTAATTACGGATTTCGATTTTTCATATCGATGGCTGAGTTCTAAAGTCGCTGTTCTTTCTTTCTAGATTGTTGGTGAAGCTTTTCCATTTCTGTTCTAACGTTCTTCGAATGTTTTGACGATACCTCTATCCCAAATTCTATGAATATTGTTGGTGAAGCTTTTATATTTTACAACGTTACCGTTATCTCAAATTTTACGAGTATCGATGGCGAAGCTTTCCATTTCAACTTTAACTTCAATTTTCATTGAGGTGTTCTTCAATTTTCCACTTTAGTTTTCAAGAGTTTTCAAGATTTTTCAAGATGTTCAGTAAATTGCAGTACCGTTTTTAAGCCAAGAGGTTTACAAACGTTTCAATGGATCCTCAAGCGTTTGAGTTTCAAACGTGTTCAAATTTGTAAGGAGTTCTCAAGGCAAGGACAAGGAAATGTTCTGCACAGTGACGTACATCATCAGGGAGTGGGACAACGTATTTGGTCGTTCCAGGGACAACTTTAATTAACAGGTTTTTATAGTTTTAGTGTAAATAATGAAAATGCGGTTTACTATATTTATTTTTGGTAAAATATCCAAGTTCTCAAATTTTAATATTTATTAAGGTGCTCTATTTTATTATGAATATTCTAGGTTGGTTTGTAAACAAAGTTGCAACTTTGGGCAGTACGCCTAGATTACTATTTTTCACTTATTAACACATACCTTATATTACTGTTTTTATTTAGGTTATTCACCATAATAATTTTGGTATACATATTTTAACATTTTTGCAATAGGGTAGTTCACCACATTTTTTTTATATTTCGCAATGGGGTCTTTTCACCATACTTTTGGTAATTTATAATTTTATTTTAATTAATATGATTAATTAAAGTTGTCTACTTGTCATTTTAAATAAACATTGTAACAGCACATATTTGAGTTTTTGTTTAAATTATAATCAACACAAGATATACAAATCTATTCAAATCATAGTTATTTTTCAGGTTTACACATGCTGTAAAAGATAATTAATATTCTAGTACATTATTTTTTATGTGTTTGAATCTTAACACATAAACTGCCAAGCACATGTATGTTTACAAGATTCTGGCGCCCAAGGTGTTAAACTAAGCTTATTATCATAATTTTTAATCCATGAACCCCTGTGCCCGTACTGATGCCAGTTAGCCGATCGCAACCGTACATTTTCTTTTCTATAATAAGTAACCAGGGCAGCGCCTGATAATTTTTTAGTTTTTACTTATTCTAGACAGGAAAACGCGGTACACAATGGCGCCCAAATAACGTGGGATTAAGCTAGTTTAACTTTTAAATTTTTGAAGTTTGTGAAAAAAATATAAAGTAAAAAAAAAAAAAAAAAAAAAAAAAAAAAAAAAAAAAAAAAATTTTTTGAGATATTTTTAAGATATTTTTAAGATATTTAGACAAAACTGGATATGGTTGTTGATTTGATTTAAACAATAGGTGTGCAATGTTTAAAAAATAGTTTGGTGTATACAGGGAGAAAAGAAACCACGGATAGGTTGAGAGTACCAAAAGGGTAAAGTTTTGAGTTTTATTCGAATTCTAAAATATATAGGATCGTAATAAAAAAAAGTATTGGACGCAGTGGTACAGTTTTTGGTTATTTTTGATTCTGAAATATACAGGGTAAAAATAAAAGTTAGAGAGAATTTTTTTTGAAAAGCAAACATTTTGGTGCATAGTTTTGATTATTTTAATTCTGAAATATATAGAGTAAAATAAAGAGAGAAAAGTTTGGCCAGTGAGTTATTTTAGTTCTAAAATATATAGGAGAAAATAAAGTTGAGAGGTTTTTGGTTATGAAATTCTAAAATATATAGAATGGATTAAAGTTTGATGAAAGATGAGAGATTTTTTGAGTTTGTGAAATTCTGAAATATACAGGGTGAACAAAAAAGGTGTAGTAGTACGCGAGAATAAATCGTGGAGTTTTTGGTTCCGATCCGAATCTAAAAAAGAGTGGCGGACAGGGCAAGTATTTTTGAAAAAATATTGCAAATTTTGAGTGAGATTGCGAGAGATTTTTGAAAGATTTCTGAAAGATTTTCAAAAGATTTTTGAGAGTGAATATTTTTAGAAAGAATATTGACTATTTAAAGAGAGATTGCGAAAGATTTTTGACAGATTTTGACAGATTTTTGATAGTAAATTTTAGTAATAAATTAAAATTTTAATCATGGAAGATTTAAATAAAATGGATCTTAGATATTTGACGGTAGAGCAAATAAATTATGAATTGCGTATTAGGTCTTTAACGGCTAGGAATGATAGAAATGCGAAAATTAAAACATTGAGTAGAGCTATAGCAAGGGAAACGGAGGACAATAAATATGTCGATCCGGAGTTTAATTTCAATAATGAGGTAAAAGCTATTAATGATAATATTGATATTGTAAAAACTTTAGTTAAAGAACTTGAGGAGTTTGAGTACTCAATTTCTCAACTCATTCGTATAAAGTCAAATCTAGCGCACATAAATAAGCGTTTAAATAGGTTTCCGGAAGTAAAGGATAAAGAAGCAGATAGGACAAAATTTTTACAGATTTCTAAAGCCACTTGTTTAGAATTAGAGGCGGATTTGATTGAGGCTCATACTGCGCATGAGAATAAGGTCAATGAAACTAATATGACAAGAATTTCTTTAAATGACACAACGTTTCATGCAGCAGCTAATACTTCGGCTAGATCAGACCCGGACTTTATAAAGCCTGTACCTGTTTATAAATGGGGTGTTTCTTTTGACGGTACTGGAGACGTACTTTCGTTCATTGAAAAAGTAGATTATTTAAAAGTTTGTAGAAACGTCTCAGATGAAATTTTATTTAAAACAGCTTATGACTTATTTAAAGAGCCGGCGCTCTCTTGGTTTTTGTCAGTTAAAAGTTCAGTTAATAATTGGTCAGAGTTAATAGGATTATTAAAGAAAGAATTTTTGTCTGCTAGTGTAGATGATCATACTTGGGATGACATCAGGGCAAAGTATCAAAAACCAGATGAGTCAATTTCAGTTTTTACAGCGGCTATGGAGACATTATTTAAGAGACTTTTGCGTTATCCTAGTGATTTTACAAAATTGAAAACAATTAGGGAAAGGATACTTCCACATTATTTTACTCCGTTATCATTAGTAGAAGTAAACTCGATTGAAGACCTCAGAAAGTATTGTAAAAAGTTAGATGAAGCTTACATTTTGAAACAAAAAAGTGTAACAAATAAAAACGCAATTTATAAGAAATCAGTACCTAGGGTAAATGTGGTAGAAACTCAAGATAGTAGTTTTGCAGAGGAAGGTAGTTGTGTAAATAAAGCAAGTAGTAGTAAAAATGTTTGTAAAGAAGGGCACTGTTGTCAGATAAATTCAAATAGTAATTTTAGTAACAATTTTAGAAATAATAATAATAGTAATGGTAACTATAATAGAAATTTCAGAAATAATGGATATAAATCTTTTGGTAGTAATAGTAGCAGTAATTTTAATAGTAATAAAAATCAGAAAAATAGCAGTTCAGAAAATAATAGTACAGTAAATAGTAGTAATCAAGTAAAGCAAATAGTATGTTATAATTGTAATGGAATTAATCATGTTTTTAGTAAATGTCTTGCAAAAAGGACTAAGTTTTGTTACCGTTGTGGAAAAAAAGACGTATTTTTAAAAGATTGTTCTAATTGTCAAAAAAATGTAGAGCAGTAGTGGGAAATCCCGGCCGACGCTCACTACTTCATAAGGCCATACCTGATAGTAAGATAACTAGTAGCTACGAAGACAATTGGTTCAATTGGACAATTTGGCTAGAAAAAGTAAAAGCATTTTATAAAAATCACTTAATTTCCTTAGTAAATTTAAATCCTTTTGAAAATTTACCAAATGATAATAGGCCTTATATAAAAGCAAGTATCGCTAATAAGCAAATAGTAGCATTAATAGATACTGGCGCTAACTGTTCAGTTATAGGAAATTTGGGAATTAGTTTGATTAAAAGTTTAAATTTAGAAATTTGTAATAGTAGTATACCATATGTAACTACGGCTGATAAGGCACATCAAAAAGTTTTAGGTTTTGTGGAGTTACCAATTACAGTCAATGATACAGTAAATGTTTTAAAAATTTTAGTAGTACCGACTTTGCAAACAGAATTTATTTTTGGAGTAGATTTTTTGAAACAATTTTCTATATCTCTAAGTTTCGAAAATAATTCTTGGAAATTTTTGAATAAAGTAGAAATAAATAGTATTAATTCTAGTAATGAATTTGGAATTTTAGAGTTAAGTAGTGATCAGGAACATTTAGCTAATAAAGTTAAAGATTTGTTCAAAGAACTAAAAAAAGATAAGTTAGGGTGTACTCATATAATGAAACATGATATTGATACTGGGGATAACAAACCTTTTAAAATGCGACAATACCAAATGTCTCCGTATATGCAAGAAATTTTAGTTAAAGAATTAAAAGATATGTTAGCACAAGGGGTAGTCTCTCCTTCGAATAGCGATTATAATAGTCCGGTATTGTTAGTGAAAAAATCTGATGGATCGCATAGGCTTTGTTTCGATGGTAGAAAATTAAATGCTCAAACAAAGAAGGATTCTTATCCATTACCAAAAATTGATAGAATTTTAAGTATGCTTGGTAAGGCGAGATATATTTCTACAATCGATCTGAAAAAAGCTTTTTGGCAGATTCCACTGACTGAAAGGTCAAAGGAAAAATGCGCTTTCACTGTACCTGGCTATGGTCTATTTCACTTTAATCGTATGTGTTTTGGGTTGGCTAACGCGGCGCAAAGGCAACAACGATTGATGGATAAATTGTTTGGTGCTGCCTTTGAACCATATATTTTTGTATATTTAGATGACATAATAATAGTATCATCTAGTTTTGAAGAACATATACGTCTGCTAAAAGAGGTTTATCGTATTTTAAAAGAAGCTAATCTTACAATAAATTTTGATAAGTGTAAATTTTTTAGAAAATCATTAAAGTATTTGGGTTTTGTTTTGGATAGAGAAGGGTTACGCACAGATATAGAAAAAGTACAGGATATGTTAAATTATAAACGTCCTAGTACAACTACAGAGATTAAACGGTTTATAGGGTTATGTTCATGGTACAGACGGTTTGTAAAAAATTTTGCAACGTTAGTAGCACCACTTAATGCTTTGCTGAAAGGTTTAGGAAAGAAACAACCAATTAAATGGAATAATGAAGCTGAAGTCGCGTTTGTTAAAATAAAAGAAGCTCTTGTTTCAGCTCCGGTTTTAACCAGTGCTAGGTACGACCTTGTTTTCACCATACAATGTGACGCTAGTAATGTAGGTTTGGGAGCAGTGTTAACACAGGTTCAGGAGGGAAAGGAAAAGGTTATTGCATACGCCTCAAGAACTCTCTCAAGATCAGAAAGAAATTTTAGCACCGGTGAAAAAGAATGTTTAGCTCTTTTATTCGCGATTGATCGTTTCAGGGGATATATTGAAGGAGTTAGGTTTAATGTTATAACAGACCATTCTAGTTTAAAGTATTTAGCAAATTTTAAAGACCCGACAGGAAGAATTGCTAGATGGGCGGTTAAACTCCAACAGTATGACATGAATATTACATATCGTAAGGGTAGTTTACAAGTAGTTCCAGATGCATTAAGTAGGGCTTTTGAAGAAGTTGAACCAGAAAAACCAGTATTTCCGTCAGTTAATTTAATATCATTTGATTCGGAACAGTATGGTAAAGATGAGTACTATGTTTCATTAAGAGAAAAGATATTGAAGAGTCCAAATCAATATAAAGAGTATAGAATTGTAGAAGATAAAATATATAAATTTGATCGTTCTAATTTAGGTATTAAAACGAATATTAAAGAGTGGAAGTTGTTGGTTCCGAGACTCTGTAGGGTGCTTGTTATGAAAGAATGTCATGATGATCCTTTAGCAGCTCACATGGGTTTTTATAAAACTTTTAATAGGGTATCACAAGAATATTTTTGGCCACGTATGAGATCAGATATTTTGAAATATGTTAAGTGTTGTAAAATTTGCGCTGAACAAAAGGTTCCGAATTATGCACGTCATGGGTTGATGGGTAAAGAAAAGAATATTAGTTTCCCTTGGCAGTGTATTTCAACAGATTTTATAGGTCCATTACCTAGATCGAATGGAGGGTTTTGTTATTTATTAGTAGTATCTGATTGGTTCACAAAATATACACTTTTACAACCTTTGAAAACAGCTACTGCTCAAGGTGTAATAAAATTTATAGAAAATCAGGTGTTCTTAATATATGGCGTACCGCAGTACATTATTGTCGATAATGGTACTCAGTTTGCTGGGAAAGCTTTCAAAAAGCTTGCGGACGACTATCAAGTTCAAAAAATCTGGTACAATGCCAAATTTCATTCACAAGTAAATCCTACAGAAAGACAGAATCGAACGGTAGAAACGGCGATAAGGTCTTATATAAAAGAAAATCACCGGGAATGGGATAAAAATATAGGTAAAATAGGTCTTGCGCTTCGTACCGCAGTTAATGAGGTCCACGGACATTCGCCGGCGTTTCTCAATTTTGGAAGAATCGTACCTTTAACAGGGGCTTACTATGGCAAAGTTTCGTCCACTCAAGACGTTGAGTTGGAACCGGATTCTCGGGAAATGTATTTTAAGGATTTAGTTGGGTTAAAAGACATTTTTGCGGATGTAAAAACTAAATTGCATGAAGCATACGAGCGAAATAGAAGAGCCTATAACCTTAGAAAGCGTGACGTAACGTTCACGATAGGTGAGAAGGTATGGAAAAGAAATAAAGTTCTTTCCAGCGCAGTAAATTATTTTGCGTCAAAATTAGCGCCTAAGTACGTGTTATGTAAGATAATAGGTAAAAAGTCAAATTTGGTTTATGTGTTACAGGATAAAAACGGTCAATCCATTGGAGACTGGCACGTTAAAGATCTTAAGAAATATTTGGGTTCGAATAGTGATGTATCCGTCGGATAACTGCATGCATGAGTCTTTAAATTTCAGAAAGAAAAATAAAACCGTTAATTGTAAATATTAGCTAAGAGTGAGTAAAAGTCAAGTGTAAATAGTTAAATTTTATTTTAAATAAAATAAAGTCAAATATTGTAAAAAAAAAAAAAAAATATTTTCTTTGATGCTCGAGGGATCAGGTCTAGAACTGATTGCTGCGACATTTTAGTAGATGGGTGTAGAGTGAGTGTTCTTCAGTTTTGATTGAGATCTTGATTAGAATACCTGAAAAATTAAAAGGTTAATAACGGTCAAAACTATGGACTAAAAAGTTTTTGGACTTAGTGTCAATAATAAGGATTATTGATATTAAAAAGTCATTGTTGTTGAATTTTAGTTAATAAGAATTTTCCCGATTATGTAACTTCCCGATTGTGTAACTATAACTCGATTTTGTCAATTCATGGATTTGTCCCTAGTAAATAGGCGTGTGGTACGCGTAGATATCAGGCTTAACTAAAAATTCAATAAAAATGCATTCATAACAAGTTCAATAAACATTGATTCAATATTGATTCATAAAAATTGGATAGAAATGCAATGAAAAATAAATAAATATTTTTATTTTTGTATATATTCGGAAAGGGGAATAAAGCTACAATAAATAATAAGTAAATTTAATAGTTTTTGGTTACAGAATCAGAATATGCTAGTAGCATAAGTTAGGAGTAATTTTTTTTGGTTACGGGGTTATTCTTTGTGATATTGTAATGTTCTATTTAGAGTTAACTATTGGAGTTTATACTCTGGGTTAAAAAATATTTTTGGGAATAAATATTTTTTATTTATTCGGAGGAGGGCTGTGTAGCAGTTATGACTGCCACTGTTTTTAAAGATTACCTGATCTGTGTCACGTAATCATACGATGTTACCATTTTTTCAGAAGTTAGTATTTCTTTCTATTTGCACATATAAGATTGAGTACAGACTTATTGTATGGTCTTGTGGAAGTCTTGCGATGGTCCTTGATTCCATTTGCTGGGTCATTTTTCTTTTATTACAGAATTTGTCTTATTTTTGGTGTTTACTTTTGATAGCCTAAAATATAATAACAAACGTCTAGTAATCTACTACATTCAGTACTTGAGTTAGCTACTGATGTTTTTCAGCTAGTCTTACCTTTTTAATCACAGCTAAAGCTTCTGGAAGTCGGATAAAATCATTATCAAAGATTGTTTACCTAATTTTGAGGTTAGTTTTACTTCTACCCGCATTCAGGTATACAGTATGCATTGCATGGTCAGCTGATGACTTCAAGTTGGTTTATTTTCGTCGTATCATTTCTTAAACCATATGAAACGATTGTTAGATGTATGGCTAGGCATTTTAAACTTATTTAGAGTATTCTTTTTCTTTATTTTCAAGTATTATCGGGATTATGAATAGATGTTTTTTGTGTTGCCTACCCTCAAAATCGATTTGTTGTTCGTAGTTCCAAGTTTCGCCACGGGGGGAGTTTTGTACCTTGCCGGAGTTGAAGGGAGTGGCGTTCTTTTTCAAAACGACAAGCAATGGCGTTCAGGTCGTAAAATCAGAATCTGATCTTTGTGAAACCATCCGTGGTTTATGTTTGTGTAAAAATGTTGCAATAAGTTTGTAATGAAGTGTAGTATAATCCTACGTAATTAGTTCAAGCAGTTTTAATGGAAATTCCACAATATTCATCTTTCAAAGTAAGTCGCTTTTTGGTTACCTAAGTTACAAGTGTTTAACACGTTGTTTTCTTTATTTTCATTAGAGGCGTACAGATGAAGGCTTCAGGCTGCAGAGTATTCTAGTATTCAGCACTTACTGCTCCAATTAATTCAGTTTTGGACTGGGTAAGTTTATTTTAAATCTAATTACGGATTTCGATTTTTCATATCGATGGCTGAGTTCTAAAGTCGCTGTTCTTTCTTTCTAGATTGTTGGTGAAGCTTTTCCATTTCTGTTCTAACGTTCTTCGAATGTTTTGACGATACCTCTATCCCAAATTCTATGAATATTGTTGGTGAAGCTTTTATATTTTACAACGTTACCGTTATCTCAAATTTTACGAGTATCGATGGCGAAGCTTTCCATTTCAACTTTAACTTCAATTTTCATTGAGGTGTTCTTCAATTTTCCACTTTAGTTTTCAAGAGTTTTCAAGATTTTTCAAGATGTTCAGTAAATTGCAGTACCGTTTTTAAGCCAAGAGGTTTACAAACGTTTCAATGGATCCTCAAGCGTTTGAGTTTCAAACGTGTTCAAATTTGTAAGGAGTTCTCAAGGCAAGGACAAGGAAATGTTCTGCACAGTGACGTACATCATCAGGGAGTGGGACAACGTATTTGGTCGTTCCAGGGACAACTTTAATTAACAGGTTTTTATAGTTTTAGTGTAAATAATGAAAATGCGGTTTACTATATTTATTTTTGGTAAAATATCCAAGTTCTCAAATTTTAATATTTATTAAGGTGCTCTATTTTATTATGAATATTCTAGGTTGGTTTGTAAACAAAGTTGCAACTTTGGGCAGTACGCCTAGATTACTATTTTTCACTTATTAACACATACCTTATATTACTGTTTTTATTTAGGTTATTCACCATAATAATTTTGGTATACATATTTTAACATTTTTGCAATAGGGTAGTTCACCACATTTTTTTTATATTTCGCAATGGGGTCTTTTCACCATACTTTTGGTAATTTATAATTTTATTTTAATTAATATGATTAATTAAAGTTGTCTACTTGTCATTTTAAATAAACATTGTAACAGCACATATTTGAGTTTTTGTTTAAATTATAATCAACACAAGATATACAAATCTATTCAAATCATAGTTATTTTTCAGGTTTACACATGCTGTAAAAGATAATTAATATTCTAGTACATTATTTTTTATGTGTTTGAATCTTAACACATAAACTGCCAAGCACATGTATGTTTACAAGATTCTGGCGCCCAAGGTGTTAAACTAAGCTTATTATCATAATTTTTAATCCATGAACCCCTGTGCCCGTACTGATGCCAGTTAGCCGATCGCAACCGTACATTTTCTTTTCTATAATAAGTAACCAGGGCAGCGCCTGATAATTTTTTAGTTTTTACTTATTCTAGACAGGAAAACGCGGTACAGTACTTTTTAAAGTTTTTATAGCATCTGTAAGATGATTAAAAAGTTTTATTGCAGAATAGTAATTACTTTTTTTAAAAATTGCCAATCTATGATTCGGATATACTAGACTCTTAGTCCTTGTTTCATATAAATGTTTTTTTTTTGAGTTATCGTGAGTATTATTTTTTACCATTTTTTGAAAAACCTAAAACTTTGTGTTTCGACAATTTTTTTTTAACTCTAAACTAAGAACAAAACCCAATAAAATCATAAGGAAAAAGATAGTTTTTTTTGCTCTCCTGAAAAATACAGTTTTTAGACATACGACCTTTTGCAGTTTGTGTGACGATTTGAGTTTTCCGCTTCTTAACGTCGAGAAAATGTGAAAAAAAGTGGGTGTTAAAAAAATGTCTGTCTGTCTGTCTGTCTGTCTCAAGGACGTAGATGGGGGTAATTACCCCCCCCCCAATTTGGTTTGCAGGGCGCCACGTTTGGTAGAAACCGTCAGGGACAAAGTTTTTTTTCTTGATAGAATTTTTGGGGGGCTATTTTTTTTGTAGGAGCACAAAGCTTTATTTTAGGATGTTTTTTTTTTGCTAGGGGCGCCAAATTTGAGGCTTGAAAGGCCGTCCCTGGGTATTACCCTTCCCCCCATAGAAGAAAAATATCTACGCCCTTGTGTCTTTGTAAATATCCCTAGTAGAAATTTTACATTAGAAGAACGATATCCCGACGTAGTTGTAATGTATAATGTTGTAATATATGTCCCGATTCCTAACGTTGGTAACCTAACATTTAGGTCTAATATTAATATAACGTTTATCATTACTTAGTTCCTGCGAAAATACTTGCTTCATATCTCGCGTTAATAGAGCTCGTACATTGCGCGTGCATAAAAAAGGTATGAGCCATCTAATGCAGGGAACGGCGCTGGATGAAACCAAGCGTTGCCTGTCTCGTACAGTTGCGATCTTTAAAAAGTACTACACCCAAAAATTTTACAATTTAAATCTAACTTGCCACTAAAGTCAATTCAGGACCTAACTAAGTCAGAGATATATAAAACTAAATGTAATAGTCATCTTGTTCGACACATAGTTGTGTCAAATGAGTCAACATGCAACACTTAAGCCAGCAACAAAAATCAATTTTAACAATATATTTTGGGGCTAATAAGGAAAATGGTCGAGAAATTAGAGATTCAGAGCTAAAATATATAGGAATGAAGATTTGTGGTCCTTTAAAGTTTTAACTGCTATTAAATAAGGAACCTTTTTGCTTTTCGTTATTTTATTAATTATATATTTTTATTTCTGTTATTATTTTTTAGTTCTATATATTTCTATAAATTGTACAAATAGGAATATATTTTACGAGAAATGAATGTGTTTTATACCGTTTTTAAATCCACTGTACATAACCCTAAAAATTTCATGGTCAGTAAATCACTTGAAACACCTAAAATTTTAAGAATTTGGTGTATCTCCAGGTCTAGTGATGTAGTAATTTTTTTTAATAATTTTTAAGTGTACCTGTAATTTGATACCAAAATTAAGTAAATTTTCGATAATCTGAATTATGCGGTAAACCGAACAGTGAAACATACATGCATGTACTTTGAAGTCCGAATTTCATTGTTCGGATTACTGCCTATCGAACATTCGGGTTATCGCGACATTAACTGTATAATAAACGCGTAGGCCCAAATATATAAAAAAAAATTGAAAATAGATAGATAGATAGATAAATGGTCACCAGCTCGCCGACTAAACTGAAAAAAAAATATTTGGTTGAAAAGTCCAAAAGTATAAGTATATTGGCTTTATGACGTTAGATAAACGTTGTTTTAGTAACGATACAAACAAAACATTCTCCTAACGTTAGGTAAAGTGGTTTTAACGTAAATTTCTATAAGGGAAGTCCCTTGCTTAAGAAAAATAATCACTTTATTTAATTTGCAATACGTTTTTCGGACTATCTGGCGAGTCAATATAATCAACTATTGCATTTCAGAAAGTTCAATATCATAAAATGAAATGTTGTTTATTTCCTCTAGAGGAAAGCTTAATCATAAATGGTATTATGCAGGAGAGTTTCAATCATGGCGTTTTCCCGGTAAAATGCATTGCCAATCCTAAAAATTTTGATGTTTAATTTGAAAAGGGACTCTATGGTGATATAATGATGTTTAATTTTCTTATTAGGTTGGAAATATACTATTATTTATAAAGAAATTCAATCTGCTTAGCGAAAGAATTTTTGAATACCCATATTACATTCAAAAGTTAACTTATAATTATTAGGTTTACATACCATAAGACAAAAAGATGGACAGACAGATAGACATTTTTTTACTCTTTACACTTACCACCTCTAACTAGAATAGTTGTGCTCTTTTCCACACCACCCAGGAGGTAAAGCACTAGGTGCGTTACGGTTAACGTGCCGTTCCCCAGTGAGAAAACCTCAGTTCCCCTCTGAGGATCCCTCAGTAGGCCTATACACGTGGAGTATAATCTCGTCAGGAGACAATTTAACATACACTATATATACCTAACCCTTGTATGACAACTGCCCACTTTGTAAGTTCGGTCTCACCGATGTCAGGGTTGGTACTACTCTCTCTTTCGAGATACCTGGCGTGTATGGGAAAAAGTCGACCATCCAGAGAGAACACCTCAAATGTCCGTCTGTTCCTTTGTCTTTTGTTCGCGGTTATCCTTTCCCCCTTGAGGGAATTTTTGCGGATATTGACTACCTGTTCGTGTAACCCTGCCTATCCGTTCCCCCTTAAGGGAATTGGTGCGGATTTTGGCTATTTAACTATATACTAAATTAAACCTAGGGGAAACTATGCCAACAACTCGGGTTCGTTTCCCGGGTGGGGGAAATTGGCTTGGCTTGAATGGAAAGAAAAAACCTTAACCTTAAAAAAACTTACTGTTACTAGCTGTCAATTTTACCTTAAGGAACCTTACAAGTTCTGATTACACTGTCTGTAAAAGATGTCCTTCAAAGATCTAAAAAATAAAATAACACATTATACATAAAAATTAAAACTTTAATTAAATCCTTCTTTCTGATATATCTGAAATAAATAATATTTACATATTAGTATTAGTCTACCCCAGGTTATTCTACACGCCCCATGCTACCTTAAAAAACATACTATGTTATTATATTAAGGATATTATCCTTAATGTTTATGTTTATAGGCCTATAAACTTCCAAAAACCTACAGTTAATATACCTAGCGTATTTTTACATAAAACAATATGTAACAATCCTATAATTTTAATCTGATTGTTGATTAAAATTGTATTTGTAAAAAAAATAAATACCTGAAAAAAATATAACCAACGAAAATATCCTATAAAACATATCAAAAAAAATACATAAAATAAGCACATTATAAATAAAAAACACTTATATCCTGAAAAAAATATACATAAATATAACCAAAATTATTATAAACAATATCCTTAACAATTAAAAAATATTAATATACCTAGTAAACTTTCAAATAAAAACTACATTATAATGCAAATAATACCTGAAAAAAAAAAAAATGTTTAGAATATTTAACCTAAGAACACTTTTTTTTCAAAAAATACCTAATGCACAATATAGGCTATATATTATATAGCATTATCTGGAAAAAAGAAAATAATAAAACCAACATTGTATAATATAGTTCTTCATTATGGGGTTTCTATAGAACATAGAAAACAGTAGTACCTGAAACAAATAAAATACCTGAAATAAAAAATATACATAAAAAAATATATGTGTGTAAAATAAGAACACAAACAACACATTAATAAGAACAATGTTCTTTTTTGATTAAACTGTAAAAAAATATTTATAAAACCGAGGTGACTTCTGACGCGGTAGGATGACTTCGGACACTTTTTCTCAAAATCTTCTGAACCAAAGCACGTGTGTAAAAGTTGTAGGGTTGTGTGATCAAGTTGTGGGGTTCATTTCCACAACTTTTACACACAAACGCACAACTTTTACACACGTGCTTTGGTTCAGAAGATTTTGCGAAAAAATGTTCGAAGTCACCTACTCCGTCCGAAGTCACCTCAGTTGATGGTACCTGTAAAAAATAGTATTATATTAGGCTCTATACTCTTGGCGGTTTTAGATTCCAAACTATTTTGCTTTTGTGCCTTATATTAACTGTGCCTTTGGGCACAACTCTTCTATTAGCAGTACTTCCACTTCCGTTGTTTTCATTGCAGTTAAAAACAAACACTCATAGATCTTGCCTATATCCTATAACATATTAGTGTTAATTACCTATAGTCCAGTCAAATAATAAATTTAAATTGCAATAAATGTACACGGGCTGATATTTTAAAGGGTAGTAGTGGATGGTAACAGAACACATCTGTTAGTTTTTCACTGGATGATTTGAGTAAGGGGTGTCCGATATCTTGAATTTTAGGGGTGAGTTGCTTAATATGCATATAACCAATTTTGTTAAGGAAGAAATTTCGAACAATTTTTATTGGGATCATTTTTTTAATATATTAATAACAATGGTTAATTTAAAAATAGTCATGTTGGAGGTGGAATTGTTTTTTTCCATTTTGCAGCCAAATTATTCATCGGACGATATGAGCAAACTTGTAGCTCTCGAAATTCTCTTTAAGTTTCATATACTATTGATTTTCATAGGTACATAGGTAACAAAATACTTATGAAAAAGCATAACATATAATACTTCAAGAGCTACAAGTTTGCTCATAACCACTTTTATCCTTCGATGAATAATTTGGCTGAAAAATCGAAAAAAACAATTTCACCCCCAACATGGCCATTTTTAAATATTTATAACTCGATTGTTATTAATATAATAAAAAATTTATCTAAACAAAAATTGTTGGAAATTTTCTACTACAAAATTAGTTATATGCATTTTTATCGTAAGATGCATATTTAGCGAGATAACCGCACTCACCCCTAAAATTTAAGATAGCGGACATCCCTTACGCAAATCACCCGGTGAAAAACTAACAGGAGTGTTCTGCTACTATGCACTACTACCCATTAAAGTATCAGCCCATGTACATTTATTGCAATTTAACATAGGAATTTTTCGTTATTTGACTGGACTACTAGGTTTTCTTACCTATACTGTCTCTGTTTATATAAGTGACTTCTTCAGCTTATGTAGTTCTGTAACAAAAAGATTTAGTTAAAAAAAATTACCTCAAAATAACCGAGATCAAAGTTAAATAACAGTTTAAATAAAATAACTTAATAAGTTATTAATACGTTTTTGGACGTTAAATCAGCATCGGACTGGCGGCTGTAGGACATAATGAGTTCTCGGATGGGATTTTTTTTGATAAAAATCGGATTTAATATTGGTCGCATAACAAAAATTCGTTTTTATAGGTTTTTATTTTTTTAAGTACTTTTTCGAAAAAGAGTAATATGAAACTAATCCGTATTTAATATAAGAGTTTAACAGCGGCCATATTTAAAAGTTCACAAAAAATGTATGAGGTGGACTCCGTGAGCTATAGAATTCTATTATTTGCAGTAATTATACATGAGGATGATAGAATTCTATAGTGCACGGATCCGCCAGTAGTGTCATCTCGTAAAAAAATTAATTTAAAAATAAACTTTTAAATATAGCCGCCGTTAAAGCCTTAGTTTACACCATGGGTACTATATTTTAAGTCCAGGTACTTTTTATCTACCTATCTCTGTTTACAAAATGCTATAAACAGAGATAGGTAGACAAAAAGTACCTGGACTTAAAATATAGAACCCATGGTGTAAACTAAGCCAAAGTGCACATAATAGTGCACTTTGGGAACGTTTAAGTATTACATAACGCAAATTGTACCAAAATTCATACACTTCATACCCCGATTCACGCGTTATGTAAGGCAGTAGAGATTTCATATTTTGGCTACCCCCCTAACACACCCCCTATTTAGGGGGGGGGGGTAGCCAAAATATGAAAACTCTATAACGTATAATAACGCGAGAACCGGGGTATGAAGTGTATGAATTTTGTTACAATTTGCGTTACGTAATACTTGAACGTTCCTTTTATAATAAATACTATATTCAAAAATATTTCAAAAAGTAATTGTTTTATTTATTCACAAGTCTACAATTAAACCCCAAAAAAAAAATAAAATTTAATAATAATGAAAATTCTAATTCAAAATAACACAGCCACACAAAAAAAAGGTCCGGATTTTTTTTTGGAGACCTTTTTATTCCTATGTATTTTGAGGCACCTCATCCAATTAGTTTTGGAGATAACCTCAAAAAACCTTATTTTCGAGTAAAACGAGCATAAGGGAACGTTCAAGTTTTACGTACGCTCCTAGGGGGGGGGGGCATTTTGGAGTGTTACACCCATGTTAATGGTATATGAAAATAGCGTTACAGGGGGGGTGTCCAAAATGATCAAAATTTGCGTTACGTAATACTTGAACGTTCCCTAACATTTTTTGAGTTTATCTCCAAAACTAATCGGATGAGTTGCTATTTTGACCTCAAATTCGGGTTCATTGGGTTTAAAAATTATTCCTAAATACACTATAGTATTATAAAAAAAACACACAAAACATACATTAATACTGTTTAGAACAAAAAACAAACAAAAACGATCCACTTTATTCGGCAGACTGTAATAAAATGACTAAAATATTTAGTTTACAATGGCACTTGTTAAAAAATTACATAACATTATCATATGAGTCAGGAATATCGTTGCCGATTTTATTATAATAAACTTTAGAAAGTTTTGTGCAATGATACCGCTCAAAATGGGGGCCCACTTGGGCATGCTCAGCTGCAGCTTAATTTCGATATTTCAGCTGTCGTAAATTGCCCCTCCCCATTTAAAAATTTTCCGTTCCCCAAAGTTACTCATAATTGCTCAAAGTTAAAAAATATTTATCTTAATAACACTGGTCTACAAAAAAAGAAAAAAAAAATCTTCTCCAAAGACCAAAACCTATCATGCGTTAAGTATTTTTGTGTGCTGATGAATCCGAAAAAGTTTACTTTTTTAGGCACGTATAATCAATGTCTAATAAAAACCGGGATTTACTCGAAATCTACGCGGTAGAAAGTTTTTTAAATTGAAAATTCGGTTTCAGCACACAAAAATTCTTAAGGCATGATAGTGTTAGTCCTTGGAGAAGATTTTTTTTGTAGACCAGTGTAATCAAAATTACTTACACTCGCGGTTGAAAAATTATTCCTAAGTAGTCCGACAAGCCAAATATAGTTAGTGTAAAAACACAAAACATACACTAATAACGTTCAGAACTAAAAACACAAGAAAAAACACGGAACGATCCACTTCATCCGGCAGACTGTAATGAAATGAACAAGATTAAATTTAGAATGCCTTTTGTTAAAAAATTACATAACATTATCATAAATACAGAAATACGGTTGCCAAATCTATTTTTTTTCGAGCGTTTTAAGTTCTTTATTGTTTTGGCACCTTCCCAAAATGGGGGCCCACTTGGGCAGATTAATTTTGAGATTTCAGCTGTCGTAACCCCCCACTCCCCCATTTAAAAATTTCCCGCGCTTCAAAGACTTATACAGCACTTTTACCTGCTGAAAATGACGGGTTTGGGCGGGTATAAATGGTGCATAAACCCAAGGGCGTAGATGAGGGGGGTAATGGGGGTAATTACCCCCCCCCATAGGCGTCAGGGACACAGTTTTTTTTCTTGTTGGTATTTTTTTGGGCGCCAAGTTTAGTAGAAACCGTCAGGGACAAAGCTTTTGTCTTAGGGTATTTTTTTGGGCGCCGTCATTTTTTTTTTGTACGGGCGCCACGTTTGGTAGAAACCGTCAGGGACAACGCTTTTTTTCTTGTGGTATTTTTTGGGGGGCATTTTTTTTGTAGGCGCACAAAGCTTTATTTTAGGGTGTTTTTTCTTTTGCTAGAGGCGCCAAATTTGAGGCTTGAAAGGCCGGCCCTGGGTATCACCCCCCCATAGAAGAAAAAGATCTACGCCCTTGGCCTGTCTGTCGGTCTGTATGTAAACCTTATAACTTTTAAACGGAATGTCCGATTTGAAAAATTATTTCACCAAAAGATTCAGGACCTTTAACATTAGCGAAGGGCAAGGGGCAAAATGGACAAAAACTATAATTTGCATAAGTGAAAATAATGTTTAATTCCCTACAAAACCATATGAAATCATTTTTATCGTAGAACTATTAGTTTTCGAGATATAGGCATTTTCATAAATTTTCATATATTTTTACATGTTTAATTACATGTCAAATTTTGACACTATAGTAAAATTTCAATCATAGGTAAAATTAATTTCAATTAATTTTTCTTTTAATACATTTCTGATAATAGTGCGGCCAGAAAAACAATCCGATAAAGCTACAAAGAAAAAACAAAAGGATATGATCTAAAATACAGGAAAAGTGAAGCCAAATTGATATTTTATTAACTTCCTTATTTTCCACCCGCCTAGAAAAGGTAGCCATTTTATATTTTTTTAAATTACGCTCTTCTTGATTTTTTCTAAAAATGGAAACAAGAAAAGACAAGAAATCTCGATTCTCGTAAAACCTAGAGACCCTCGATACTCTGACAGTTCTGTTACCACAGAACCGTCAAAATATGAAGGGTTTCTAGTAAAACCTTAATTATTAGGTGGTAGCCCATTATACAACTGGATATTGTCGGTATTACTTTTATTATATCCCTGCCGTAGGCTTCGAAAAAAAGTGCGCCATGAATTTCTATAGCAGATTAGGCTTTTACAGGTTTCGATTACATTTACGACATTTTCAAAGCCCGATCCATAAAATATTAGTGTTGAGGTTATGGATAGAGACTCTCTATCTAGTGGCGTAAGAGTATGGACAGAAGATAAAAACAAAATTGAACAGAATGAACATTTTAATTAAAAATTAATGAAGAAGGATAGTAAATTAAAAATTTGAATTAAACTGATTGAAAATAATACAAATGTATTTATTTTACATTGTTTTTGTACAAATAACGAATTATACAGGGTGATCCATAACTGGCATGCCAAAATTTAAGAGGTGATTCTAGATCCAAAAATATAAAAAAAGTTCCTATAAAGGTTGGTCGGGAAATGAGCCCTAAGAGATCTAGGGCCCTTTAAAATTGTAATAAAAATAAGGTTTTTAATTAATAACTCGGGTACCGTTTAAGCTAGAGCTGCGAGCTTTTGCATGTATACTAGTATCAATAAGGGCAATAAGTTTATGTTAATTTATTTTTTTAATTTATCCAGAGGCGTGCCCAGATGGACAAAATATATGAGGCTTAAAACATTTTTGCCCCAAACTTTTCTATGTGTATGTTTTTTGGATTTGTTGGATTTGGTGTATAATACTTTTTTGCTCAGTTTTAAATGAAGAATCACCCTGCAGCATTAAAATTTTATTGGTGCTTTTTTTTGTTCCCCATTCAATACGTCATCTTCGAAGGGCCGTAGCTCCCTTAGGGCTCATTTCCGGACCAACCTTTATAGAAACTTTTTTTCATATTTTTGGATGTAGAATCACCTCTTAAATGTCGGTACGCGAGTTCTGGAACAGGCTGTATTTATAATATTGTTAACATTTTTAGGGTCTTTTAACTATTACTTTTTTCTGTCTATGGATATGTTGCATTGATCTTTCCAGCGCGAAAACCCCAATTGATACCCAAGGCTAGTAAAAATCAAAAATTTTAGGTTAGATTTTTTGCTAAGGCTTATATGCAAGCCTCCTAAAGTTATTGGAAGTTATTTAACTTTTTCTAGATGCTAGGTTGTCATATCGTAAAAACATCTGATGGTTATGCCACGCGCAATAAATCTATACTCTTAAGCGGAGTTTACAGTTCGGCGTTTGCCTCCGGCAGCGCGTCCCCACTATTCTGTAACTCAGTTTTAACCAATGCCGCTGCGGTTTTTTTTTCCGGCGTTTATATAGATTATGTTGTTTGTTTTAATCACTGGCAGAACACAGTTTTAATAATGAATACACAACTTATTATATCTTATTTGAAGCTTTTAAGATTCACAAGCTCATTATTAAAATAAAACACCAAAAAATATATCACAAAACCTAACCTCACCAAACCTCGGGTCAAAAGGCAGTGTAGTTTTAATATTTTAACTTCAGCGGCACGTATCGTTTGCAGAAAAGACAGGGGAATAAACCAATCAGATAGCTAAACGAGCTCACGCCGGCTACAAACGCCGAACTGTAAACGTTACTTTAGGACGCGTCGCGACGGCGCCTAAACCGAGGCTTGATAGAGTGACTCTTGTTATAGAGAAAGAAACGTTCCCCCTCGGCGGTTTTAAATCCTGCGGGATGCAAAGGTTAATAACGGTTCGGGATGGAAATAATCTAATCCGGTGCTAAATTGACTCGTTTTGTCTTTTTTCAAAGGCTGTAGACTGCAGCTTCCATAGCTTTTTTATAGACAGTTTTTTTTTTCAGAATATCTATGTAAGAAAAAAACTATAATTAAATCCATAAAGTATAACTACAAAAATGTACGTACATAATAAAGGCATCCACCAAAACCGAGTTTCGAACCCGGAACCTTTACCTTGAAAAACTTTAGCCACATAAATAAGTAAATATTAATAATTATAATATAGGTAATAATATAATGTCTGTAGCTTTTATTTAAAAAAATAAAATTAAACTTGATGTAATACCCAAAAGATAGCGGTAGTCTTAGGGAACGTTCAAGTATTACGTAACGCGAAATTTGATCATTTTTGAATAAAATTTGAAAGGAATACGTCTCTTTAGGCCTAGATCATTGTTAAAAACGTGACCCAAAAAACATTTTATAAGTTTATAATTTTTTAAGTGTTACGTAACATTTTTTTACGTAATACTTAAACGCTCCCTTATGCTTACATGCTAATTGTTATAACTTATAACGTATAGCAATCCTAGTATAAACGATATGAAATTATATATTGTCAATGGAGCTCTCTACAACTAGAATTATGAAACAAAAGACGTCTACCCTATCTCTATCTCATTTGTGCTACACTTTCCAGCCAACCAAATAGATACTGTATTTGTTTTTCATACAACAAATACAGTATTTATTTGGTGGGCCGGAAAGTGTAACACTGAGCGGCACGAACGAATATAGCTAATGTGAATCTGTAGAATAAGATAATTCTACTAAAATTTAGATGGCCCCAGTAATTTCTTTAATAAAAATAATATAGTTACACTTTTCGCCCGGCCAAGTAAATATTGTATTTGTTCAACAAAGAACAAATACAGAATTTGGTTTGGTTGGGTGGAAGTGGGAGTGTATGTCTTCTATCCTTTTGGGTAGAACTTTTGTCCCTGTCTAATCTAACGGGAGAAATCGCCATTGTCTAAAATTATCGTCAGTAATGAACACTATTAGTTTTCTATTTAAAATTTTATTTTATTATGTTCTTTTCCTTTTCTTGAAATTTCTCAAAGTTTTATAGTCGTATAGTTTTTAACATTCAAGCGATGTGTTTGCAGTAAAGCCAGATGAGCTGCCAATAAAGTCACAGAATAACTGATTTTATGACGAAAATGTATAATTTAGTAAGTTTTTAAAAAAATCTCAACAATGTCCACAGTTTTTGTTATAAACAAACGTATTAGATAAATATTTAAGTAGTGTATGTAAATATATTACCCGATAATTTGTAATTCATCAAAGTGTAAATAATGATTTAAATACTGAAGTTCAAATTAAAACAGCAGCAAGGTTTATCCAATGTTTACAGAAAGATCCTGTTAGATTTCAATAAATTCATCATTTTAAAGTGCCGAACACTTTTTAATGTAAAACTGGCATTGGCGATGAGTAAAATGCAAGAAAGCTGTGTGCGTTTTGCTGGCCACCGAGCTGTTGTACCTAGCAATCACATGGGCTTGTCGCTCACAAATCTAACAGACGAGTGGCTTCAAACGAAGAGTATTTTTTTTTCAAACTGTTCGGCACTTTATAATCGCACTGTATATGTACATAGTGTTAAGGCATATCCACAAGCTCGCATAACAACATAGTATATAAAAATGCGGTACCGTGATTGACTTACAAGATACATGGTTGCATATCAATCCAATCATGGCATCGCACTGTTATGTATTACGTTCTTATGCGAGCCTGTGAATAGGCACTTACTACAGACCGAGAAAGTAGTCATTCCCAAAATTTTAAAATAACAATTACCAAAAATTTAGCAACCTTCTTAAAAAAATTATAAGTTGGGTAAACATATGACTTTTTGATGCCCCCAAAAATAAATAATATATCGAGATTTTTCAGCGCCAAAAAATACGTAAGAGTAATTGAAGTTTTTTTTGTGAATCAGTGTAATTATAATTACTAATATTATGATATTAATAATATTAATAATTATTAATATTAATAATACTAATAATATTAATAATTCATCACTTATAAATCTGAAAATAAAACTAAAGAAGACATGTCAAATTAGTTAGTTTTTTCGGTAGCTCAGGTGGCAAAACCAAGTAGCCATTCTGGTTCGAATCCATACTGGAATTTTTCAAAAAAAAAACTTTTTTAAAAAATGTTACTCCTTTACTATTAAATTATGGTGTTTCGGTAAAGAATCCTTTTTTGCTTAGTTTTAAATATGAATCGTCCTGTGGTAATAACATTTTATTAGTGCTTTTTTTGTTTCTTATTCAATATGTCCGTCTTCAAAAGGCTGTAGCTCCTTTAGGGCTTATTTTCTGACATATGTTCCTGTGTTGTTATTTCATGTTTTTTTGATGTAGAATCATAGGTTTTATTTAATGCAAAAAGACTCAAACACCTTGTATAAATAATACATTTTCACCTCCATTTTCCACTTACATTTTTCACTTAGATTTTCTGTAAACTCTTTAGATATTTTCACACCGAATTTAAAATTTTTGTAGCTATATGGTCAAGAACGGGCATTAGGTGGTCGAGAACAGGTCCATTAACTCTACTTTTGTTTTTCCAGATCATTCGTTAAGTATTTTTATGTACAAATATTTTGATATTACCTGGCTAAGGGTGAATTTCACATGTGTCTGTTAAAAGTAACAAGTTTGTTTTGCCCTTCTGTGGAACGGCGGTCTAACCCTATTAAATCGCTATACGTGAAAACATCAAAAAGCGACTTTTACGATGTACAAACAAAATGTAAAAAATATTTTTTTAAAAAGGACGATGAAACGAAATAAAGTGCTTTTTATTTACAAAAACATAAAATTGCATTGTTAAAAAAATGAGTCAGAAACTGTATTTAATTTTATGTGGGTATTTATTTTAAATTAAAAAAATAAATATAGTTATTGAAAATAACTTATTGTGTTTGTAATAAATATTAAAAATATTTATATATATATATATATATATATATATATATATATATATATATATATATATATATATATATATATATGTTATCGTTATTTTCAGCCCTAAACAATTTTTTTTCTAGAAACATTATGCATGTAAAAGATGCAATTTTTCAAGCGAAGTACCCAACTTTAAAACAATAATTCCATTATTTTTTAAATTTTATTAAAAAAAAACACAAAAGTGAAAAACAATAAAAGGGATATACTTTGACACCTAAAATTGTTATTTATGTACCTTGTTTTTATTCGCATAAGCTTTAAATTCTGGGGGTGGGGGTAAGTAGTAAATCTGAAAGGGCTTAGCCATCTAATTACTAAATAAAATCACGAAATATAACCTTTTTGTTTCCGATTTTTAGAAGATTTTTCTCGAAGACATAGATATTGTTTGGGGTAAGAAAAATAATAGGTTCCAAGCTTAGCTTTCCTTTCGATTTCACCTTTTATCGCCAATGATAGTTTTTTTATATATGTTGAAATACGTCTATATTACTTATTACTTTTTTAAAAATCACCACAAAAGCATGGGTTCGAACTTTAAAAACAAGGGTGTGGTTTTTCCCTTATATCTCGGAAAAGAAATTTTTGAATTAAAATCTGTTTTCATGAAATTAATGACTATTAAATACCAAATAAATTGAACTATTAAACAATTTAAAAGCTTTAGTATTAACTGAGTATTGGGCATTTAAAAAATGTTTGACTTATTTCTAGTTTTTTGCAGTTTTTTTGAAAACCGTTAAAGATATCTAAAAACACTTAATATTTTTAAAATCTGGGTGAAAAACTGCATCTTTTAGATGTTAATGTTCTTAGAAAAAAAAATTGTTTAGGGCTGAAAATAATGATATTTAATTCTTTTTAAAAAAATCAGTAGGATTTATCTTAGAACCCAGACCTGATGGCAACAAAATAAGGTCAAATTGGCGTTCAGCATCAAAAAGAGACAAAATTGAGAGATATGTTTTTTTTTGTCGACCATTGTTATCAGCGTGAATGGGTTATCTAAAATTGTAATGTATTTCTTTTTATTGACGATTTTTCTCTAAAACTCTAAAAGCTTGAGCATTATCTATGAGGAAATAAGCGGGAATGTGTTTAAAATCCCGAAAGTTGAAAAGCCATCAAAAGTAGATAGACCAAATAACAGAATCAATTGAGCAGTCATAAAGTGAATCTGTCTACATTCGCCAGAAAAGAACCTTGAATTAAAGCAGACCTGTGACACTCCGCAGTTTTAACTAGATTTTTCGTGTTACTTAATAACTGAAATCCACCAGATGACGAAATAGTCTACGAGCGAGATATGGAGCACTCTAGATTTATGATTTTATAAAATTCTATGGCACATAACCTCAAGATTTGTTTATGTTAGAAATAAACGTCAAAATATTTTATAAGTTGCTACTAAAGTATTATCCTTTTATCGGTATTATGTGATTACTTTTAGTATTTTGTGATAACAATGGTTTTACTAGATTTTGCCTATATTTGGTATCATTGAATGTATTTATAGTTGACACAAGAAAATATACTACTTAAGAATTCAAAATTAAATCATCAGTCAAGGCTTACAGTTTTTGATGTGCCATATATAAAGATTTAAAGACTTACATATCTATAGAATACCATGGAATAACCAAAGAAGATGTTCTCTTGTAAATGGAAAAAGGCAAAAATGTAATGTAAAGTATACCCAAACAACAGAATAGGTAAAAAAGTGGACAAAGAGTCTAAATATCAATTGATATTACTTTACTACCTATTTTTTTGTTTGGATAACTTACGAACGAGGTCCTTTGCTGGCGTAGTTCCATATCTAGAATTCCGTGTCTTGAACTCGGTGCGGATTGGTTTGGATTGGTGCGTTCGAGCCTCAAGGGGGAGCATCTCCATGGAGCTTTGAGGGAGTTGGGGGAAATTGGGGAAATAGCGAATGTCACGGTGAAAGCACGGCAGACTGAATGCTGCAATAGTGAGGGCGAGGTCGTTCGATAAAAACGAGCAATTTTCACGTCAAAATCAACAAATTTTAATTTAATATTTTTAAAATGCTTTACGTAAAATTTTTAAAAATTGATTTTGTATGCGTTATGAAAGTTTTAGGAAAACTTAAAGTTTAGTTCATATAGCACACTTTTTGTCATTTATACCTAAACATTTAGGCCGCATAATTATCAAATGTAGAAAAACTATTGCAATTTATATTAATTAACAAAGTCAAAAATTGTTGCTAAACTTTTCACACAGAAAGCACTTTACCAAATAATTATGCAGTTAGGACTTTTAGTATGTATTCCTAGACATATAGAAACTATTATCCAGTATTTAAACTGTTTCAACTTGCCTATTTTTTTGGTTATGTTTCTATCTGTCACTTTCTTATTCATGAGTCGATTTTATTAAAATTTGGGAATGGTCTCTTCAAATCACAAACAGCGGTTCTAAGTCCACCCCTTCTTAACTTTTAAATTAGTTGAGACTTCAAATTTGCAACTCTCTTTCCATGTGTGCAGGGGACACATTTTAAAAGCTGAAAATATTAAATATATGCAAACATATAGTTTAAGTACCAAATTAGGAGGGGTGGGGTGACTTTTGTACCGCACTTTATATTTGATTGTTTAGGTTATAATGTGGAGATTTTCAATTCGAAGATATCGAAACGTTCTTATTTACATATCTTTAAGGGCCACTTGCACCAATGATGATTTAACTTTAAACTTGGATTAAATTGACGGCCGACCAATCAGAACGCAGCATTTTTAACTTAAACTCGGTTTGGCTGAGATAATCCCGTACCAAAAGTTGGTGCAAGTGGCCCTTAAATACAATTTCACGATTATTTTAAAAATAATATCAAAATTTGTTGTAGGTTTGGTTCCAAAACCGGAGAGCCAAATGGAAAAAGAGGAAGAAGACGACCAACGTGTTTCGAACGCCCGGTGCTCTTCTGCCTTCTCACGGTCTTCCTCCATTCGGCGCCATGGGCGACGGTCTCTGCGGGTCCAGTATGTTTAGCACGTCCGAGACGCGGTGGGGAGTCGCTGGAATGGCCACTGGTAAGCATTTCGACTTTTTTTTGCCATTTTTTATGTTATTTTTTACTTTTGTAGTGTTCATTACTTGAAAAGAAAGTGCTTTTCATTTGATCCTATGATTTTGTTTTTTGGCTTTGCAGGTTTGAGTCAGCTAGGACAAAGTTCGATGGGCGGTTTCGGCCAATCTCTGGGTCAACTGAATCAAAATTCGGGCCTAAGTCCCGCCCTGCCTATCAGTACGGCCAGTACAGTATATCAGGCTCATTATGGTCTCAACTCACTAGGTAAGTTAAACTTACTATCCTAAATTGGCAATATGTGACATTCTAGGCGGAAAGGGGCCCTAAAGTAGTTTTACAGGACGCTATGAGTACTATTTGCGGACCGGTACGATACTTGGTACGATATAATAAAATAATATATGGCAGCCATGTCATAATTTCCATGGTATGTTCGGAATATATAGAATGTTCACAAATTAATAAGTTTTTGAGGTTAGGTTTACTAATCTTTTTAAATAATATATAACTTAAGTAATAAATTATCCCGTTGTATTTTAGATTTTGAGAAAGTCATAATATATGATGAAACGTAAAGTGTACTGAGGACGAATAAAAAGTGCAAAAATTAACACAAAACTTTTGTTTTTTTGATTCATGAAATTTTTATTGACAACATAATAGTAATATAATATAATAATAATAATAATAATAATAATAATAATAATAATAATAATAATAATAATAATAATAATAATAATAATAATAATAATAATAATAATAATAATAATAATAATAATAATAATAATAATAATAATAATAATAATAATAATAATAATAATAATAATAAATTCTTTAATGGAAAATATTAAAAAATTAAAAAACGTATTTTTTATGTCTTACTAATCATTTAAAGTTGAATTACACAATAAAATAATTTTGGTTACTTTTTTTTTCCTTTTTACTTTTAATTCTTAAATAGAAAATACTAAAAAATTAAAAAAAAACATATTTTTTATGTCTTACTAATCATTTAAAGTCGAAATACACAATAACATAATTGTGGTCACATTTTTCCCGTTTGGACTTTTTAAAGTAAAGTAAAGTGCGGCCATAAATGGCCTACTTGTCCGGCTTTGGTCAACCCAAAAATTTACTACTACTATCATGCTGAATCCACAAAATATCTCTTTATTTTTTTTTTCACTTAATGACCCTTTTTGCGTTATAAGTCACATATTGTTTACACTTAACTCGAGTTTAGTTCAGCAGTCCAAACGGCGGTTTATGTCGGATTTGGCTAAACTTGAGCCAATTTGCGGCTAATGGAATTAAAGCCTCTAATTTAGAGGGATTACTTATTATCTTGTATTTAGGTGATTTTAAGGATTTCCGGAAATAATTCCAATAATTCCTTTTGTGTTTGGGCCACTGGTTAATCGGTTTATGTACGGGAATTTATAGTTTATAACATAAACTCGGCGTAGGAGCTATCTGAGTTAAAACTGGACCAAGGCAGCTATAATTAGTCGAATTAGTGGTTTAAAAATTACTTTTTTGCACGACCAAGACTAAAACCTAATTTTATGCTTTCATTTTCTGGACTAAACTTGCCGTTTTTCTCCCAAGGGAATAAAAATCACATCAACCTTGATAATGCTCGATAATATTAAAATATTATACTTACTATGTACTTTCCTGGTTCAAAAATTAGGTTTGGTGATGTTTTGGAATAAATTAGAGATTCAAACCAATTTATTTGTTCTTAACAAAGAAAACCTTTAAAAATAACATTGTTATAACAATTTATACATAACTTAAAATTTATCATCTTCGTCCATTTTTTTGACGTTTGTGTCAACCATATTAAAAAACAATTGAAATCGCGATAGCCGTGAAACTGGCCATTCCTCCCCCCCCCCCAGCGAGATATATTAGCATAGAAATACATTCAAAATTATATTTTTGGCGAAAGCGCAATTTTTTTCCTTATGGATCCCCCCCCCCTTATAGTGAAATAAATCCGACCCTGCTTTATTTTAATAAAACATTTATAGATGGAGGCTTTAGTTTCCTTTTTTATGACTTTTCTTGCTCTTTCTACGATGTTTTTCTCGCTTTTCAAAAATTAATTGTTTTTTTTTTAATGTCAAAATAATGTTTTGATTGACAACTAGTTTCAAACACAAGATATAGTCCGTCCAATTAAGCAAGATAGTAATTTAAAATTCCCGCGATTTTGAAGCTACATCATTTTTCAAAAACTCGTACCTTTTAACATATAAAATATTGTGACATTTTTTGTCTATGACAATGACTGAGGGTAGTTAAAGCTAATAAAAGAAGAGAAAGTTACATAAAAAATGTTTATACTTAATGTTATTTTGTATGGTATTGAAAAAGGTACTTTTTTGGTTTATTCTTCATACACTCACACTAAATTAGCATATTCTACATATTGTACAAACGTAAATTATATTGAACACAAGGAAAAAGTCAAATCTTTAGGTTACAATTACAACTTAAGGCCTATCCAGAGGCTCGCATAACAGCCATTACAAGATACATGACGACACATCAAGCCAATCCTGGCATCGCATTCTTATGTACTATGCTTGTTATGCGAGTCTTTGGATAGGCCCTTTTCAGGAAAACCCTACGACATCTGTTAATTTTTTGATACACTAAGATTTATGAATAATTATGCTATTTATGCGCTCTGTTGTGTAAATCGGGCCGCGTCCCTTACTATCTTGCATAACTGGACGGAGTATAACTTTACAAGGGGAATTTAATTCATTCTGCCAACCATAAAACAAAAAACAAATGTGTATACACTCAGATACATTCTGTGCCGAGTTTACTTGGTAACATAGCCTTATTTTCTAAAAAATGGCTTTAACGATGTTGCTTAAAATTTGTAAGTAAATAGTAAATAAAAAAAAACAAAGTGTTCTCAATGGCTTTCCCTGAAAAAATTACATTCGGGCGTAAAATAAATTTTTCGTAATTTTGGCGAAGGCGGGTTAAAATTTACCTTTGGGGATTGCTTTTTCACATCACTAAAAATAAATAACTGCTCATAAAAATAATAAGAAAATAAACAAAATTAAAAAATTTATCAAAATTTTTTGCAAGAAAGTAGGTGCGGCGGAACCAAACCATTTTCAGTTTATTTGCTAGTCAATTTAATTTTAATTGTTTTTATTTATGGTAGTCTATGTGAATTAGTATCTGTGTGTAAATATAATTAGAGATATTTACGTGTATTTCGGTAGCCCGTAGTTACTTACTAGTTAGTTGTTTCTAATCACTGCTAATTGTGTGTTTTGTGGCTGCCCCCGGGGGGAAAGGGGGGTCATTCAGTCTCCGTGGCGGCCACGGAATGCCTCACCGAGTTGTTACTTTTCAAGAAAAGGTGTCAAAAGTAAATTCTTCGTATTTGTTTTACTCGTCTCAGCTCTGGAACTAGAAGAGTGCTAGAACGATAAAATCTACCTGCTCCCCAAATATTGTAGCTAAAAAAAATTTGCGCAAACAAATTGCTATTTTTTTGTTGTCATTTTGTCCCAAAAAGCTTTTACCCAAAAATAAAATTAACAAATTAAAATAAACATCTTATAATATATGTACAGGGTGGTCCACATTATACAATCCGATAATCTAATTTTATAATTCTTCATTTGATCTAAGTATCCTATTTATACCAAGATGTTTTACAAACAAACCTAGTTTATTTAATTTCAATAACACTAGAATGCTTGGTGTGCAAAACATCTGTATGCAATACAAAGTACTAACTTATAAATAATAAAATTGTTTTATGAAATTTAGGTAAAGCCTGTACGGCTACCTAGCCAACTCTTGACAATATTAATATATTTTTTAGTATTAAAGCTTTTTCTAAATGGGTTATTTTAAATCCTTGGGGATTTGACCAACATTTATAATGATAATTTTCAACAATGGTGGTGTACAAGTTATTTTATGAGGCAAAAATAAATCATTTGTGAAGAGTCTACTAAGGAAAACTAAGCATTAGAGACATTCGTGTTTGTTTAACTTTAGTTTACACGACCTAGCTTAGCAGCAGTTTACAAAAATCAAACACATACAGTGGTTTTAATGTGAAAAACTAGTCATATACTAAAGTTGTTTTCAGGCTATTATTGATGATTTAGTTTTATTTTTTTATTTTCTTTTAAAATTATTATAAATTATATAGATTGAAATTATTATAAATTATATAGAGTTTAAAGTATTTCTTATAATGGACCCCCAGTTAAGTTGCAAAAAATTTGGAACTGATCACAATTCACTCAGAAAACAAACATTTTGAATTATTTGGATATCTAATAGAAAATACCTGTAATTTTTCTAGAAATTAAAAAAAATATCACAATCAATAGATAAACCGAACCGAAATTGTTTTTCTTTTTAGTCTAAGATCTTTGGTTTTAATTTCGGTACGTGCGTATGAAATTTACTCCTCTCTCTAAAAAAAAATGAGTGCTTATAAAGACCAAAATTACTCTCGTGAATTTACCTTGAAATTGACATATTATTCATTGTTTATAAATTGTCTCACGTCTCCCCTAGCAACGTGGGGTAATATTTTTACTCCATTCTTTTGGAAAAAGCAGTTTTTGCACTTATTTTTTAGAGACTGGGTTGTGTGGGTTTATCCCGGGATCCCAATTAATTGATCTGACGGGCCAAACAGCTGGAATAAACAGTAACAATGACGAAATTTTAAAATCCATAAAATTGCAATCATAACCTCAAAATTGAAATTTCTCCAATTATCAAAAATTTAATACTCGAGTTCGTATTTTTCTCTTGATTTGGGTTTATAGTATTAAAAATAGCCACTTTTGATTCTTTCAAAATGTCCTCAGGGACAAAAACACTATTTTCTTCCTCAAAGTCCAATTTTAATTTGAAAATGACGCCACGCGGTAAAATAAATCTTGATTTTAAACTGTCAAACTTGCAATTTTTTTTTTACCGTAGCCGCCTTCTGTTTCAGCGGCCATAATGAAATAAAAAATTGTGTGTACATAAAAAAGCATTATTAAAAATGGCATTTTATTATGATTACAAATGTATTTGATAAAATTTTGTATGGCACCCGTGGGTAAATAGATATTTTCCACTAAAGAATATTATCTCGTGGACAATATCTTACTTTACCCACTAGTACTATTAATAACTATTGCTTATTTGGAACCCCAGGCAACATATGTTATTAAATACAGATTTTTGCCAAAAAACACAACAGAAAAAAGTTATGTTTTACTGTAAAAACTTGTATTTAATAACGAATGTTGTCTGGGGTTCGAAATAGGCAAAAATGTTCAGTAGTTACCACGGTAACGAATTTGTGTGTGGTTGTTTAAAAAATAATAATTTTTCTTGATGAGGAAATAATTTTTACAGCTAGTTTAAAATTTGAATGACAATTAAACTGATAATTGTCTTTAATTATGGTTAATATCGGGTAATAATTAACATTAGTCGTATTATTTAAACGTTTATATTTCCAAATTAGTGTTAACTATAATGTTATATACATTAATTATCACAATCTGGCTATAAAAAATTAAATAGACAATAAACATTTAAATGAAAAGGTAATTAAATCAAACAGGCTAAAATAGATACAATTTCTAGACGGGAGGCAGCATTTTTAAATTGCTATATCTTGGGAACTAATAGCCCTAACAAAAAAATTATTCTTATATTTTTTGAAAAAAATTTAAAATTCTATTTAACCGTACAAAAAATTCTGTCCTACCATAAATAATAAGCAAGTTAAAAATATTAGTTTTTCCCCCTTACCCTACACCAGTGTTAACCATGTTTCACGTAAAGCAATCTACAAAGATCCTGAATAATTTGGCAAAAGACGGACATAGAAAGAGTTTCTGTTTTAATATGTTTATTTTGGTAGGCGCTGTATATTTTGTCGTGTTTAATAAAACTGTACAAACGTTGACCACAACGGACCATAAAGTTGTTAAACAAACACAGTCGTGTTACTTAATGTTTTATTGATGAAATGTGTTTTTGTTAAGTGTAAAATAATTTGCATTTGCTTCATTAATTATTCATATGCGCCTTTACATCACGGTGGCCATTTTTACAAATATTACGTATAAATAACGTTTTTAGACGGCCATATTCAGAAGTACACACGAAAAAAAAATTAAACACTTTTTTGCGCGATCGAGACTAAAGGCGCCTTTTCACGGAACAATTTGTACGCAAGTTTGATGCTATGCAAGTTTGCTGCCAGATATAGTGTGAGGACAATTTCACATTTATTTGCCTTTTCACGGAGCAAGTTATACGCAAGTTCCAATCCAATCCAATCCAATTTGTGTTATTGGCGTTTTCCTAAGATAATTCGCCAGCTCAAGCAATAGATTTGTTCCGGATTGGCAGATTTTGTCTGGAATGTTCCATATCCACCATCCACTATTTTTAAAAAAGTCACCTTGCAATATGTATTGCTTAGAAAAAAAAAATCACATGTATAATTTCATTTATCGTATAGGTACTATCAGTTTGACGATTGCGCATGCACTAATCCATAAAAAAAATTTCCATAAAAAGATTCTCTGTTATAAAAAATTATACACGTTTTCAACATTATACTTATTCCAGTTCCAAATTCTCCATATCAACAAAATTAACCATATACAACATAAACTATATAACATTTAACATAAAACTTCCTGCTTTACAAACTTTATCAACACACATTTAACAATTACAAATTCCGAGACATATCACTTGTTAAGACGGTCGGCCATGCCCGAGATAGTATGAAAAAAAGATGTTATACGCAAGTTTGACGCTATATATTGCAAGTTGAACAGTGCTGCCAACCAGGCAATTTTGATGTGTCTTTGTGTTTGTTGACAAAAACATAACCTAGCATATTCTTTTTAAGAAGGTTTTTAGTTAGACCGGCCTATTATTTAATAATAATAATTATTAACATGTGCAGTTGCTACTATATTAGTAAAAAGAAATCGATTTGGTACGTTGTTGGTACCACGAAAATAACTATAAATCTTGCGTGAAAATCGTCGAAAAATAGAACTTGTTCTAATAATTTGATGGCTCGAAAATAGCATCAAAGTTGCCTGAAGGCATGCTCAGTGACTGAATCATCCTTGCAACAGAATTGCATAGCATCAAACTTGCGTACAAATTGCTTCGTGAAAAGACGTCTTAAAACATTATTTTACTTTCTCCTTTGCGGGACTTAACCTACTGTTTTACCTCCGCATTTGTAGCATGTTATTCACGGTTGCTAAACACTTTTAACTTTATATTTTGATGGCAATAAATTTAAAATATCCTCTGTTCCTGTTTCTCAATAACCACCATGCCCTGTAAAAAGTTAACTGAATAATTAGTTAAAAATGGATGGGAAGTTATAATACTACACAAATGTAGGTACTTTAATTTTTTTTTAAAACTCTAGTTCTAAAGTCACGCACTTTAATATTTAAGGACGGACATAAAATGTTCCGAATTCTTAAGAAAAATTAAAGTACAATTGTATATGATAATAACTTTCAATTTCCTATTCATTTGTAACTGAATATTTAGTTTACTTTTTACAGTGTGGGATCAGTTTCGATATTCTGCAGCATTATTTCATCAAAATTCATATTTTTTATTACTTTTTCTTAAAAACTTTGTTCTATCAGCGTGCCACATTTAAAATACTACGCCTATATTTTTAAGATAAGATGTTTTGAAATATACAGGACGATATTCATTTGAAAATAATTTCGCATTGTTTCAGGTGATAGCATGATGTCGTACTGCAACAGTGGCGGAGGTGGCGGCAACAATGCCGCTGGCGGAACCGGAAGTTCTCCGCCCCCTCAGATTCCCTGCTCGTCGGGCACAACAGCGACGCCGCCGGGCGGATCGGGAACCTCCCCCGGCGGCGGCGGTGGCGATGAAGACGACGTCTGGCGCGGCCACAGCATAGCAGCGCTGCGACGGCGGGCTTCCGAATTAAACGCCGCTATTCCGTCGTATCTGCAGATCAACTACGATACGCACAACAATGCTTCCGTGTATTGAGGAAAGTATTCTTCTTGTTTGGTTTGTTGTTATGACGGTGAAACTACTCATCCATTAAACATAGCTTAAATCTATAGTCTTTTTTTAAGTCTTTATTTTTTTATTAGGGGAAAAAGTGACATTTATTGTGGTAGCACTTTTTCTTCAAGTAAAACAGTTTATTTTTTCTTCAGAAATAATAACACACGAATAAATGGTCTTTTTATAGAAAAAGACTATAGATTTAAAAGCAAAATAATTCACAGTAGGTACTTTTAAAACGTACTAATTATTTTTAATTTTAATTGTTGTTAATTTGGTATGACAATGGTATTCTTTCAATGCTTAACAAAATTCCAGATTTTTGTCAATCCTATTTTTTGAGATTTTCCACAAAAAAGTTTTTGTTTTAATTATAACCTTTAATTTGATAGGTATTAACTTTTTATATTAAAAATGTTTTCGTTAGAACCACTGAGGCATATTGCCTAAAAAATTAAAATCAAAATAATTCAATAAGCAATTGAACTGTTATGGCCATGTTTTACCAAATATTATAAAACTTACAAGCTGATTTAAAAAATAAAAATAAAAATTTATTTAAAAACTGATAAAAAATACCATATGAAAGTTTTTTTTTTATGTAATATTCAACTTTATTTTTGAATCAACCTGTATTTAGTTTTTCACTGTATAAATTTTAAAAGTTAATGTTATTTTTGTATTTTTTAATATAATAAGAAAAAAGTAAGAACGATTCCGGGTAACAAAGTATACGGATAGAAAATCTTATTACATAGAATAAATTATTAATAATCTACTTCATTTTTAACAAAACTGTAATAATTAAATTTTAAAAGTTTTCTAATAACTTTTCATTGAAGTCACTCTATTTAACGGTAGTTCTAGCATCTGGACAGAAAAATTCATAGATCGCATATGCGCATATGTACGAACATACCTGCGAACTTCGATTGTGGTTGATACTAGTACAAACAGGCGCTACTACATAGTAAAACCTAGTTACCTTGGGGTAGTAGCGCGAAACATAATTTTTATCCTGTTCCATATCAAAATACCAAAGAACTTTTACCTCAAGAAGTAATTTCAGACCAATGTTTATGAAGGTGTCATATTTTTGTTTGTTTATTTCCTAACAGAAACGCGATACAGCTTTGTGGTGTAAAATGTAGATGTCGCTAGTCGACTTTCAGGCTACCTAGTAGCGATGTTGCGTAGTTTCCACCTTATCATGAATTCAACTCATTATACTTAAATTAAAAATGTAAAAAACTTTATTGTGTATACTATAATTATGTTTAATAATATAGTATATTTAAATCTATTAAAATTAAACTACTAGTTCATATAAAACTCATACAGAACTAATGTTTCTTAAAATTTACAATAAAATATCCTAAGTATATGTTTCCAATCGGCAACACTGTACCCCTGTCAGTCATTTTACGACATTACACTGTGAGTTTACACATTCTTTCATTCTCTTTACGCGTACTAAGTGTAAACAATAGTCACTCCCCACCAGTCCCTCACCGTAGTTGGTTCACGCTTCAAACAAAGCATACGGTAGATTTCATCATGTTCCTTCTTGAGGTAAAAGTTCTTTGCAAAATACTCATATTTTATGTTTTCTTAATTTTATAATAATAATAATAATAATAAACGACTTTATTTGACATATAATTACATCAAAATGGCGAAGTTTGATTATAAAAATCAATCTTACACTTAACCATAAAAATACATATGATATTTAAATATTCAAATATTTAATATTTATAATTTTTATTTTTATACAGATTTGGTAGGTAGTATTAACAGCATTTTTTTCTGTCTACACTTTTAATACGGAGCCACCACTAGATAGAGCAACTCTACTTTTCATTGTCACAAAACCTGTAAAATCATACATGATGTACATTCAATATACTTGCAAGTATTGCATTTTTAAAGATAAGCGATTAGCACTTTGACTATACAGATAAAACTTTAAGCGCACTGATTTTCTTATTTTTGTTTTGACGTATGCCAAACATTATTTTAAGGTTATGTAACATTCTTTTGCAGAATTTTACAAAAATATCTACTTTTTTCTTTGCGAGATAACAGTTTTTTTTTTAATTGCTAAAAGTACTCGCTTTTAATAGTATTTTCGTAAAAAAAATTGCGGAATATTCATTAATAAACATTTGATTCTTAAAATATACCACCTTCTAAATTCTGAAATATCGTATCTGAAAAATGCCTCCCATTAAAAAAAAACACCAAACCAGCAAACTACCAAACCAAACCAAACCATTATTAACGTAAACCAACGCCTCCCATTAAAAAAAAAACACCAAACCAGCAAACTACCAAATCAAACCATTGTTAACGTAAAGCAACGCCTCCCATAAAAAAAACACCAAATCAGCAAACTACCAAACCAAACGCGCCCATTAAAAAAATCAAACAGAAATTCGTGAGTATTTTAACAATCTTTTGCTATATATTCTAACAAAAAAACTGGATTTTCCTCACCTAATTATATTCAAGACAGTAAATTTTAGTAAAAAACCAGAAATCAGTGCAAAAATATAGTTCATTTTTGTGGACCTGATGCGCACCGTAATCCCACTCAAATTAAACTCTTTCATAAAACTATAACTGCCTAAACGAAAGCACTTTTGACATCCGTCAAAACAAAAATAAGCACACCAGTGCGCATGTGCTAAATTCTTCTCATTACTGCGGTGAGCGAATAGTAAAACTTTACTTTTACTATCAAATCAAATTATATATTAGTGCGTCAAACACGTGATATCAGTTGACCCCCACTTTTTAAGGAGTTGTATGCGTAATCCGCTTCACAAATAACTTGATCAAAAAAATATGGTTTTATCTGTATAATTCAGTTCAGGGCAAATATTGTTGCCTTGTGTTGCCAAATTCAAGTTTTGTGACAGAAATAGTGTTTCTGTTATACTAAAAATAATTGTCTATTGTATACGATGTAAAAAACTGTACAAAAATTAATTATTCGTAAATAAAAGTGGACTGTACAGAGTGTACCAAACGTTCAATAACTGAATTCTGGTACTTCTTGTATAAATGGTAAAATAAAAAATAGTGTGACGTGTCTAAACTTTTTGTCCTTAGAGTAGAAACAATAAATCAAGGATACAAAAAATTGGGTCATTTTTGTGATCCATTATAAAAAATACAGGAAATTCGATTTTAAACGGTTTATTCTACTTTAAATTTAAAATTCTCTTAGATAAATTAAATATCACGACTCACAGGGTGGCAATTTTTAAGTGTGAAACGCCGTTTGAAATAAAATTTTACGTATTTTTTAACCACTTAAATGATTTAAGGTCCCCAATTTTAATTTTTCACTGTAAATTACAAGCAAAAATAATAAAACTGTATACGTTAAAAAAAAACATTTGTATCTTTATAATGTTTTTATTTTTTCTAGATTAATATTATTTTTTAACTTTTATTTATTTATTTAGAAACAAATATTGTATAAAAGAAATAAAATATTTGATTTCTAAAGCAAAAAACCAGTGATAGAAATGTACGATTTTATTTTTGATTTTCTTATATTTGTAGATATATTTTTAAATGTATTTAAAATGAAGATAAATGTATATTTAAATTTTTTAAGTTATATTGTAAAATTATGTATGATTCTGTGTATAATTAAATAATGTTATATAAATGTATATCCATTGTTTTTTTTTAATTATTTAAAAAAATTAGAGACCCTTTCCCGACGCTACGCCACTGGAAAAATTATATTATAAGCCAAAATACCAAGTTCAATTTGGATTCAGCTTTACGAGCCTTTTCACAAATATATAAAATGGCTATTGTTTTTTTCTTAAATGGGAGGGTGGTCGTGTGATACATCATTTTAAAACTCGTATGATGGAATGGAATGCTATATTTTTTATTTTCTCATTAAATGTAGAATAAAATTCCATTTCTCAAAAAAAAAAAAAAAAAATACAATATGATATTAAAATAAAGGTATTTTTATGACAAGTAAGATGACATAATAAAAAATATACTATTCTATTTAAAAAAAAATAAGTCAGTTGTTACCCACTCTAAGAGGACCATCCTGTATATTTAAAAATATTTTTAGAATGTTCCTTTTTTAAAAACATACAACTTTTCCCTTTAAAGTTTTTCTCTAAAGTAGATACTTTACTATATATCGACCGACTAGGCTTCGTTGGGACACCCTGTATAAAAAAAAGTTTTAAACAAAATTTATAGGAGCTCAATGGGAGAAAAAAATGGTGTACAGGTATTTGATAGGTTTAGGGGAAACTGTTTTTAAATGAAAAGGGGACATTGTATCTTATTTTTTTGAGAGAAAGCCTTCTTAAAAAAAATTTGGCGGTATTAAATTTATTAAAAAATATGTACCTATTGCCATCTTTTATTGTGAAGCCTATACTTTATAAAAAAAATGCGGAAATCTTCTCAAAATAAATGAAAAAGGAAGTATTCATTTTCTATGTAACATATAAGTTTAAATATTATTAACAGATGGCGATACAAGTTCTGTTTTCAAACGAAATAAGAAATCAATATAAACCTACCAGAGAGATCCGCAACAAGTTGATATATATAAGGACCTTGCATAGATGGCGTTAGTAGTTATATATTAAGGTGAAAAAACTTTTCCAATATACAATATAAAGTCTTAATTTTAAAATCTTTAAAATTTTAAACTTTCTGAAAATAGTTGAGTAAAAATAAATCAAAACTATGGTAAAAATGGCTTTGAAAAGCACTAGTAGCGGCTGAATTAGAAAAATAAGCTATTGAGTAGACGTGGAAGGCACTAAAAAGCGTTAAAGACAAAAAATTATAATATTGTTTAAAAAGTAATAAAATGATCAAATTTAGTTTTGGAAAATCCTCTAAACTATCAGGAAAAGTATTATTTTGTTGACAGAAAATGTTTTCTTTATTTGTAAGAGTAAATTTAATATCAAGTGACCCGTTAACAAGTGAATTTTCACGCAGGCCTGCCACAAAAGGAAATATGAAAACCAGCCGACAGGCAAGACAAAATTTTTGATTTATCCGGATGTTATTGCTTCTTTTAATAATTTGGACGTAGTTGTACAACAAAGAAATCAAGGATAATAGTATATTGTTTTACTAAGAGGAAAAGTGAATCTTTTTTTTACTAGTCTGTAGAATTTACGGACTACGCGAAGCGGAGTCCGGAAACTACAGACGAGTAAAAAAAGCACTTTTCCTCTGTGTGAAACATTTTTCTTCAAGCATCCTACATCTTTTTTTTTAAATATTAATTTTTGAATTTAATTTATTCAGTAATATAAGTATGTGTTTTTTTTAATTAAAATAGGCCAATAAAACCCTTTCGAAATAAACTTAAACCTTCCTTAGCTCATTTTAAATTATTTCGTAGGCTAAATCGTACACTTTTCGCGATTTCGATGGTAACTTGTCTAATGTAGCATTTGCAATTTCGGAGAGATTTGTAGGTGTATAAACCATATATTCTTCTTCAATCATTTTTAATCAATTTCACACAAGGTTTTTGCAAAGAATCTCGAGTCAACCACCTGTTTACATAATAAACAAACATGTTTGAAATATGGCTGTCATCAAAGTCAAAGAGTGCTGCCGCCATTGGTGGTTTTGCTAACTAACTTTTTTTTACGACGTACAACAATGAACTCATCTTTTTACTGTAAAAAAATAGATCAATTCCAACTAGTGTGTTCACTTATTAAATATAAACATCTTAGTACGCTTGAATAAAAATATATATATTTGAGCGTTTTTTAAAGAAATGTAATAAGTGCCAAAAACTACATATCGTAAATGATTTAGGTAATGATATGAGAAAACTGTATTTTTTGGGATAAATTCGTTAATATAAAAAGGGACTGGAGAAGAATTGTCAACCAAGCCATGGGTCCGCTGGGCCTGCAGCGCTAATATATATATATATATAAAAAGGGAGACTCTCATTTCAAATTTGAACAGCAAATCTTTATTTGTTAAAAAGTTATAGTATATAAACGTGAACCACCAGTACCCGAAACTACTAATTAATAGGGTTCCAGGTTTATTTGCTATAGCTTCTTAACAAATTAAATACTAATTTGGAATGAGAGTAGTTATATTAGTAGTTATATTAACTAATTGTTCGCAAGTTTTTATATTAAATCATTAACGAGTTATGTAGTTTTTTGGCACTTTTAATAAATTTCCTTAAAAAACGCTCTGGTATATTTTAGACTTTTACGAAAATTAAAATAAGTAATATATATATTTATTAAAGGTGTGATTTTTGATACTGTGAGTAGCGCTTAAGTACATGTACTAATTTTGTTATTTTTTTAGTAAATCAATCCAAACAGTAAATATCCTGGACAATATAATAAAATTCCAGTGTTTATTGTGCCCTTTTTTCGTTTGAGGCATTTATACATTTATGTTCGTGGATTATACTATCGGAACGTCAGTGGCGGCCCCTTTGGCAGAAATTGCTGCAGGAGTAGTAATGAAATATATGTACTGAACATCTTGATGATGTCAAGAATCGATCCCAAGAGCTAAAAAAACTTTCTTGGATACATTTGTTACCTAACATTTTTTTTATTGGCTATGGAAGTAACATTTTGTGTCACCAAAAACGTTACTTTATAATTTCCGGACCAACCTTTTAAAAACTTTCTTTCATATTTTTGGATGTAGAATCATCTCTTAAAGTTTGGCAAGGCACTGGTTATCTATGAAAACAGTTGAAAAAGATGATAAAAGATAGCTCCCAAGTCCCTTGCCTGTGTTTATCAAAATAATACATCAAAACCTGCTTACAGGTTTAATTTGAATAAAAAAAATAGTTTTCAAAAACAGCCGCTCCTTTTCCTCTTCGTGATTTATTTTTTGTAACTTATTTCTAAATAACCCTGTATATATTTTTTAAATTTCTACCTTAACCCTATTGATAGTTACGTCACTGTAGAACTTTGGTTTATTTATGGGATAATAGTTCGGCCATAAACTTTTATAAATATACCAAAATGAGAATCACTGTTTTATTATTTTCTTATAGGCATTTCCACGAAAAGAATTTTCCCTTTTTACAGTTGAAAATAGTATACTACTAGTAGTAAATTGTTATATTAGGAGAAAAACTTATACTTTGTTTGGAGAAAATTTTGTGATACCACAAATAAAGTCACTAGCAGTGTACAGAGGGCCAGGGACAAAAAATAGACAAAATTCTGAATTTTTGCCCACCTATGACAATACATGTAGGTACGCTTTACCTGACATTACCTTGACATTACTTGACAGTACGGGACATTACCTGGTATTACTTGACATTACATGACATTACTTGACATTACTTGACATTACAAGACATTACTTGACATTACAAGACATTACAAGACATTACAAGATATTACAAGATATTACAAGACATTACAAGACATTACAAGACATTACTTGACATTACTCGACATTACAGACATTATGTCCTAGTGCGCATGTGCGTAGACATTATATACTATTTACGCCTGCGCGTAGACATTGCGTGCGTGAAAATTTCTACCCGAAAGGGGGAGGTTAGTTCTGAAACATGACATGGGATGGGTGTTTTTTATTTCTATAATATTAAGGTCATATTCGTTAAACATAAACTTAAACTTAAAAAAAAAGATTTATTTTTAGTTATCAAAAATCACACAAGCAGTTTTTTCCCATTGCAATAAAGTACCACCAATAGACCACTAGTAACGGTGTATAAGTAAAAAAATCAACCATTCATTCAAATAAAATACTGCGGCCAATTAAAGAATACTTACCACTACATATGTTCATTTTCAAAGGGTCAAGGACCCTGGGTCCGTAACGAAATATTGAACCCGTATAGGATCGCTCGGTTTTCCGTCCGAGATACTCTTGTTAGGAGCATATTTAATTTTACTATTTATTACTTGACATTAATTGACATTACCTTGACAATACCTTGACATTACCTTGACATTACTCGACATTACGACATTATTTTGCATTTTTGACAATACATGTACACATTTTGGCCAGTGAGATACCCCTCGCTTTTTGCATACGGCTATTTTTGATATCGCTGTTTTGAATAAAATAATGAAAAAAAAAAAAAAAAAATACCAAAAAAGTCCAAACCAAAATTTTAGTTTTTTTTTCGATCTTTATACTTTTTGCGTCAAATGTCTTCTTTTGATTATGTTTATATAAACCAGTGTTCATAACCTAAAAATTCAAAATGGCGGAGTCAATATGACTCATCGGTTTTTTAACCTTTACTGTATTTGTATGAAATTAGGGATAATTAACTAAAGAAATGATCAAGATATGATCAAGAAATGATTATATCTTGATCATTTCTTGATCAACAATTTTTTTTTCTCATAGATCCAGACTTTCGTTTCCAGGGAAATCCTACGTACTCTATTTTTAATAGTTAAATTAAATTCGACACAAAGTGTGCTCATTTTGTGTAGAAACATGACATAATACCCGCAGAATTTTGGAAATTGTTCTGCTTACTGCACTTAGTAAAAGGGGTGGATTTTGCCTTAGGTAGGTTAAAGGACATAACTACAAATAATAATATTTACTTTGAAAAAAAGATACAAACAAACCTATTTCAAATCTGCTATAATAAAAAAATCTAAAAAGTTAAAAAAAAAATGATGACATCCTGACAAAATTATTATTAAGATACAATCAGAATGTGCTAACCATTTACATTTACAGGTTCTTTTTATATAACACGAGTACCTAATGTGTACTATTTTTTCTGTAGAAGTAAAATGAGCAGGTGGAAAAGTAAAGTCAATTTTTTGTCAGGTCACTGGAACTAACCAGGTTACTGAAAGTAGTTTTTGTGAGAATTGGTTACATACGGTAAGTGAGGGGAAGCGTTGACATCACTAACCGGCAGTAACCGCGTCTAACACAGGTTAGGAGGTGAGTTAGATATGGTTAACCGTAAAAAAATGACCTACAAATTGTTTATTTACACCATAATTCACAGGCCTGTGGGATTTTTTTTTCGATTTGTATGCAAAGTGTACAAAATAGAGTAGGTAAGGTTTTTATTTAGTAGTAGTACTAACTTCTAAGTGTTTGGTTAAGTGGTTTATCTAATAAATAAATTGTTGTCTAAAAGACTATTTAAACTTATCATTGTGGTTTGTTACCTCTTATCCAAAGGAAATATATAATAGTTATTTATGGTACTAGTGGGTAAAGTAAGATATTGCCCATGAGAAAATTAACCTACGAGGCGTCAGCCAAGCAGGTTAATTTTCGAGAGGGCAATATCGGTTTACCCATTAGTGCCATACAAGGTTTTATCCAATAAATAGCTTGGGAATTCATATTTTTATTAAAAATTTTAATGACATTTACAAGAAAATTATTTGACAAGTGACAGTTGAGTGGGCAAAATAAATAATTATCCACTCAATAAAGTAAAAGCCACGCCGGGGTTATTATTGAGTTTATCTATTTAAAATTAAGCTGGTAATTGTCTTATTATCTGTATGTATTGGATAAAATTATATACCTTATCGGTTTCTTGGGAGAAGTTAGGTTAGGTACTTGTCCAAACCACAAGAAAATAACCAATGCGTTTTTGTAAGAACGGTCGGTTATACGAATTTAGTGGTGGGGATAATAACCCTACGGTTAACCGGTATCTTCACAAAAAATTGGCTTAAATAGCATAGTTGCAAAAGTATGTCCTTTGGTTTACTTGAGGGCCTCAAGTTGAGGCACTGATTATATCTACAATAGACAATACGGCACTAATCGTCTTAATAGCAGCGTACCGAGCCCCGAATGGGAGCTTACGACTCAATCACGGTGGGAAAACATTATTCTATATATGTTGCTGAAAAACCAATGAGTTTAAGAACTTACAATTATCGCACTATATTCTATGAAATTATCAACTCTCGAACAAAATTGTGTTAAACTGTAAAAGCTTCTTAATTGTTTACATCGTCACTTAGTGCTACTAAGAATGCCGATGTATTGAAATCTTCGCCGAAAAGTCAAAATCTTTGACCACGTTTTTTTTTTCACATTTCTCGACATTTTAGACCATTCTGAGTCGAAATCAGTAAACAAATTTTTTGCGTCCTTCTGTCTGTCTGTCTGTCTGTCTGGGTGTAAACTCTCTAACTCCATTTCTACATGAGATGTCGACTTGCGGTTTTTTGCATATTATTTCTTATCGTATTCCGAAGAGCTGATTAGATTTTGGGGGTAAACGATTGGGGGTAAAAATAGAGTAAAACTCCTATTTTTAGCGTTTTTTGTTTATAATTAAGGCAATTATTATTGTATTTGGTTAATTTAGCACTTATATAAAAGATAATTTTAAATTGGTCAAAAAATGTAATAAACAACGTTTTCCTAAAACACATTGTTTTCGAGATATTGACGTTTAAAGCAGTAAAAGTTTTTTTTAGCATCTCACATATTTATAACCCGATTTCAAAAAATTATATTTTAAATAAAAGCTCTTTTTAAGCCCTATAAAAAATGTTATATACAGTTTTTTGCTAGAATATAATGTTTTAAAGATGAAGAATTTAAAATCAAACAAAACACCTAATTTGAAATTTGCAAACTAGATGGCTCTAGTGTACAATAGTGCCGATGTTTTGACAGGGTGCTTACAACGTTTCATCTAGTTTGATGCTCAAAATATGAAATTTCCTCTTTATTTGCAATTTTCTCGAAAACGGTTGGCCCCTTACTTATAGAGATTTGTCCTCACAATGTGGCGTATTTTAAAATAAATGTTAAAAGCTGTCATAAATAATGCGATTAAGTATGCACTTGAAAAAAAAAAAGTTAATTGTTTTGGTCATAACTCAAATCTTATTGATTGTTGTATAAACATCCTAGCACACAATAAAAACATTTTCAATATCCTACAACAAAAAATCAATAATTTTTGTCGAAAGCATATTATTTTCTAAGATATAGCATTTAATAATATTGCCACCCGTCTAGAAAGGGTTCCGTTTTAGCTTGTTTTTATTTGTAAACTGAATAGAACAAAAAGTAATATCGAATTAAATATTATCAGTCTCTTATTAAACTAAAAAAATTAAAAATGAAGTAGCATTGAGATACGAAAATTTCAACTCGATAAAAAAGACAATTTACCAAACTGTCTTTTTTATTGATTTTATGTAGCAATGGAGGGCGTGGGAAGGCGTTAAAATAAAATACGAAATTGAAGATGAGTGCACTAGGTCCAAGGAGCCCCTTAGGAGGGTGTTTCTTTAACGGAGTTTGCGATAAAAAGCCCATAAATGCAATTTCTCCAGAGTCAATCGCAATGTCTGGTGTTTTGGGTTGGACGAGATGGTCTAAGCGATGCGTGACTTTAATGCCAAGAAGATGCTGTCCATGTGATAGCCAGGAATCCAGGGCGTTCATTTCCAAAACCAGACAAATCCATATTTTTTTTCCTACTTGATACTTGTGTTAGATATGTACTTAAAATACTTTTAAGGATCAATTCTACTAATTTTAAAAGTAATCCCTCCAAAAAAATTATGGGGTTAAACTTTTTTTAAAATGAAAAAAAAAAAAAAAAAATTAAGTTTTTTATTGGATTTTTTTTTAAAATTTTGTGTTTCTTTAATTTTCTTTTTGCAAAAATTATTATTTTTTCGCAAAAAGAAAATTAAAGAAACAAAGTATTCAAATACACATTTTTTTAAAATTTTTTCTATTTTTTTACTTTTTTCGACGTGTTTAATACTTTTGAGACCATGTTAAAAAAATGTCTGTCTGTCTGTCGGTCTGTCTGTCTGTCTGACAGTTACCACTATAACTCGAGTACTTTTTGAGCTAGGAACTTAAAATTTGGTATGAAGGTTGGGAAATGCAATATTTTTATGTATTTGGGAAAATGCAATATACCATTTACTGAGAATAGTATATATTGGAATGTGTAGCATTACATATCTTCACGGCTTGTTTTTATGTACAATTTCTCTTTGTACTCAAAATTCTGTAAGAAATTTTAACATTTATCTTTAAATATAGATTTAATATACCCATTTAATTAAAATTAAACAATAGGGTCCTTATTAAGGATTTTTATTTAAAGATTGTAATAAAAATATGCTCAATGACTTAAATAGATCCGATTTTTTTTTAGTCATGACATTTCAAAAATTGGGCGTAGATATTGAAAGAGAGGTAAGAAAATTATAATTGAAACGATTTTGCCGATGCAGAACTGACTAGCTAGTCTAGACTTTTATTAATTTCAAATAAATTACTATTCTGAAATTTCACAGTTCATTTGGCTTCTAATATTTTTTTCGTAGAATAATTTTAATTATTAAAATCATTCTAATTAACAGATAACTTTTTTCTGCTTATTGAATAACTTTAAATTACGATTTGCAGCCTGTTCAAGTATTACCTAACGCTCCTAGGAGGGGGGGGTCACTTTGGAGTGTTACGCCCATGTTAATGGTATATGAAAATAGCGTTACAGGGGGGGGGGGGTCCAAAATGATCAAAATTTGCGTTACGTAATACTTCAAAGTTCCCCTACACATAAAACCATTGCGGATTTAGGAGGGGGGAGGAGTGCTTGCCCCCTCCCAGCTTGAAATTTTCATACGATTTATATTTTAACGTCTGTCCCCAACATTTTCAAACAAAAGTTTTTGTAATTTACTAAAAAAATTTAAAGTAAAGAATGAATCACAAAATTTTCAATAATACCGTCAACCTAGGCTAAGTGAATCACTTGGTGAATCAAAACTTCATTTACTAAAAGTTTCGTGGCACTTAAAAATGTAAGTGTCATAAAAAATTGCACGTGTGGAGCTCTAGCTCGAAAATAAAAAAGAGTAGGGGAAATTGTAGGTAAAAAAGTCTAAACGTAAAAAAAAACGATAGATCTGAACCATTTTTTTAATATTTGCCTAAATTACTCTTTATGGTGTTTAAAAAATGTATGAAAAATATCAGGGGTCGGAAACAAAAATTAAAATTTGCAAAAAACTACCGTGATTTTTAGATTCCTAATATTTTTATCAGCTAATCTTTTCTATCTTTACATAATAATTTTATGAAAATAAAGTTTAGTGCCTTATAGACGGCAAACTATTAAAATCTATAAAGAAATTGCACTGCTCTACTACAGAATTTTCACAATCAATGAGAAAATCCCTACCAAAATGTCATATAGCTGCTATTTCACGCTTTTTTGCGATCATCAGTGAGCATATATTGGTATGGTGGCTTTCGCACTGACTGTTAAAAATTTTAAATACTTATTAAAAATAAGTATAACTGTATCGAGAGCGTACAAATTGGTGGCGCCATCTAATGTTTGCACAAAAGTACTACACATTAGATGTTGGCAGACCTGTAATCTGATAAGAATTATCTATATCTAGATACACAGGCGGACAAAAATTTTTGTCTCGAAGCCAGCACCTAGTACCGACACGGCAAATCAAATTATAAATTAGATGGCGCCACCAATTTGTACGCTCTCGATACAGTTATACTTATTTTTAATAAGTATTTAAAATTTTCAACAGTCAGTGCGAAAGCCACCATACCAATATATGCTCACTGATGATCGCAAAAAAGCGTGAAATAGCAGCTATATGACATTTTGGTAGGGATTTTCTCATTGATTGTGAAAATTCTGTAGTAGAGCAGTGCAATTTCTTTATAGATAATAATTTTATAGTAAAAATTATTACTACACTGCAACACATTAAATTCCGGACACCTAAAAAATTGACATTTTTTAAATTCATCAAACAACAGTAGAGAAGGTTTAAGCTTCAAAAGAAAAGAAGAAAGAGTCAAATCCATTAATTAGTTTTCGAAATATTTGAATTTAACAAATGTCAATTTTTTAGGTGTCCGGAATTTAATGTGCGGCAGTGTATAAAAATATTATTATAAAAATTTAAATAATCAGGAAGCATAAAATATTAATTGCCTTTTTTATCGGTTTTCCTTTTAATCAAATCACTTAATGCAATAACGAATAATTAGTTTATACATTGCATGTTTATTTTGTGCAATTAGCTCATGAAAAATTACCTTCTAATCATTTCTATCAACGCGGATGCCCTAAATCAAACAAAATTACGGTTATTAAAAGTATTTTTACCGACTTCCAAAAATGAGGAGGTTATCAATTCGACGTGTGACTGTTTTTTTATGTTTGTTCCCGCATAACTTTGGAACGGATGAACGGAATTTGATGAAACTTTTTGCAACTTAAAGAGGGCATTCATGGGGTGGTTTCTATAAACCTTAAATTAAAATTAAGTTTCAAATTAAGATTTTTTAACAATAATTATTATTATTTAAATAAAATCAGTGTAGGCGGATAAGATGACGAATACCAAATGCGGGTAAGAGATAAAGATACTATAATATGCATACAAAATATCGATGTAGACGTTTCGAATGAAAAAGACTGTCTAGTATGCTGGGATATTCGTAAAGATAATGAGGCATGCTTTTAATGCTTTAAGGCCTATCCAGAAGCTGGCATAAGAACATAAAACATAAGAATACAATGTCGTTATTGGCTTACAAGATACATGGCGACACATCAAGCCAATCACGACATCGCATAGTTATGTATTGTGTTCTTATGCGAGCCTGTGAATAGGTATTTAGCTGCAAATTATGGGTCCCTGCTGCAATTAAATGAGTTTAAAATAAGCCAAAATAAATATTTGAATTTGTAATTTTTGTGAAAATTAAAATACCCTTCATTATCCTAACAAGGTTTAAGCTATTTTTCTCATTCTTATTTATTTTTTTGTTTTTAATAAAGTTTTTTTTTTAGTGTTTTATCCTTTGTCAACTTATCTGGTGGTACTTTTATATTTTTTTAAATCTTTTTTTTAAAAGGAAATCAATAATTAAAACAAAACAAAATATAAAAATTAGATAAACTATTAATTAAATTACCACCTTCTAAATAAAAAAAAAATGATTTAAATGAAAATCCTATTTTATACAAACCCTCAAAGCTTACATTCGTCATCTTAGGATCCCTTCCCCTACTCTAAACATTTAGGGTAGTAGGTATTACGGCGGATGAGCCAATCCCCTCCACTTTTCATTTAGACCCCCTACTTTAATAGCCTCTTTTTTAATAGACCCTTTTTTAATAGCCCCCATAACAGAGCTGTTTTAACAGGTCTTTTTTAACCGAGCTCTTTTAACAGGGCTGTTTTAACAGAGCTTTTTTAACAGAGCTGTTTTAACAGAGCTGTTTTAACAGGGCTGTTTTAACAGAGCTGTTTTAACAGGGCTGTTTTTAATTAAGTTTATATCAGATCTGATCCAATTTAAACTGATCTGATATAAACTGATTTAGAAACAGCCCTCTTAAAACAGCTCTATTAAAACAGCTCTGTTAAAACAGCTCTGTTAAAACAGCCCTGTTAAAACAGCTTTGTTAAAACAGCCCTGTTAAAAGAGCTCTGTTATGTGGGCTATTAAAAGGGGGGCTATTAAAGTAGGGGGCGTGGTCTTAATGAAAAGTGGAGGGGATTGGCTCAACCGCCGCAATACCTACTTAGGGTTACATGGCATTGAAAATGCTTGATTTTAACCCACACATGCATGAATATTCCCATTTTATAACTATCCTGTAAAAACATAAATTAAATAAATTCTTTTTGGTATTTCTGTGAATTTATTAGATTAATCTGACTAAACAGAACCATAAAGTTCAACAGAAAATCGTAAACTTGTGAAAACATAGATTGATACCCATAAATTTCCATTCTCACTATCCAGATATTTTAATGCGTCCATAAAATGCGTGAAAACGATTTTACTGAATGTTTTACTCTAATTTTACACACAAAAAACATTGAATTACTATACAAACTAAAGTTTATTTTTTAAGGTATAGTTATTTTAAATTTGCCGCTAATTACTCCAAAAAGTCCGATTTACACTGAAGCATATGGCTTGTTTGAATGTCAACATAACCAAAATTTATAATTTTTGTTTACTTACTTTGTTTTTATGTTTTGATGTAAAAAAAAAGAGAATTGATAAAGCTGTTGCTAAAAACACTTTTGTATTCCTGTAGAAAAAAAATTTGCTTATAAAATCGCTTTTATTTTAATAATTTAGAGGAATAAACCATTGTTTTGTTCTTGTTAATGGCACGTCAACGTTCTACGGTTGTGTAAATTGGGCCTAGTCTTTCGCTTACGACGCATGCGTGTCTTACGTTGCTATGGTAATTTCGAGATTGTTTACAAGCGGGAAGGTTTAAAATAACTATACCTTAAAAAAATTAAACTTTAGATTAATAGTTTAAAGTATCTTATCAATACTATTCTGAAAGGTTATGAAAAAGTTGTGTGAATAGACAACCATTAATACACCTGTGTATTAAATAATTTATTTAAGTTTAAAAAGTCTGTATCCCCAAATTGTCATATTCAAGCGAAAAAACTTTGAAATTGGATAATAACTGAGTTATGCTAAAAAACATTTTAGCGCTTTAAACGCCAATATCTCGAAAATAATGTATTTTAGGAAAAAATTGTTTATAATGCTTTTTGAGCAGTTTAAAAAAATACTTTATTTGATCGTTAAATTAATATAATTCAATTATAATTAACTAAACTATAAATAAAAAATGACATATGAAACGCTTACCTTTTCTAGACTGGTGGAAAAATAAGGAAGTTTATGAAATAAGATATCAAATTGACTTCAAGGTCCTGAATCATTTGGTAAAAGATTTTTTTAAATTGGACATTCCGTTCAATAGTTATAAGGTTTACATACAGACCGACAGACAGACAGACATTTTTTTAACACCCACTTTTTTCACATTTTTTTGACATTTCATGACATTCTTAAGCCAACAATGCAAAATAAAATAAGGAAGAGTAAACGACAAGAAATGCGATGCTTGATAATAAATTAAATTAAATCAAATTAGACAAAACAGGTATGGTAATCAGTAATTGCAAAAGGTACTTAAGCCAAATTGTCTATCATTACGTAAGTCATAAAGATGTTTGAGTTGGAAAGCAGCTGGAAAATATCAAACAATGGTGTATGAGTTTAATTTGTTGGTGAAGTCTTTGGGACAAATGCAGCGTTCCACGCGAAAGACCATTTTCACATCATTATTTTCTCCCGGCTGTATTTTATGAAGCTTAAAAGTTATGGAAATGATACCCTAAAAATGTATTTTTTACTTTCTGAGTTATATAAATTACACTTTTTGATTTTTGGGGAATAGGGCTTTGGATCTGATTAAAATTGTTATCTAATTTTGCTGTGACGTTTCGACGATGGATTTTCGTTGTTTTCGAACCTTTATTCGAAATAAAAAAGTACTTACTTTTTATACATTTTTTTTTTTTTTTAATGAGAATTTATTTATTACACAGGCTCACAAAAAAAATTGTCTGTGCTGGGGTTGAGACCCACCTATTCTTATGTATTTTGGGATGCTGAACACGAATCTGTCATAAAAAATGCGTTTTTTTTCTTAAACTGAAATAATAGAGGAAAGTCACCTAATTTCGGATACCATTTACAATGTATTCAATATTTAATACTCGGTATTACTTTTTGATATTTTTTTTATATAACCAGATACAACTTATTATAGCGAACCATGATTTATTATAAAAGCAATTTTATTACAGTTTATTTTTTCCAAAAAACACGGTTAAAAAAAATCAGCGCATTTTTGTGCATTTGAAAAAGGGCTCCTAATTTCGGACATATCCGAAAAAATTTTTTCAAGAGTAGATCTGGATCCCATTGCTTATGTTTCTTGTTATTCCTTCACATTTAAGACGTAATTTAATCATTAAGCGATTTTCTACGAAATACTATAGGAACTATAATTTTAGATTCCCAATTTCGAATATCTTAGTATCTTAGGTAATTTTCGTTTTTTCAAAATTGTTTATCTTAGTTTGTTGTATCATTATAAAAATAATAATTAATGGTTGGTTATCCTGAATAATAATTACCTTGCGGATATCCGAAATTGAGAATCAAATGCACAAAAATGGTCTATCCAAAATTATGCAAATTTCTGCTTTTTAGATTATAAATTTGTAGAATGTTTACGTTTTCAAATTGCTTAATTATGAATAGTGGATCAACTTAACTAACATCATAACTTACCCAAGACAGAATCACAAACTTTTATAACGATTATTTATAAAATAAACAAGCATAATAATGCAACTGAGCACAAAACTGCCATTTGCAATATAAACGATTTGTGCTGCCATTTAAAGGGGAGAAGCTCTACCGTTATCATATTACAGGACGGATTTAGTTTGACTTTTGGCTTCACATAAAAGTAGGTTTCTGTTTACCTTTGCAGTATCTTAAATACACTACTATCCGAAATTTGGAAACCATCCGAAATTAGGGGCATTTCCTCTATAAGATTTTTACCATTTTCGATAGTTTCTTCAGACTCAATGATTTTTAAGGACAGATATTTTTAATTTTAAACAAAATTATAAAAATATTAATTTATTATTCCATCAATCTATTTTCTACTCATCGTACAGAGTGATATTGGTAGACTGACAGTTTCGGGCTGCTGACCCTCTTCAGTACCAAGAGTCAACTCTGCACGCTAATTATAAAAATATTAATTTATTATTCCATCAGTCTATTTTCTAATCATCGTACAGAGTGATATTGGTAGACTGACAGTTTCGGGCTGCTGGCCCTCTTCAGTACCAAGAGTCAACTCTGCACGCTGATTAAGAAATAGATGGCGCACAAGTCTACATCAATCTAATGGCTATATTACTTTTGCTAGTAAAGTCTAAAAACGTTTTCTTAAGCAGCGTGCAGAGTTGACTCTTGGTACTGAAGAGGGCCAGAAGCCCGAAACTGTCAGTCTACCAATATCACTCTGTACGATGATTAGAAAATAGATTGATGGAATAATAAATCAATCATTTTGTCGTGGGGGTTTTAGCTTCCCAAATATAGCCCTTTAAAACATAATAAGTTGTTATTCATCAAAAAGATTACTTATTCCAGATTTTCTCCTTTCTGCATAGAAATTCGCAAAATTTTATATTATTAATTTGATTGGTGAAATCGAGATATCGGTTGAAGATTTCTTGAGCAAATTCAGTTGGCACGTGATGCAGGATCAATAGTGCAAACAATAGCAACTCTACGGGAGTACAATTAAGTAAACCATTCTACCTGAAGGTATTGTTTAATTGCTGAAATTTAATAACGGTGATATTACAAGCTTGAATATAATCTTATTCAATTATTTGGCGTTTCTGAAAGAAAAGATAATATACACAATGGAAAGAGTAACAAGCCGTGAAGATGTGCAATGCTGCCATTATATTTTCAAAAAAAAATGTTAAAAAAATTATTTATTTTTTTTGAAAAACAAAAAATAAAAAAAAAAAAATAAAAAAAATCTTAAAAGCTTAAAAGTACGATTTTTCTTTTTGTGAAAACAGAAAAAAACGAGAAAAAAAAGTAAGTGATATTTTTTTTTATTAAAAAATAAATTCGGACCAATTTGATACATTTTTTTAAAATGTTTCCTTATCGTTTGACTCATTCTCTAAAAATTTGGTTAGTATAGAACCAATTTAAGCCGTTTTTAAGTGAAATTGGGAAGTTTTATTAATATCATTTTCAGAATTTTCTAGTAACACCTAAATGAACATTTTAAGATAATAAAAAAATATAAGTCCCACCCTAATATTACATGCATGTCATGTAATATACCAGTGTTACAGTATTATTTACCAGTGTTGTGTTACATAAGAAATCCAATAAAACATTTATCGTCTAGCTCTATTATTGTATTGAATAACATAACGCAGCTCAAAAAAAAAAATAATATTTTTTTTTTATATTTTTTTAAATTATTTTTTTTTTAATGTTTTCTTGCTTTTATTTTAATTTGTTGTTTTTAGTTTCTTGGTACATTAGTGCATTGGAACCTTTTTAATTATACAGATGCAGTAGATGCAGTGACCTTTAATGGATTAGCAAAAAGTCTTATAATTGACAATCTTTTAAAATTTATAATTTAATTAAAATTATAGACAATGCATATTTACCTTCCTGTTAAAATAATTAAACCAAGGTTAATTTACACACACAAAGGTAAATTAAAACTAATATTTATCAGTTAAAAAAAATGTTGAAAAAGTTTAGATTTTTTTTTATTTTTTTTATTTTAAAATATATTTTAAAATAGTTATGCAGTTAAAAAAAAAACAGCGAATCGAAAACGAAAATTTTAGATAAGATTGTTCCTTGTGGCCGTACAATATATTTTTTACTCCACCTTTTAAGGTGGGCATTTAAATGCCCATTTATATCATATTAAACAATTAATTTAAGTAATAAATTAAACAGCAAAATAATTAACTAGTTTTTATTTTTAATAGATCTATGAGGTAACATTTACACATTTTAATTACAAGGTGCCCCACCTGGGACTAAATTCATTTTTAACCTAAATATAATACATTTTATACATATTTTATAGAAAAATAAATATATAATTCTAGAAAAATAAAAGTTACAGATATTTGCTTAAAGGTGAGGCTTACGGGGAAGGTTTTTTTATTTTTTTAAGAGTTTAGAATTGGTACTAAAAAGAACTATTTTAAAATTTAAGTAAAATTAGTCAAAACTTATTTTTTTTTTAAACTATTTTAGATATAATTACAATTAATAATATGGGCCCCAGATGGGGGGCGAATACTTGACATTCAATTTTTAAATTTTTGTTAGTAATGGTAAATTTTTAATATTGCTATAAAAAGCTGAGTTTTGATTGAAACTAGATTCAAAATGATCTTATTTTAAGCATATTTATCTAAAAGTAATTTTTTTCAGGTACAATTATCTAAAAAGAGTTTTGAGGCTTATCCGTCAGTTAATTTTTTTAAGATGCCTAAATGGCGAAACAAGGAAAAATAAAAAAGAAAAGCATCTAGTTAAAATAAATTATTCTACATGGGAAAAATTATACAAGTTGGTAACATATTTACAAGTTATGGATATTGGAAAATAATATTTTTACTTTTGAGATTTTTGTACGACTTCCAAGATTTTATACATAAAATCAATAATTTTTAAGCTCTTCGGTAAGATTGATGACATTTCTGAAATCTTACCAAAAATTACCGAGATTTTTGTTAACATTTTTGAGATTTTTGAAAGACTTTCGAAAATTTGTACACTTCCTACAGTGGTTCACCTTTTGGTATTTAGTAAAAAAAGTAAGTCGTTATAACCCGCGCGTAAACACATTCTGCTCAGTGGACAGTTTTTTTTACTTTAAAAGAGAAAATTAAACTTTTTCACTATTTAGTATAATTTTTTTTTAAAATAACAATTGATTAACTAAGTGGAAGTCACAATCTTGGAAAATAATTCCCAAAAACTTTTACTTAAAAAAAACATCAGTTGATGTTTTTCTGGGCCGAAAGCGACAAAGCTTCTTAGATCTTCATTTCTTACATAACTCTAAAAATCAAAACCAAAATTATCATTGTAATGATAACTATCATTATAGTTTTTCAGCCATTTTGCTTTAATCATATCACTTCCTTTTTCCCCTATCATGATGGTAGGTGCATTAGTATTTCCTCTAACAATTTTCGGCATTATTGAGGCGTCAATAACTCTTAAATTTTTAACTCCGTAAACCTTTAACTCTGGACTTACAACTGCAGCTATATCACTTTTAGGTCCCATTTTACATGTACTAGTAGGATGGTAAATCGTGGTAGTGTAAGATTGGGCTATACATGCCCAATACTGGTCAGTTCCAAAACGTATGTGGTTACAGGCTGGCAAAGGAGTAGTTACCAGCCTAATACCCAAATGCTTAAAAACCTTAGTTTTCAAAAGGTTCAAACTTTGCTTTACACCTTCTACCATTCTAAGAAGGTCTATTTCTTCACCAAAAGTGTTTGGGTGTATCAAGGGATCTCCCCATAATGGATCTGAATCGTTTAACCTTATCACACCCTTACTCTCAGGGCTTAAAAGTATAGGTCTTACCATCATACCATCGTAATAAGCCAAAGGCAAAACTGCAGTTTCGGCAGTTAAAATGGGATCAGTTATAAAATTTTGCACATTTGCTGCATCTAGTGAATACTGTATGTCTGGAACATCGTGAAGTTTTTCGTATTTGGTTTGCACGAATGCATTGGCTTGAATAGGCCCTGTAGAAGCCAGAGGACCTCTTTGTGTTTCCCTGAATTTAAAGATATCATTTTTTTGTTGTTCATCGTCTACAGCGGTAGATGAATAATTATTTAGCGCAAAAAGTACACCATCTATGGTTGTATGATCTTGAAGGTTGTAACCAACAGCTGAATCTTTTAAAACTTTGATCCCGAAGCTTTGAAGATGATCTGCAGGTCCAATTCCACTTAACATTAAAATTTTCGGTGAGTTTATAGCACCTGCTGAAAGTATGACTTCTTTTTTTGCTATTGCTTGGTATAGTTTCCCATTTTTCGAATATTCTACACCAAATGCAGTTTTTTTTACAGGGTCTATCAAAACTCTAGTGACATGGGCTCGCACTTGAACGTTTAGGTTTTTACGGTTTTGTCTTATGGGTCTAATAAACGCTCCGTTGGTGCTCAAACGTTCACCATCTCTCGCGGTGTGTTGAAGTAACATAGCACCAATAAGATCCTCTGAATTTTGATCGATAAGGGGGAGTCCTAATTCTTCGTAAGCGTGGACTATTCCAACAGTATTCTGATCTTGGTACGGGAATATTTCAACTGTTTGGTACCCTCGGGTACCATGATACCTTTGATCTATCTTCTCAGGGTTTCTATTATCTTCCGATTTAATAAAGTATGGTAGTACTTCGTCGTAAGACCAGCCTTTGTTGCCCATTTCTGCCCATTCGTCGTAGTCTTTGGGAGCTCCGCGGATGTAGATCATGTAGTTGATGGTAGAACTGCCTCCCATGACCTTGCCTCTTGCCCAGGCACATCTACCGTCCCTGCGGGCAAGGCAAGCGTGAGGTTGGGGTTGAGTTTGGTACATCCAGTCGATGCTAGATTGCTGGAGAGCAGGGGCAAAAGCTGGAACATCGGCAACTTCGGGTTCTTCATCACCTGCTTCAAGAAGAAGAACCTGCAAAGAAGAAAAAAGTAAGTAGTATCTATAGGGACATAATATGTTGTAAGCTTATTTAAGTAAAACCAGTTACACAGTTAACACTGGATTAATTAACAATAAAAAGAATACATTTCTTCTACTAAATTTGTTACTTCTTGTGCGCAAGAGACACACAAATACTTGTGTATTTTAACACAAAAAAAACTTAATTTCTCTCTTTGTAGTGTACCTTTATTTAATGAAACATTTGTCACAGTAATTTATGCATGCCAAAACATGTAGAGTAACAAGCGTTAATTGAAATAATTTTATTGTGCCCATAATTAATTAAATTACATTACATGTGTTAAAAATAGGTACGTTCAACGTCACAATCACTTTTCAAAATTTTGCTGCTATAGATAGGTTGCACCGATGTTGCTAGCCTAAGAAAAACACCAAAAATTTTATTGACCTACTCAAAATGACTTTTTTACATTCTGATAAGCAGAATTTTTTGGAATAGTTCAATCTAATCTTTTGGCATAAGATGGCAGCACTGACAAAATGTGAATTTGCAGTGTTATATTTCGCGATGAAAGTTGAATATCAAGGACAGTCATATCGGATTTTTGATGAAGCTTATGGTAAAGCGCATCCCAAGAAATCAAAACAAACCATGCAAATTGAAGTTAATAAATTGTGGCTTAACCTCAAAAAAAGCAAAAACCGTCGTTAAAGATACCGAACGAGAAATCAAAAATTTGCTTCAAGCCGCAAGACTTTGTGACAATGTATGACATGGGGGGAGGGGGGTCTAAAATCACCTAAAAAAGTGTGACTTATTTTATGGATGACCAACAGCAAAGAACGTGATAACCCAAAACCGGAGGATTGTCATGATTATTTTTATTTTTTTCTTCTGGCGACGTTGAACGCAGCTAGTGATTAATTTTGGAAAATTTAATTACAACATTATTTAATATTTAATGCAATTTCAATCATTTATTATCAATTTGCCAAAACTAAAGCAATTATTAATATTTTGTACACTATTTAAGTGACTTTTAAAAATAACTGGACAATTTTTCTCTCATTTATTTTTCCATTTAATAGTAAAAAGTATGATTTTTTTTAGAAAAAAATCAATATAAATAGCGAATTTCCCTTTAACGGATATATAATATAATATGTTTATTTGTTTAACCTCGTACTATTCTACTTAATTAAGCATCCCCTAAGTCCAGGACTTGTGTGGGCTAGTAGTAGAGGGAACCACCGGCTTATACTGACTTTCGAACCAGTTTCTAGGGATTGTCCGTTTCACTTATCGCCTTCGCCAAATTTCAATTATTAATTAACTGAAAAAGGCAAATCGGCGCCAGTGAGAATCGAACTCACGATATAATATATTTCCTTTATTCACTCAATAATTAAATTATAATTAAATTATTTTTAGACTTTTAGTTAAAAAAATTATGAATTTTCGAAATATCGCCACATCTCCCAACCATGCTCGAGTTGGCAAAATCCAGTGTTTAGTCGGTAAAATTGGTAGCAGATTTCGGAAATTGAGTGGTAGATTTCGGAAAATTCTCAATTTTAAGTTGGGAAATATTTGTCAAGCCTCTCCCCCCCCCCCCCAATCGTTTCGGAGTACCCCTGCATGAATTTAAATTTCTATAACTCCTCCTAAAAAAGCATTTGACCCAGTAGAACCCAGGCTGCGGTTAAAGTATAGTTAAAAACTAACTTATTTATAGAAAAATATGAATTCCTTGTTAGAACAACTTTTTGCTCGCAAATAATTATAATCACAAATTTCAACTTTCAGTTTACCTTGTTCAACCTTACGCAAAGCAATTTTTCTTTTCTATTCTATCTTAAATGCAAATGAGAATTTACATTAAATTAAAGCAATTTTATTACATCGGTATTTAGTACTACTAAGAGTGCCGACGTATTAAAATTATTGCCTGCAAGTCCAAAATTTTTGACTATGTTTTTCACATTTCTCGATGTTTTACATCTGTTTAAGTCAAAATTAGTAAAAAATACACTGCCCAGTAAAAGAGCTTTCCCATTTTTCACCTCCGCCCGTAAAATGGATTTTTATTATCAGACTCACTTTCAGCAACCATAAAAACCTTAATATACCAATTTTCACGAGAAATACCCTCTGCTTCTTTGGGGGTAAAGTTAGAATTTTTTTATAATCAGATTCACTTTCAACAACCTTAAAAACCCCTTCACGGGATGAAATTAGAAAAAAGGTATTATCAAATTCATATTCTTCGACCCCAAAAACCCCTATATACCAATTTTAAAGAAAATATTAATAATATTGAAAAATATTTTTCTTCATTTGCCCCCCTTGCCGCACCCCAATGTTTACCAAAAACAATCCCGAGCGAGAACTTTTGGTAACATACCTGTATGCCAAATTTCAAGTCTTTAGCTTAAAGCGTTCTTAAGTTATCGTGCCCACAATATTTCCCGCACAGACCGATTGACCGACCGATCGACCGACCGATCGACCGACAATTTTTTTTTGCTCGAAATTGATTTATATCGACATAAAACGTCATAAAACGCAAAAATACACAAAATTTTTTTTGAAATTTTATGCACAAATACAAGGCTTTCCGAAAATTTGAAAATTTTCAAAATGGGAAAGTAAAATTGGCCCATCTGTCTGTCTGTGTGTCTCTTTAAACTTGATATCTCTGTTTCTAAAACAAAATCGGACAGAAGCGGACAAGGAGGGGGGGGTCAAGCCATTTTCGGACCTCCACTTTTCAAAAAAAAAAATAGTTTATTTGTTTCAACTAAATATTGGGTTGAATATGCCCAATTTAATTATTTGGTTGTGACAAATAAATTTTATTTCGGTCAAATAAACAATTTTGTTCCCATTTATAAATCATTTTAAAATTAAAAAAATTATTTACCTGAACTAAATATTTATTTGACTCAAATTTATTACTCACAACCAAAAAATTTAATTGGCTATATCCAAATGAATCCTTTTTATCAGTGTATGTTCCTCACTTTTTAATTTTTTTATTGCACCCCTATACACGGTGTATTTGAAATAGGGTCGGAAATTTTAACTGATGATTCTACATCATAAAATATGACAAAAAGTTCCTATAAACATATGTCTAAAAATGCGTCATAAGGGAGCTACGCCCCTTTGAAAGTGGCTAAAAAAATCGGTTTTTATTTAATAACTCAGGAACCCTTTGAGATATATCAACGAGGTTTTGCACGTCAACTAATCCTACCAAGGTCCGTTTTTATGTGTTATTTTCATGTACTTATTTCAACCAGGGGTGTGCGAAACGGGGAGGGTTTATCAGTTTTTTTTTCCCAAACTTTTTTCTGTGTAACTTTTTTGCAATTTTATTTTTGAAATATGATTCCTCAGGTCAAAATACATAAAAAAGGTACTCCTGTTGTAATACTGTAGGATTAACCGTTTTCGAGAAAAATTAATTTGAAGGTGAAATTCTACGGTTCGAGGACGAAAAATTAAATACTAAAATGTTGAAAACCAAAATTTTAATGATGCAATGTTATTCTACATCAAAAACTAAGAAAAAAACCTCATATACAGGTACTTCCAAAAATCAATCCTAATGGAGCTATGGTCTCCTAAATATGCACCATTTTTAAAGCGCTATGGTAGCTTTAAAATCGTGTTTTCGACCTACATGTATGGAAACTTTTTTTTCTTAGTTTTTGATGTAGAATAACATTGCATCATTAAAATTTTGGTTTTCAACATTTTAGTATTTAATTTTTCGTTCTCGAACCGTAGAATTTCACCTTCAAATTAATTTTTCTCGAAAACGGTTCATCCTACAGTATTACAACAGGAGTACCTTTTTTATGTATTTTGACCTGAGAAATCATATTTCAAAAATAAAATTGCAAAAAAGTTACACAGAAAAAAGTTTGGGACAAAAAACTGATAAGCCCCCCCCGTTTCGCACACCCCTGGTTGAAATAAGTACATGAAAATAACACATAAAAACGGACCTTGGTAGGATTAGTTGACGTGCAAAACCTCGTTGATATACCTCAAAGGGTTCCTGAGTTATTAAATAAAAACCGATTTTTTTAGCCAATTTCAAAGGGGCGTAGCTCCCTTATGACGCATTTTTAGACATATGTTTATAGGAACTTTTTGTCATATTTTATGATGTAGAATCATCAGTTAAAATTTCCGACCCTATTTCAAATACACCGTGTATAGTAAAAAATCTTGTTAGAAGCGTATAAAGTGATCAAAAATGTACTAAGCATCGTTAAAATTGTCTTACAGTATTTTTTTTGTTTTATGGACAAAGTTAATTAATTATCATTAGGTTAAAAATTATACACTTTAACTGGATTAACTTGACACTGAAATCAATCATTTGACTTAATTAGTTTTACTGATTTTTTTTTACAAAAATGTTTTAGGAATAAACCACATTTATCTGGGCAACGTTGCAAGGTTTTACGGTACAGTTTTTTGCCAAAATATAATGTTTTTCAGATACAGATTTTCAAACTGTAATAAATTATGCAACACGCAGGTGTATTAATGGTTATTCAGACAACTTTCCTTTTTCAAATTAGTGCCGATGTTTTGACAGATGCTTGCAACTGTTCATCCATTTTTTTCTTTATTCTTAATGCAAATGAGAATTTACATTAACTAAAAGCTACTATATATATTTTATTATACTACTATTAATAGTAAAATAAACGCCATTCTAATTTATTATTATTTAACAATTAAAAGGTCTGTAAATAGTTTATTGGTTTATTGGCATTCTAACACAGGCGGGTAATATGTTTTATTCATATACAATGTATATATTATACATTTTATTGCTGGTACATGTATACAGATATCCATTTTTGGTTCCTATAAAATTATTCACTTTTGAGACGAGTTATGCTCTAGGATACAGCAACAAAAATTATGGCTGGTGCATCAAAATGTAGGGAATTTAAAATATAAATTAAAATAACAGGTAATGAAGGGCATGGGCTGATTTAGGGGAGGCGGCAATGGGGGCCATGCCCCCCCAGCGAGATATATTACCATAGAAATACCTTCAAAATTATATTTTTGGCGAAAGCGGAATTTTTTTCCTTATGGATGCCCCCCCCCCCCCTTAAAATGAAATAAATTGAAGGGCTGAGAATTAAAACAGATCAATGAACACCGTGTTTATTTTTTCAGACGGCTACCTCAAAGTTTTCAGTTTGCTATATATCGACAAAAGAAAAAACAGCAATTTGTCGATCTATGAGAAACTCAAACTTTGAGGTCGTTTTAAAAAAACGAAACAAGCTGGTCATTTGTCTTTTTGTATTTTCAAGTATCCAATTTCCACTAATATTGAGTAATATTATTCTCAAAATTAAGACAAAATTGTATCAGTCTATTTTTTTACAGCAGTATTCGTTAAAAACGTTTTTCTATTTTGCGACTCTTATAAGCTCATAATCAAAAGCATTTTGCGTTTTCTTATAGGCCTATAAGAGGTCTGTACTTTTTGTTCTTTTGGGTTGGCAACAGACCTGGCCTATCGCTTGAAGTTTTCCGTGCAAATGTCAATGTCGCTTTAAAGTTGAATTTTCTACAAAATTTTGTGTTTGGGTTATTTTTTACCGTGTTAAAATTGTGGACTGGTTAATTTCAGTAAAAAAGAGAAGAGATGACTATACAATATATCAAAATATCATTTGTTCTTAGAATTTTAAATATGGTGTAAACTGTAATGCCAATCCAAAACAAAAATCCCTAAATCAGTCATCAATTTAAATGTAAGTTTTTTAAATTTTAGAGCAAAATAGAAAAAATTGTGCGCTAAAAACGTATGTATGTTATGAAACTAGTACTTTAATATACTATTTTCTTAGGCTAATTCTTACTTCTAATTGTGAAATAAAAAGTTGGAAAAGCTTTTATAAAGAAGGAAATGTGACAATGAAAACTAACAATAAAATGGCATTGTAACAAATCAATTAAATGAAACATTTGTTGAACTTTTTAAGTGATTGGACTTTTTAATTATCTTTCCAGTAACTGCACTTTATTGCGTACGTGATTTTATGATTCTACAAGGTATAACATTTATATTCATTTATTAAGAATTTTATAAAATATGCAGAATAAATTATTCTTTATTAGTATTAACTTTAGACCTTATTATTTTATTGCGGATAAGTATTATATATATAACTAAATTAACTATATTTTCTTACGTAATATAGTTATTTATGTACTAACGTACCAGAAATTTAAAATTATATTCAATTGTCCATTAATTTTAAGTGTAAATAGAACTATTTCTACGACTGCGTTAGAATGTAAGCAAATACACACACTTTTCAAACACAGAATGAATCCATTCTACCTCTAGATACGGTATGAATATTCCGTATCAAGTGTTACAATGAGCACATGTAGTGCCATCTCTTGTTTATAAACCTAAAGAAAACTGTAGCAAAATTAGCAAAAATATATATATATTTTACCATGAAATATTGAATAATTTAATGCAATTTAAAGTTTTGCGTTAAAATTACATAAAGTTTATTAGTTTTTCTTAATATTTGACCAGCTTTTTATCAATTTAGTTCAAAAAATTAAAACTGCTCCATCTATTGTTAAATATTTAAACCTGATATCTGTCACAACAATCTGACACAACCTTCAATTTTTGCATCATAATTTGTAAATAGGTGCTAAAATTAAATAAAAATCTTTTTTAAGTACTGATTTGATAAAATTATTAAATAACATTAATTGCTTTTTTTAAAAATATGTGTTTTTTTTTGCATTTACAATGTCGAGTCACAAAAAACATTTTTTTAACCTTGTCCGCAGTTTAAAGCCATACAGTGTTTCATATTTGCAGTCGAAGAAAAAGTATAGTCATTTCGAGCTCGCGGGACGGTCATACTCGCCTACCGGCTCGTATGACAAACTTTTCGCTCGCGGGGAATATTGCCTATTCCATATAGTTATAGAATATACTATTCTTTCTTAATATTCAATTTTTAGTTGCACACTTTTTGGATAAGAATTATTTCTGGTGCAAATGTATCCACATACTTAAATCTATTTAAATATTTAAAATTAATTGAATATGCAGTCACATAAGCAAACTCCGTCCACAACTGTTCATTAATATTTAATGATACCTTGTACCGTATTTAATACGTTCACTGCCAACGGCTAGTTTTGACAGCGGAGCAATGGGTATGGGCAAGGGAAAAATAGAAAGAATTGATTAATGTTGTTAGGGGCGCCAGTTACTTTAGCTTTTACTCCTTTAGGTAAGTAACAACCTAGTGTAAATACTTAAGCTTTTCAGTTTGAGAAAATATAACCCTTAAATAAAATAAGATAATTCATTTGAGAAATTTATTATAAATAAACTTAATGAAAGCACATCAAGTAATGTATTAATATATATAAAAAATATGTGTAATTATATTAAGATATAATTAAAGAAATCTTAATAAAAATTACTACATTCAGAAATCATTCGACTTAAATGTATAAAGAAAACATGAAGTTCAGCAAGCACCAAGAAATGTATGTAAACAGCAATCATTTCTTGCAGTGTTTAAAAGTCATGCTTAAATTAGAAATCATTTAATCAAAAGTATGATATTTAATAATTAATAAATGAGATTAAATGTTTTTAAAAAAATAAGTACCTAAAAATGAACAAAAGCCAGAAGGGCATATAGTATTAAACAATACTATATCAGATCTGATAAAGTTTACAGTTATAAGAATATTGAAATAAAAGAATTTAAAAATATGAAATATTGCTTTCAAAAGTTTTCAGAAAGAGTACTTAGCTGGTTTCTGCAAAATCCATGAGGTATGAATTCCATCGTCTCCATCTGTGCAAGTCTCCCCTATGCTGATGAATTCATTTCTCAAATGAAAGAAAAAAAAATATAGGCTGTCCCATCTACTTTGGAAAAATCATCTTCCAGGATAAAATGTATTATTGAAAATGTTGTCCGGGATAAAATATGCTTTTGAAAATTATGTCCAATGTAAAATTGTCTGCTAGACGGTCATATAGAATTTATCTATGCCGAAAAATACAGAACCATGTTCCAACAGAACATCACTCCATGCGGAGAACTTGTATATCAAATATACCAAAATAAACTTCAACTTAAATTAATGTAATTCCATATTAATGGTATAGAAATGGTAATTAATTAATGGTCTAGTAATGTAGTAATAATGGTGCTAAAACAATAATTATATCTCAGAAATATTCTAAGAAACAGAAAAACTTAACTTACGTGTCATACTAAGTCTTCGATGTCCATCGAAACGTTATAAATGCGTAATTGTAGAAAATAACAGTTACAATATCTTCCGCATTGTTTAAATATTCATTTTCACTAACTTTAAATAAAAATACATGAAGGATTACTTCGATGATTACAGAAAATAAACACTCGTCAAAATGACACCACCATTGTATTCGAGTTGCTTCAAGAAGGAGGAAAATCGACCTTATTCACTAGTATGAACCCTTCAGGTAAATAAAATCCTATTTCTGAACTATTAGCGACATCTATGTAAGTCATTATTAACTACAGTTTTACCGTATAGGATTCCTAATAAAGGTAACGAAAACTACACCAAAAATTATAACTAAAAAGAATATTTCCTAATAAATCCGTATTAGTGATATCTAACCTCAAAATATTACTCTAAGAAACAAATATAAACAATACTTATTGTTTATCAGCAAAACTAATAAAAATACGAACAGAATACTAAGTGTCCTGTGAACTAAGTATAAACAAAATACTGAATCTAAGTGAGCAGTTCCAGCAAACTATTTTCAACAAATTCTAGATTATCCCGAAGGAATAAGCATACGAAACTTTCCAGGAGAGACAAGCTACAGGTGAAAGCCAGTGAAATCCAACCCTCAATAGACTCTGAAACATATAAAAACCAGGTAAGTCCATAGACAAATGTATTATAAAGAAATAAGTCATATGATTCTTTATTATTAAAAATCATATTCTAATTATGTTTTCTTTATGTTATTTTCAGGTAGAACTATGGAATAGAGACTTATATGGTTAGAATTCAGTTCCTGCTACAAAATAGTCCCAGATACAAAATAGTTCTGTACGTACGTAACTATTTATATACAAAATAAACATAAATTATAACGTAAGTAAACGAATAGTTTAATTAACCCTTGCTATATTACAAAGTGACGATTTATATCGTTACAACCTTAAAACTAAAACAAAAATTGAATATTAATATAAAATTTTGTCTTAATTTAATATTTATCTTAATATTAATGAATAATTGTAGGGTAGTGTCCATTAATATACACTAAAATTTTAAAACTAAGACAGACATTGAATATTAATTTACAGTTTTGTCTTAATTTAATATTTAACTGAATATTAATAAATTATTTTAGGGTAATGGCTATTAATATTCAATGACATCTTAAAACTAAGAAAGAAACTGGAAATTAATTTACAAGTTTGTCTTAATTTTAAGATTTTACTGAATATTAATAAATAATTGTAGGGTAATGTACATTTATATTCAGTAAAATCTTAAGACTAAGACAAAACATGAATATTAATTTAAAATTCCATTTTAATTTAATTATTTAACTGAATATTAATGAATAATTGCAGAAAATAAATGCTTCAAATATAAATAAGTCTGAATATTCAGACCATTGTGAACAGTATAGAAATAATGGTTGTAGAATTGAGTTTGTTTTATTTTGTCTTAATTTAAATAGTTAGAATATTAACAGATAATTGTAGGTTAATGTCCATAAATATTCGTTGAAATCTTAAAACTAAGACAAAAATTTAATAATAATTTATAATTCTGTCTTAATGTTATTATTTTACTGAATATTAATGAATAATTGTAGGGTTATGTACACTTATATTCAGTACAATCTTAAAACTAAGTCAAAACTTGAATATTGATTTTCAATTTCTTAATTTTAATATATTACTGAATATTAATGAATAATTGTAGGATATAATTTCTTTAAATATAAATATTCCTGAATATTCAGACCATTTTTAGCAGTGTAGATATAATGGTTGTAGAATTGAGTTTGTTCTAAACAAAACACTATTGGCTATTGACATGCAGATTTTTTAACCGGTATACTGCTGTATTGCCAACATAACACACTTTCACATACCTTTTTTACAAACAAAACTCACGAAGTAATGTCAATGTCGTAAATTTAAAAGCAAGTTATTTCTTTCAATTCCAAGCGACTAAAATGGTGCATAGTAAAAGTAACTAGCAGTAAAAAAGTTATGGTTTATGTGAGAGCTTCCGCTTCTTGGAGTTTCAAACGCAAACGCTTTGTTTAAATTTATTTGGGGTTTTTATTATTTTTGATACAATTTAAATAATCTTTCTTTAAATATAGTTTAGTTCTAAGGGAGGATTGGATGAATTACCCTCCCAATGGTATTTTTTTCAAATTCTTATACAGTTAAAAATAAATAAAATATTTAAAAGTAATTTGAATAATAATAATAATAATGTTTATTGTTTAAATGAATATTAAAATAATTTTTTTATTTAAAAAATGTCAAATACCCTTTTCGAAACCATTGTATTCCTATGTATTTTGAGCTGCTGAATCCGAATTTGAGGTCAAAATAGTACCTTATACCATTAGTTTTCGAGATAATTTCTTAAAACGTAAATTTTGATCATGAAAATAACGTTTTTCAGGTCCAAAACTAATCAGATGAGGTGCTGTTTTGACTTCAAATTCTGGTTCAGCGCTTCAGGAATACAATGGACTCCAAAAATGTGTTTGAGCTTTTTTTTAGTTTCTGTAGCACCACATGTAGCTAAGAAAAGAAATGTCAGAATTTTGTTTGAAAACCATTGTATTCATATGTGTTGAACGCACTATTTTGACCTCAAAATCGGATTCAGTACCTCAAAATACATAGGTATAGGCTTCGAAAAGGGTATTTGACCTTTTTCTTTTCTTGGGTGGCTGTGTCATTGCCTTAAACAGAATTGTACAAGTATGTCTGAATCGAGGTCTAAGTATTCTAAGGCATAAATTAAATTAGTATTCAGTTTTTTACTTAAAATTAATGGAGACTTGAATACTACCGAAATAATTTTAAGATTTCAGTTAATATTAATGGACAATGGAGCTCTCTACAACAAGAATTATGAAACAAAAGACGTCTACCCTATCTCTATCTCATTTGTGCTACACTTTCCAGCCAACCAAATAAATACTGTATTTGTTTTTCATACAACAAATACAGTATTTATTTGGTTGGCCGGAAAGTGTAGCACTGAGCGGCACGAGCGAATATAGCTAATGTAAATCTGTAGAATAAGATAATTCTACTAAAATTTAGATGGCGCCAGTAATTTCTTTAATAAAAATAATATAGTTACACTTTTCGCCCGGTCAAGTAAATATTGTATTTGTTCAACAAAGAACAAATATAGAATTTGTTTGGTTGAGTGGAAGTAGGAGTGTATGTATGTCTTCTATCCTTTTTAGGTAGAACTTTTGTCCCTGTCTAATCTAACGGGAGAAATCGCCATTGTATCTACATGTAGATGCTTTGTCTAAATAATCATCCAATTAAAAATGCACATCCTATGAATTTGTGAATGCGTTACGCAGAAGATATTATATTAATTTTTACAGTAGATAGGGTAAATTTAACATTATCCAATATACCCTACCCTACCCTACCCTTCTGTGGCTACCATATAGTAAACAATCACTTTAAATCAGTACAAATACATGCTAAAACCAATGGAGCTCTCTACAACTAGAATTATGAAACAAAAGACGTCTACCCTATCTCTATCTCATTTGTGCTACACTTTCCAGCCAACCAAATAAATACTGTATTTGTTTTTCATACAACAAATACAGTATTTATTTGGTTGGCCGGAAAGTGTAGCACTGAGCGGCACGAACGAACATAGCTAATGTAAATCTGTAGAATAAGATAATTCTACTAAAATTTAGATGGCGCCAGTAATTTCTTTAATAAAAATAATATAGTTACACTTTTCGCCCGGCCAAGTAAATATTGTATTTGTTCAACAAAGAACAAATATAGAATTTGTTTGGTTGAGTGGAAGTGGAGTGTATGTATGTCTTCTATCCTTTCTAGGTAGAACTTTTGTCCCTGTCTAATCTAACGGGAGAAATCGCCATTGTATCTACATGTAGATGCTTTGTCTAAATAATCATCTAATTAAAAATGCACATCCTATGAATTTGTGAGTGCGTTACGCAGAAGATATTATATTAATTTTTACAGTAGATAGGGTAAATTTAACATTATCCAATATACCCTACCCTACCCTACCCTTCTGTGGCTACCACATAGTAAACAATCACTTTAAATCAGTACAAATACATGCTAAAACCAATGGAGCTCTCTACAACTAGAATTATGAAACAAAAGACGTCTACCCTATCTCTATCTCATTTGTGCTACACTTTCCAGCCAACCAAATAAATACTGTATTTGTTTTTCATACAACAAATACAGTATTTATTTGGTTGGCCGGAGAGTGTAGCACTGAGCGGCACGAACGAACATAGCTAATGTGAATCTGTAGAATAAGATAATTCTACTAAAATTTAGATGGGGCCAGTAATTTTTTTAATAAAAATAATATAGTTACACTTTTCGCCCGGCCAAGTAAATATTGTATTTGTTCAACAAAGAACAAATATAGAATTTGTTTGGTTGAGTGGAAGTGGGAGTGTATGTATGTCTTCTATCCTTTTTAGGTAGAACTTTTGTCCCTGTCTAATCTAACGGGAGAAATCGCCATTGTATCTACATGTAGATGCTTTGTCTAAATAATCATCTAATTTAAAATGTACATCCTATGAATTTGTGAATGCGTTACGCAGAAGATATTATATTAATTTTTACAGTAGATAGGATAAATTTAACCTAAATCCAATATACCCTAACCTACTCTACCCTTCTGTGGCTACCACATGGTAAACAATCACTTTGAATCAGTACAAATACATGCTAAAACCAATTCAGAAATACTAAACCACACCACATTTCAAATGGGGTACATTTTTTTACTTGCTGGTTTTTCCAATTTTAATAAACCGCAAAGGTTATTTGTCCCAATGATTAAACACGAAATGTAGCTATTTAATTCAATTGAGGATTACAAGGGAAAAACCAACGGCTGGTTTATTTATAAAATAGGATTTCAACGGCGGCTATTAGGAAAAAAAATTATTAGTGGCAAATCCTAGAGAATAAAAAATTATAAAACAGTCAAGCTTCAGAAACTTCCTTTTTTTATTTTTTTTATTCTGTCCGATATGCCACTAATAATTATATATGATATAATATATTATATCATATCTTTATAACAGCTGTAGCTAAAAATGTGAGATCATAGTTTATTAAAAGACGTTTCTCTTCTCAGATTAATATTTTGTTTTGGTTTTGAATATTTTGCTTAAACAGTGTTCAAGTGCTGAACAAAATATCCTATTAAAAAAAAATCCAAAAGAAATTACTGAACTTTTGTTATGTGGTTATAAAATAGTTATTTTCCTGTATTCTAGAATTATTTTTAATTACGAGACCAATTGTTATTATGCGGTTATAAAAGTTCAAAAAAGCATATACATTTTACATTAAACCAATAATAAACTTTTTACAAATTTATATAACAAATATTCGTTTTTTTTCGAGTTGTTAAATGAAAGTAAAAGGAAAAGAGAATTTCTTCCGAGTAAGAAAATACAATTGTTTTTTTTTTAGATTAGATTAGAAGCTAATCAATGTTTTAATTATATACTATGAGATAGTTAATTCAATTCAATAGAATATTAAATATTAATGATCCATAAATTATCTTCTTCACTTTTTATGTTAATAAAGAGATGTAATACTTTTTTCTACTACCTATTAAGTGCTAGGCTAGCAGTGCTACCACTACTAGCTTATATATTATAAACCGTTGTTATCCTATACAATTGTAGTTCAATTTTTATTTAAATTACTCTACATTTCATGTCCGTCCTTAAATATTAAAGTACGTGACTTCAAAACTATAGTGATTTTAACAAAAATTAAAGTACATTCGTATATGATCATAACTTCCTATCCATTTGGAACTAAATATTTAGTTACAAATGGATAGAAAGTTATGATCCTAAACAAATGTAGGTACTTTAATTTTTGTTAAAAAATTAACTTCACTTTTCCTGTAGTTTTGGACCATTTTATATCGGAAACTAATAGTCCTACGATAAAATTTATTACATATGTTTTTGTAGAAAATTAAACATTATTTTTATTTAAGCAAAAAAAAACTACTAATAATAAGATATCGCTAAAAATTATAGTTTTTGTCCATTTGGCACCTTTGCCCTAAGCTAATGTTAACCATATTTGATGTGACGCAAAAAGAAAAGGTCCTGAATCGTTTGGTGAAAAAAATGTTCAAATCGGACATTCCGTTAAAAAGTTATAAAGTTTACATATAGACCGAGTGATAGACAGGCAGACATATTTTTAACACCCACTTTTTTACATTTTCTTGAAGTTTCATGACATTCTTAAGCCAAAAATGCAAAAAAATTGATTTTTCGGTCAATTTGAATAAGTGGCGGTTCCTAAAAACCATGTCTCACATTGTTCTTCTCTCACATGGTCCAGAATCTATATGCACTTTTTTGTTCATTTTTGTGTTGGGACAAATGTGGTTCAAAGCCCTAGGTCAAAGGAAGTATTTTTCAGCCGAATGATGATTAGGAATCATCACGTGAGTGAGAAACATTAACTTTAACCCCTTTTAAGCATTTATGAACAAAATTTGTCTCAACAAAAAGTTGACACAAAAATGCATCTAGATACTTAACTAATAAGACTGTCCTTTAAGGAAGAAATGTGTCCTTTCATAGTACATAGTAAACCTGATCTCCCAAACTAGGATAAACTGGACGAATTTTATTTTTTTTTTACTTACTTCCCAATCCTTGATTTCAGTAAGCCGATTCGCCACAACACACCCCGCACTACCAGCTCCTACAACAATAAAATCGTATTCCTCTTTCCTAGCACTTGCACCAAAAGGATGTTCACTCAAAAACTGCGAAAATTCCTCGGAAACGTCCCGCGAATATTCCCGCGAACCACTTTCCCCGGAATCAAAATCATCCGGACGGTTTTTCGCGTCTCTGGACCACCCAAATAACTGGGTAACGAGCTGGAGGAAGAGAAATGTAGATGAGTTGCATGTGGTGATGGTTGTATAGACTTGACAGGCTTGGGCCAAATCTGGCGGCACCCAGGACATATTTTTGCACTAGCCCAAACCCAACTAAGTGCTTAAAGAGCCAGCTTGAGGAATTAAAAATGTTGGGTGTTCACCTTGTGTAAATTCCCTACCACCAGAACGGTGGATTGTTTTGCTAAAGCTGTGCACTTATAATAATTCGATCTAGTAGGTGAATAGTTCGGGAAACAATAGAAATTAAAATTATTTTTAATAACTATCAAAAAATGGCCAAAAATAGGGGATTTCTCTAGTTTACTACGGTCAAACTGACTAAAATCTTAATATTAATTAGGGGATAAAAATTAAATTTTTCAATAAGTTTTCTATGACAAACTAGAATATTTTCCTACCCACGTTTCATGTTTTAAATAAATGCTTTTATCATGTTAAGAAAAAAAACTCTTACTTATTTTTTATATTTTCCAACGACCTAGTTAGTAGTTAGTGCTTATTTTCCATCCGTTGCCTATGACAAAGGATAGAAAGTGACGATCAGCTGCTTTTACATAACTGTTATCCAAAAATTAGTAAAAGTCAAACACATAACCTCAAATTGACAAACTAATTTTAAGATAATTTTTGTTTTGTTAGGTTTTAGGAAAAAATAGTATACGCACCTAGATGAAAATCATTTGGTTTGGTGTGAACTGAACACGGAGTACTTTTTTTACTCAGCTACGCCTCTAGTGTACTAAAAACTAGGTTCACGTACTCGGTACGTAATATACTATTTCTCTTATCAAATTGAACGTATTAAATCCACAGCCACACAAAAAAAGGTCAGGTACTTTTTCGGAAACCATTTTATTCCTATGTATTTTGAGGCGCTGCACCCTAATTAAAGGTCAAAATAGCACCTTTACCACCTTTAAAATCGGTCCAAACAAGCATACATACATACATATATACAAACAAACACGTTAAAAACATAACACTCCTTTCGCGTTGCTGTCGGGTAAAAAGTAATAACACGTAGAATAAAAATTGTGTTCATATCGTCAGGTCAGAGTTACAAAGTTTTAACAACAACAAAATGTAAAACTGAGGGTTAAATGCGAGAAAAAATGAACTGTAATTAAGGACCACCGCTAGATCAAGATATATTACCTTATTCCTTTGCAAGCTCTTCTGATTAGATCTAGTATTTCTTCTCTGGAATGCTGGAGATACACCTTTATCCTAGTGCGCGCGATAGCATTTGTGGTGAGCAGTTTGACTATATTATATATTCATAGGAAATTGATAGATAGCTTTCATTGTGTGATTTTCGTGCGAAAAGAACAATACACGCGGTAAACATACGCCGTACGTGTTGTAGAGCAAAATTAAATACTAATTACTGTTTATTACACATACACCTTTGTAATTCTTACCTGACGATACGTCAAAATAAAAATAATGTAAAATATGACTTACATAATGAAGTAATGGTGTTTTTTGGTGAAGCAGAACCTTTGGGTGACTGACATCCTTTGGGAGAGACAGATCCACGTCTTGAAGTCCGAGGGCTTGAAACCATCGCTGAAGTAATAGTAGAAGAGCTCCCACCAGAAGCGGGGTGACCTTGATCTTTGAGCCGTTTTTCAGTATCTCTAAAATACTGTATGTAGGATTCTCTAGCGACTTGCTCTTCGATTGCTTCGTTTGTTGCTTCCCAATCCGTTGCTTTTAGCTTATCCTCAAGCATAGTCTGAAAAAAATTCAACAATTTTCCTGTGATTAGTGTTTGCTAAGTTGTGACATTCCACGCGAAATTAGACCTTATGGTGAAAAGAGTGTTCGAAAGTCTTTAGCTTAAATCGTTCTCGAAATATCGTGTTCACAATTTTTCCGGACAGAGAGAGACATTTTGCTTTCCCATTTTGAAAGCCTTGTATTCGTATCAAAAATTTTTTTGCGTATTTTTGCGTTTTATGACGTTTTATGTCGATATAAATCAATTTCGAGCAAAAAAAAATTGTCGCTCGGTCGATCGATCTGTCCGGGAAATATTTTTAAATGTGTTCAATATTTTCGTCAAACATGGTATATATGAGTTTTTGGGGTCGACGGAACTGAATCTGATAATAACATTTTTCTAATTCCACCCCCTGAGGGGCGGGGGGTAGTCTTCGTGAAAATTGGTATATTAGGGTTTTTGAGGTTGCTGAAAGTGAATATGATAATAAAAAAATTCTAACCCCACCCCTGAGGGGCGGGGGGTTGTTTTCTTGAAAACTGTTATATTGGGGTTTTTAAGGTTGCTGAAAGGGAATCTGATAATAAAAAAAAAACATTTCACGCGCAGAGGTGAAAAATGGGAAAGCTCTTACAGGGCAGTGTATTTTTACTAGGTTTTTCCTAAGGGAAACTATTGTTCAAAAATTACATTACATTATTTTTGTGGTAAATTTTAGACATAACCTCAAAAACTAATAGGATAGGTGCTATTTTGATTACAAATTCGGATCCAGGGTCTTAAAATACATAGTTCTCTGCACTGTAAAATAAATGTGTAAATTTACATGCTAAATCAAAAGTAATATGTTGCCAAGCAGGTGCACGTAAAATTTACGAGATTTAACTTGTAATTTTACAATTTTATAGGAATATTAAGTATATGTGCATGTAATATTCATATAAAACTTTAATTACAAGTTAAATCACGTAAATTTTATGTGAACCTGCTTGGTAACATATTAACTCTGATTTAGCAAGTAAATTTACATATATTTTTTTACAGTGTGACTGTAAGATCATTCTTTTATGTTTTATCTTATTTAATTTTTTGATATTTTATTTTATTAAATTTACAAGACAGCATTTTTAATATTAAATATTCTTTTAATGTTTGCACAAATTAACGATACATTTTAAAAGCTAAAAGGATAATAATTTTCCTTGTTGGTGTTCAAGGCTTACTTAGATATTTGCAAAATTTGCTAAATTACACAGGCCCACATGAAAATAAGGTCAATTACTCTTAACGAGACTCAATTTTTCTTTGTATGCGGAAAACGAATTTGACAGTGAAAACTGCAAAAACAATACTGGAAGAGCTAGCTCGAGATTTTTAATTTGCTCTATAAGATAAGATAAGATAAGATAAGATAAAATAAACTATTGAATTTTTGTAGTCGTGAACTCAGCCATTCCATGATGACGGACTTTCGTACAATATTTTATCAAATATTTAAAAAAAAGTCCCAAAAACTAAAACTGATATTAAAGCAGAGAGAGAGGGAAAGAGAGATAAAATAAAACAATAAATACAATCATTATCTGGCATTTAGGGTTTACAAGGTTTAATTTTTTAAACTTTGATGAAGGAAGCTACAAAAAATGAATTGGAATAAATATATTTTTTGTTTGGCCCAAATAATCGCAAATTGGTTAAGAATTAAATTCAAACTTTATTATACTATAGTTGGCATTGGGACAAGATATATATTTTTTAAAATTTTATTTTAGGTTTATTTTAGTATACACGGTGTATTTGAAATAGCGTCGGAAATTTTAACAGATGATTCTACATCACAAAATATGACAAAAAGTTCCTATAAACATATGTCTAAAAATGGCTCATAAGGGAGCTACGCCCCTTTGAAAGTGGCTAAAAAAATCGGTTTTTATTTAATAACTCAGGAACCCTTTGAGGTATATCAACGAGGTTTTGCACGTCAACTAATCCTACCAAGGCCCGTTTTTATGTGTTATTTTCATGTACTTATTTCAGCCAGGGGTGTGCGAAACGGGGGGGGCTTATCAGTTTTTTGTCCCAAACTTTTTTCTATGTAACTTTTTTGCAATTTTATTCTTGAAATATGATTCCTCAGGTCAAAATACATAAAAAAGGTACTTTTGTTGTAATACTGTAGGATTAACCGTTTTCGAGAAAAATTCATTTTAAGGTGAAATTCCACGGTTCGAGGACGAAAAATTAAATACTAAAATGCTGAAAACTAAAATTTTAATCATGCAGGGCGAATGTACATTAAAAACTAAGAAAAAAACCTCATATATAGGTACTTCCAAAAATCAATCCTAATGGAGCTACGGTCTCCTAAATATGCACCATTTTTAAAGGGCTATGGTAGCTTTAAAAGCGTTTTTTCGACCTACATGTATGGAAAATTTTTTCTTAGTTTTTGATGTAGATTAACACTGCATCATTAAAATTTTGGTTTTCGACATTTTAGTATTTAATTTTTCGTCCTCGAACCGTGAAATTTCACCTTCAAATGAACTTTTCTCGAAAACGGTTAATCCTACAGTATTACAACAAGAGTACTTTTTTTATGTATTTTGAACTGAGGAATGATATTTCAAAAATAAAATTGCAAAAAAGTTACACAGAAAAAAGTTTGGGCCTAAATCTGATAAGGCCCCCCCGTTTCGCACACCCCGGGTTTAAATAAGTACATGAAAATGACATACAAAGATGGGCCTTATTAGGATCAATTCACGTGCAAAACCTCGTTAACTTATCTCAAAGGGTTCCTGAGTTATTCAATAATAACCGATTTTTTTAGCCAATTTCAAAGGGGCGTAGCTCCCTTATGACGCATTTTTAGACATATATTTATAGGAACTTTTTGTCATATTTTATCAAGTAGAATTACCTGTTAAAATTTCCTACGCTATTTCAAATACACCCTGTACAGTATATGAGAAAATTAAATGTGTGATGACGGCTACATGACGGCCGCTACAAAACTTCCAACAAAATTTTAATCTTTTATTTTCTAATTTATCTTAAAGAAACGAAAACAGCAACTACAATTCGAATCAAAAAACTCTAAATTTAACAGTAAAATAAAACACTACTTAAATACAACACATGAATTATAACTGGAATTTCTTGTTTGGCCGGTTTGCGGCGAACTGTAACTTAATTTCGTAAAAAAGTGTTTTGATTGGATAAATTTTGGTTAATTTTGTTAGGGTGGGTTCATGCTGTCTAAAATATAATATTATTGGGCTATTCATGAAAAATAGATTAATTTTAAATTAGAAATGTGAAATTTAGACCCCAGCAATTATATTTCATAATAAAAGTATGGCATATAAACAGTTTTTAAATTTTCAAATTCTATGGAATGGCTGAACTAGAACCTATCCAAAATTCAACCAAATCGGACAGAAACCACTTTTTTCTACTACTGCTTTAGAATGTAAGCAGTAAGCAAATACACACACTTTTTAAACACAGAATGAATCCATTCTAGCTACGGTATGAATATTCCGTATAAAGTGTTGTAGTGCCATCTCTTGTTTATAAAAGTAAAGAAAACTGTAGCAAAATTAGCAAAAATATATATATTTTAACATGAAATATTGAATAATTTAATGCAATTTAAAATTTTGCTTTAAAATTACATAAGGTTTGTTAGTTTTTCTTAATATTTAACCAGTTTTTTATCAATTTCGTTAAAAAAATTAAAACTGCTCCATCTATTGTTAAATATTTAAACCTGATCATAACCTGTCACAACAATCTGACATAACCTTCAATTTTTTAAATAAAAATCTTTTTTAAGTACTGATTTGATAAAATTATTAAATAACATTAATTGCTTTATTTAAAAATATGTGTTTTGTTGCATTTACAATGTTGAGTCACAAAAAATATTGTTTTTAACCCTTTCCGCAGTTTAAAGCCATACAGTGTTTCATATTTGCAGTCGAAGACAAAGTATACGTATGGAATAGTCATTCCGCGCTCGCGGGACCGTCATACTCGCCTGCCGGCTCGTATGACAAACTTTCCGCTCGCGCGGAATATTGTCTATTCCATACTAGTTATAGAATATACTATTTCAGAACCTATTAATTTTTGAGAGTTGCACCCTTATAAACAACTATAATCAAACTATAAAATATCCAAAATTAAGCGGACTCTGACTAAAACTTCTTTTACATAAGAAAGGAGCGAGGTAGATTGGGGGCTCAGCGAGCTTTTTTATTGTCAAATTCGTTTTCAGCGCCCAGAACTACGTAAGACAAGTATAGCGTGGTTAATAACAATTGCCAAAGCCCGGGGAGTTACAATCTATGAGTCAGCTCTTGTCATCTTTTTTAGCTTTTATGATAGATACACTGGCTTTATGTTGTTGTTAAGTAAGGACAGCTGTCAACAGGCGTCCTGCAGTCGCTTCTAATGAGTGCTGAATTTATGCTACCCTCATGAACGAAAGAACATCTCGCTTATCTCCGAGTTATGGTAATTGTACTTAATTTCTTTGTGGGCTTGTGTTATCCATAACATTGTTAGATAATGTATTGACACAAGATAGCAAGCAGACGAAAAGCAGGAAGCGTTAAATTAGAGATGATCAAGCTCGCGCGAGGCTCCACTACACATGCTGTTATCCCCTTGGGTAATGAATACTACATCTTATTATTAGATTACGTGTCTAATGAGACAAATCTCGATAATCTGGAGTTTAAAATGAAAAATAGACGATATTTTATAGTTATAGGATACACTAGTTAACAAAAAAAGGGGTTTGCTCTTAAATACCTGCGGGTACAACAAAAAGAGTTTACCCTTAAAGAATATTATAGCTATCCTATAGGACCTGTACGTCTGACCTCGGGTTACCTAGATGGTTTTTATGATTTTGCATCGTTTTAAAAAAAAGTGTCATAACTTCAAAAAAATATACAACGAATATATACTTGTAATCTTGGTTGTAACCTAGAGTTTTTAATTTTAACATAACTAACTAACTACCCTTTGGTTAGTTTAGTTTAGTTTAGGTACAAAAAATTGTTTTTCTTCAAGCATACTAAAATGTTCATATTTTATAACTGAACACACTAGTTAGAAGTGATCTATTTTTTACAGTAAAAAAATGAGTTCATTGTTGTACGCCGTAAAATAAAGTTAGTTAGCAAAACCACCACTGGCGGCAGCACTCTTTGACTTTGATGGCAGCCATACTTCAAACTTGTTTGTTTATTATGTAAACAGGTGGTTGACTCGAGATTCTGTGCAAAAACCTTGCGTGAAATTGATTAAAAATGATTGAAGAAGAATATATGGTTTATACACCTACAAATCTCTCCGAAATTGCAAATGCTACATACGATTTAGCCTACGAAAAAAAATTTAAAATGAGCTGAGGAAGGTTTACGTTTATTTCGAAAGGGTTTTATTGGCCTATTTAATAAAAAAAACACACTTTCTTAGTGAATAAATTAAATTCAAAAATTAATATTTAAAAAAAAGATATAGGATGCTTGAAGAAAAAATAGTATGTTTCACTCAGATGAAAAGTGCTTTTTTTACTCGTCTGTAGTTTCCAGACTCCGCTTCGAGTCGTCCCTAAATTCTACAGACTAGTAGGAGTGCTAAGTTAAGCTCTAACAATTAATAAAACGCCTTAGCCCGTTTGAATGTTTTCCCCATAAATAATACAGCTATATGGCTGAAAAAAATTACTTCTACATCCCAATATATAAAAAAATTACTTCAGAAATTTTAGTCACGCACTGATATTAATCAATATTTGTATTATTATTATTATTATTATTATTATTATTATTATTATTACATTAATTTAAGTAAGTAATAAAAATAATTGCAATAATTTTGTAATTGTTATCTGCTTTTATTGTTTGTTATTTGTTAAAATCTCAGAACTAATTGGTACCTCTACGCAATCTCGGTTACGCATAAAATTATCACAATTTTTGGTCAAATATTGTTTCAAATAGTTGGACGCAGTGCTTGCGTAATATATTTTTTACAGACCCTCAATTTCACGATTTCACGATTTCTCGAAGTTTTTTGACATTCTTAAGCCGAAAATGCAAAAAAAAAATATTTTGGTCGATTTTAACCTGTGTCAAAAAGTGGTTGTTAAAAAATTTATGACTTTGTCTGTCTGTCTGTTGGTCTGTATGTAAACCTTATAACTTTTTAACGGAATTTCCTATTTGAAAAATTCTTTCATCAAACGTCACATCAAATATGGTTAGCATTAGGGTAGGGCAAGGGGGAATATTGGACAAAAACTATAATTTTTAGCAATATCTTACTTATTATTTATGTAGGACAATTTTTTTTTGCATAAATGAAAATAAAGTTTAATTCCCTACAAAAACATATGTAATCATTTTTATCGTAGGACTATTAGTTTCCGAGATATAGGCATTTTCATAAATTTTGATATATTTTTACATTTTTAATTAGATGTCAAATTTTGACACTAGCAAAACTTCAATCATACGCAGAGTTGATAGTTTCATTACAATAACAGGGTCGGACAACATGAATTTTAAATTATTTCTAACTTTTGGTTAGTTTCTTTAATACATACCTATACCGAATACGATTATACATACACATTTCTAACTTTTGGTGAGTTTCTTTAATACATGTCGAATAAGATTATATGTATGTATACAGACATATAATCTTATTTGGTATAGGTATGTATTACAGAAACTCACCAAAAGTTGGAAATAATTTAAAATTCCTTTTGTCACACCCTGTTATTGGAATGGAATATCCAAACTCTGATCATAAGTAAAATTAATTTCAAATAATTTTTCTTTTAATAAATTTCTGATAATGTCGCGGCCAAACAAACAATCCGATAAAGCAAACAAAAAAAAACAAAAGAAATGGTCCAAAACTGCAGGAAAAAAAAATTAATTTTATTTTATTTTATTTTATAAACTTTCTCATTTTTCCACCCCGTTTCACATTTTTTTTTTTAATAAAAAAACTATTCTAAAATACCATTCTATAGCTAGATGTGAATAAATAAAATATTATTTTATTAAATTGTTATTTTATTAAATTGAATTTATTAAATTATAACATTTTCTATACGCACGTATGTAGGTAGAACAAATGCCGAATAGAATGTGTATCGTAATTATGTATGCAGGTTTTTTCATGTTGCTAACCACAATGTACGTGTACGACAAATGGAAAAAGAAAATTACTTTTCAAAGGAATAACCTAATTATCTGTTAAAAATTAATATTAAAGTACTTTTTACAAAAAAGAAATAAACAATAGAATCGACTTCAATCCCTAAAAATTTATAATTAATAAAAAAATTTAAGTAAAAATAATAAAAAAATCTCTTTTGAGGTGTATTTGAAATAGGGTCCGAAATTTTATGGGTTGATTCTACATCAGAAAATATGACAAAAGGTTCCTAAAAACATATGTCTAAAAATGCATGGTAAGGAAGCTACGCCCCTTTGAAAGTTGCTAAAAAAATTGGTTTTTATTTAACTCAGGAACCCTTTAATATATAGCAACAAGCTTTAGCACGTGAACTAATCTTAATAAGGCCCATCTTCGTATATTATTTTCATTTACTTATTTTAACCAGGGGCGTGCGAAACGGGGGGATCTTATCAGTTTCTTGTCCTAAACTTTTTTATGTGTATTTTTTTTGTAATTTAATTTTTGGTATATGATTCCTCAGGTCAAAATACATAAAAAAGGTATTCTTGTTGTAACACTGTAGGACTAACCGTTTTCGAGAAAAAATAATTTAAAAATTTAAATTGAAATTTCACGGTTCGAGGACGAAAAATTAAATACTAATACCTATTAACATCTAAATTTTATCAACTGGCACCTGGATGGAACGTGAAAAATTTAAGGTCGCCTGTACTTTACACTCAAAATTTTACCTCTTCTCGTCCTGTTGCCTCAGCTCACAGGTGCCAGTTAGTAAAATGTACACATTACACACTTTACTGTTGCAGTGTCCTGGAGTCATTTTCTATTTATAGTGGAGTTATAAATTCAAGTCTTTTGAGTATCTTAGATTTGATTTTACAGGTCGGGCTTTTTTATTTAAACAGATCTTTCATCTGTCGCATTTTCGAGCCCATTCCTTATTTTTTGTGTGTATCTCTTAATTTATTTTAATAAAAAAACGCATAAAGAAATAAAATAAAAAAATAAAAATGTCATATCTAGCAAGTTTTGACCGCGTTGACCATTTTCGTAAATCTTAACCAAACTTCTTATCCGTTAAGTCCCAGGGGAGAGATTTTTGTGGCTGGGAACCCCAGTTTTGTTTATAGGGATGTGCAATGAATTTATTTGCTCCCTCTTGGACGCCGTAGGGACTCTCTTGCCGAGTTTGGCCCAGTCAAAGTTGATTTAACTTTATAAAATATTGTGACACTTTTGGTGACAAAATTTCGTTTATTCGATTCGGTTTATCCAAATGGAATTAGAAATGATATTTACTGCACTTTTTCTGGAACATAAATATTGATAAATGTCTGGGAAATTTATAGAAATAAATCTTGTATAAAATAATTAAATATTATAGTGGGTGATTTCTGACTCATAGAGTAGGATAGTGTTCGCGATCGAGAGAGGCTAGGGTTTCACTTTTTGTCTCGTTCAACCAGTCTTGATTTTCAAGACTCTTGACGTCCGCAGGGTTGGTTGAGCTTAGTATCACGCATATAAACATCCCTATAGAACAGATAAGTTTGTATTATTGGCAATGATTCTTTATTTTCATAACTTGTGTGTGAGAACTTAATTAAAATTTCTACGACAATTACAAAAATTTAATCGGGAGCCGAAAAGCTTAGACCATTTTTTTATCGATAACTCGCTTACTAATTATCCTATAAGAATAAAGTTGAAACCAAAAAAAAGCTCAAATAATTCTCTACAAAAAATGTCATAATTATTTTTGAGCTACGACTCGAGCTTTTGGAGATATAGACAAGGAAAGGTAAAAAAAACAAAATACCAGGTACGGGACACTCAATGCGCGAATCTAACTTGAAATTGACCAATTTTTTTCAGTGTATATCGGCTAATTTTGGTATTGTCTCTTAATTACGTATATTGTTTCCTTTTCAGTCCATTAAGCCCTAAATCAAAGCACACTAGATATGCACCAGAATTCGACGAGTAATCAAATAGAAAGGAAAAAGTTTTGAAGATGTTTATTTTGGCAAGATTCGGGGAAGCTTATAAATTAGTTTGTCTTTTTCTGATATGGTTTGTCCCACTCTCCGCAGATTAACAGATGCAGCTTAAATATTATTTGCAAGTGTTACAGTAAGTATAATCATCATCATCATAGGGACCTAAGACTGATTTGGGGCTTCCACCAAATCCAAAATTAGGTTAGTAGCAGTGTGAGAAAAGTTGTTATTTTTGCTAAAAGCTACAATTGTTTTAAAATAGGTTTCTTTTTTCAAAACTCTAAAAAATATATATGAAAAAATAGAAGAACATGCTAAAAAAGGCAAAATATTTAATAGTATATGTATTGTTCGAAATCTGTTAGGAAACGTGACGTTTCTGTAAAATATTAATTTGCGCACAGAACTGTCAAACTTCAATTGTTTTCGACACAAACATAGACAAGGAAAGACCTCCAAAACCATCGCGGAAAAGTGTGATAAATGTGCCTTGCACATCTGCGTTAAACTTGCACATGCGCACTATTATTGTTGTTTTTGACAAGTATTTTTTAACCTTAGTTCTATGTGTCAAACAAAAATTGTAAAAATGCAACAAAAAACAATAAATGTCTAAGAAGAAACGTCGAAATTTTTTTTTTATTATTTTATTTGAATTTTTCGAGGTGTGTTTGAATTTCGGGATTTTGTACACCTACTTTGAGTACACCAGGGATTGACCCTTTGCTCTTCATAAAGCAACAAGGTAATGTTTAAAGTTATAAACAAATGCAGCAAAAAAACAATTAAAACACAGTAGAATTGGAAAAATTAACAGAAACAAACGACGATCTGACAATACTGACAGTATAAACAAACTACTAATTATTCGTCACCACAGTATTGGTTTGTCATATCTCTATTTTCGGACATTTTGAGATGTTTAAATACTGGGGGGACAAATTGTGCTACAGTATTTCACAGCTGACAGAGATGCGTACTGCGCAAGTTTAGATAAAACGCGTTACCTCATTTCGCTGCCCCGTTCTGTCACAAAATAATCTTGCGCAGGCTGGACTAGTAGACCTCTTTTCTTCTCTATGGATTGAAATGGCCAACTTTTTTCATCACCTTATTGTGCGAAATTGTTGCCTTACTTAGGGGTCTTATACCAAGCTAAAGGAGCAATGGAGAGCGGTCGACGGTTGCCGGCAAGCTAGGGACTTCCTGGCTGGCCCAAGCAAATCAAAGACCGACTGGTTGCTGGAAAAAGGAAGAACTGCACTCAGACAACTTGTAGGGGTCCTTACGGGCCACTGCAGGCTAAGGAAGCACCTGGCAACAATGCGGATTCTAGAGAGTCCACTATGCCCAGAGTGCGAAGAGGATGAAACATCCTCTCATTACTTAGCCGAGTGTGTCAGATACGACAGGATCAGGTTGCAAGTCTTTGAAACTCAAAGACTCAACCAAGAGGAACTAAGAGATCTCCCCTGGGCCAATATCCTGACCTTTATTGAAAGGACGGGCAGGTTCAAGGAGGACTCAAATTAGTAAATGGCTGGGATTGCCTGGGGTGACAAAAAGGGCCAGAAATGGCCTAGTTGTCCGGCTTTGGCCAACCCAAAAATTTACTACTACTACTAGGGGTCTTGGGAAAAGTGTATTATGGAATGCGAAGCATTACCCATCTTCACAGCTTGTTAATGCTGTTATTGTTGGTTTTTCTCATAAGACAGGCGCCGACCAGGTGTAATGAGCCACTTGAAAACTTGCAACTCCCAGAACTTACTCTAGTCTCTCCTTGAACTAAACACAAACATCGTTTGTTACTTATATTTTACAAATATTTCTTTACTGCATCATTATAAAACCACTATTTCGCTTCCTTAGTAACGACAGTGTTTTTTATGTAATATTCGTAAGTACTTTAGTATGTTTTACACAATATGTAAAACATACTAAAATACCTATTGTCGGAGAGCTGGTGACCATTTCCTTTTATTATTTTCTACCGGCTGTATTTTATAAGACACATTGTGGGTTAAAGCATATTCAAATTAACTTCTTCTTCTTCTTCTTCTTCTTCTTCTTCTTCCATTCAGTTTTATGGTCTTAGCTACTCAGTCCAAAGGAACTGGATCCGGGACATGCTTATTTGGCAATGGCTTAATTTAAATATGCTGTTAAAAGTTTATAAAATGCAGCCGGGAGAAAATAATGTAATCAAAATGTTCACCAGCTCTCTGACTATAAAGAAGTAATCTTTCCTGTATAGCTTGCGTATCAAATTACGGTAATTGTAATTTTTTTAAATCGTGGGTAAAATCAAACAAAGCAGTTGTTCAATAAATAAATAATTAATATTATCTATTTAATATAAATATTTCAGAAATCTTTATTTAATTAAAAAAAATAATATTTTGCAGTAGACTGTAACAAATTGTGTTTCATTGTGCATAGGTAATACCTACTTAACCTTGCTATTGATCCAACTTTGCTATTTTTTTTTTACATCGGCACTTAGTACTACTAAGAGTGCCCTATTAAAATGTATTAAATCAAAAAAATCAAAAATTTTGACCATGTTTCTTCACAATTCTAGACATTTCAGACCTTCCTTAGTCGAGATCAGTAAAGAAAATTTTGTAAACTCGTTAACTTAATTTGTAGATAGTATATCAACAAGCATTTTTTTTGCATATTGTTTTTTGTCATATTTCGAAGAGCTGATTGATTTTGGGGGTGAACGATTGCGGGTAAGGGAGAAAGAATAGGGTAAAACTCCTATTTTTAGCGTTTTTTGATTATAATTAAGTTAATTATAATTGGTTTTTAATAATTTAGAACTTTAAAGGAAGCTGTTTTTAAACTGCTCAAAAAATATTATAAACAATTTTTTTTTCTAAAATACACTGTTTTCGAAATATTCGCATTTAAAGTAGTAAAATGTTTTTTTTTAGCGTAACTTATTTATTAAACAAATTAAAAAAAATATTTAAGAAATTAAGCCCTCTAAAACATGTAATTTAGAGTTTTTTGCTAGAATATAACGCCTTAGAGGTACAGCCTTTCAAATTTTAATAAATTATGAGAAAAACCCATGTGTATTAATGGTTTCATCAACATATAATTTTCCTTTTCAGATCGTTTTAAATTAGTGCCTAGTGCCGATGTTTTAATAAAATGCTTGCAACTGTTCGTCCAGTTTAAATTCTGCACAAAAGGTGCCAAAGTTGCAATTATGCTCGATAGGTCCTAATTAAATTAGAAGTTATTGACTTTTTAAAATCGATTAGGATCTCCCTATAGGCCTTAGTCGAGTAGGGTTGTTAAATAGTAGGAGTGACATGGACTAGAATGCTAAAAAGTATACCTTATAGGGATTTAGTTTTACAAAAATAGTATTGGTGTTTATGTAACTAATATCAACATGACATGCATTTTTACAACCCTAGTGTTCTTCTAATTGATGCGATACACTGTATCTCATGTATGTAAATAGAATCATAGGTAATATGTTGCCATGCAAGTAAACTTTACGAGATTTTACATGTAATTTAACAATTTTATATGCATATTACATGTAATTTAGATGTAATATTCATACAAAATCGTAATTTTACAATATTATATAAAAATTACATGCAAAACCTTTTAACTCTTACTTGGCAACACATTACCTATGATTCTGAATGTAAATTTACATATTTATTTTTTACAGTGATCTCTGTAAAATTGACTAGATTTTAAATGTAATTTTACATGTGATGTGCATATAAAAGTTTAAAATTACATGTAAAATTGTAAAATTACATATAAAATTGTAAAATTACATGTAAAATATAGTAAATTTTACATGATGTGTAATTACATATTTATTTTTTACGGTCTAGAGGCGATGTAAAGGCGACAATCAAGTAGGCGTTGCCAATTACAGCGCTAAGTATTCTGTAGTGGTAAACAAGAGCGAGTCTAATTTCATTGATAAGCACTGTAAGGCTGGCCGGGTCTCGGCTACTGCGATCGCTTGCTATCACAGAATTCCGATACTTGCTCGCCGTATCGACACGACGAATCGCGTCTTTGAAAACACTGTCAATTTTAACAACAGTAGCATTTATCAAGCCGGTCTCGGCAGCGCAGTGGACAGCGCGTTTGACTGCGGGGCTAGGGATCGTGGGTTCGAGTCCCACTTAAAGCATGGTTGTATAGTTGTGGATGATATAGACAGTTGACCTTACAACTCTTCATCTGGTTTATAATTTGTGTTAATACTCAAAAAACTTATTAAAAATATTGCAGTTTAAAAAAATAAAGTCCTTTCATATGCATTGTTACATAATTTTAAAAAAATAACACCTTCATAAATAAATTTTAAATAGATTGCAAAAACCCATATGTGGAACAAAAATGAATGTACCATTTAAATCTATTTACGATATGCATATTCGTGCAATATATAGGAGTGGTTTATTTTACAAAGTTACAATTTTAGTAATTTTAAAATAATATTGTGTTAATACAAAAATATTATTGTTTTAATCTAGAATTTAATCTAGCTGGGTATGTATTCTCGGGCTCGAGAGAACGCATTCCCGGGAGAAAGGTAGTGTGGGTTGCATATTATTTCTCTCGAAACGCAAAACTACTTATTCTCGAACTTCACTTCGCACGAAAATTGAGGAACTTTACTTCTACTACTCGGGATCGTGAGAAGCGGTCGTTCACGGAAATTTTGACATATAAGTTAGTCGCGCGCATTCGAACATAACCCTATTTTTGCTTTGGTTTTGTGTTGTTAATTTGAATACCGTTTTGTTTTATAATAGTTAATCGTAATTATTAAAAGATTTTTTATATTTATAAATTATTATACATATTATGATAATAATAATATAACGATGGATGATTTGGAAATTGTGGGGGCTGTTGCCCTTTTGGGACATTAATAAAATTTAGAAGGATTTTTTTTGCTGACGCAAACTCGTGCGCATAATCTGATTGGTTAAAATCCACTAAAATACTTGGCAAGGCTGCAGAGATCCCATCACGCTCCCTGCTCTTCAAGAATAGCATTTTTTAACTTTTGGGGAACTTTGATATGATGTGATCAGTTCCCTTCCTACGAAAATTGTTCACGTTCTCTCGAGCCCAAGAATAGATACCCTGATCGTGAATAAAAGTGTTTTATGTTTTTCCGTATTACTGCACAGTTTATAACCAATAACTCATGCACTTGCTTAAAGCAATCATTTGTAATTTATATTTTTATTGATTATATTTTATTACCTTTAAACCTAATTTAATAGTTATGGGACAGAAAACGGTGTAAATCTAAAATTATTTATTTTCAGCTTGAAACTTTTAGTTTTTTAACGGAAACACCCGTTTGGACTTTTGCTCCGAAGAAATAAAAAAAAAGTTGGCAAATAGAGAATTTTATAAGCTTTAAAATGATGTATCACACATTTAATACAGAAAGACTCGTATATGAGACATAGGTCTGTTTGAAAAATTGTTGTGATACAGCCTGTTCCAGAACTCGCGTACCGAAATTTAAGAGGTGATTCTACATCCAAAAATATGAAAAAAAGTTTCTATAAAGGTTGGTCCGGAAATGAGCCCTAAGGGAGCTACGGCCCTTCGAAGATGACGTATTGAATGGGGAACAAAAAAAAGCACCAATAAAATTTTAATGCTGCAGGGTGATTCTTCATTTAAAACTGAGCAAAAAAGTATTATACACCAAAACACCTAAATTTAATATTAAAGGAGTAATAGCCTTTTAAAAAGTAATTGCATTTTTTTTTGATAACGGTTGCTCCTACAGTGTTACACTATATGATATTTTATATGTATTTTTACTCTAGAAATCTATATTTTTTACAACAAATCCAAAAAACATACACATAGAAAAGTTTGGGGCAAAAATGTTTTAAGCCTCATATATTTTGTCCGTCTGGGCACGCCTCTGGATAAATTAAAAAAATTAATTAACATAAACTTATTGCCCTTATTAATACTAGTATACATGCAAAAGCTCGCCGCTCTAGCTTAAACGGTACCCGAGTTATTAATTAAAAACCTTATTTTTATTACAATTTTAAAGGGCCCTAGATCCCTTAGGGCTCATTTCCGGACCAACCTTTATAGGAACTTTTTTTATATTTTTGGATCTAGAATCACCTCTTAAATTTTGGCATGCCAGTTATGGATCACCCTGTATATGAGCCGCTTAGTAGGGAACGTGTTAAAATGGACCGAAATCTCATTTTTTTTTTAATTTTCTGCTTAAGAATATCATGAAACGTCGAGAAAATGTGAAAAAAGTGGGTATTAAAAAAATATCTGTCTGTCTGCAAACCTTATAACTTTTGAACGGAATGTCCGATTTGAAAAATTCTTTCACCAAACGATTAGGGAAAAAACAATAATTTTTAGGGTTCTCACTTATTATTTATAGCACGACAAAAAAATTTACATAAATGAAAATAATGTTTAATTCCCTACAAAAACAAAGGTGATCATTTTTATCGCAGGAGTATTCGTTTCGGAGATATAGGCATTTTAATAAATTTTGATATTTTTTTGCATTTTTAATAAGATGCCAGATTTTGACAATAGTAAAATTTCATTCATAGGTAAAATTAATGGAGCTCTCTACAACTAGAATTATGAAACAAAAGACGTATACCCTATCTCTATCTCATTTGTGCTACACTTTTCAGCCAACCAAATAAATACTGTATTTGTTTTTCATACAACAAATACAGTATTTATTTAGTTGGCCGGAAAGTGTATCACTGAGCGCCACGAACGAACATAGCTAATGTGAATCTGTAGAATAAGATAATTCTACTAAAATTTAGATGGCGCCAGTAATTTCTTTAATAAAAATAACACTTCGCCCGGCCAAGTAAATATTGTATTTCTTCAACAAAGAACAAATACAGAATTTGTTTGGTTGGGTGGAAGTGGGAGTGTATGTATGTTTTCTATCCTTTTTGGGTAGAACTTTTGGCCCTGTCTAATCTAACGGGAGAAATCGCCATTTCAATTAATTTTTCTTTTAATAAATTTCTGATAAAGGTGCGGCCAGAAAAACAATCTAAAAAAGCTATAAAGAAATAACAAAAGGAAATGATCCAAAACGACAGGAAAAGTAAAGGCAATTTGATATCTTATTTTATAAACTTCCCCATTTTTTCACTCGTCTAGAAAAGGTACCCGTTTTAGATTTTTAGTCTTTTTTTTCGCGGATAAACGTTTAACGTTTACCCAGTCAAACCCAGAGCAAGTTATCATTTTGCTAACTTTTCTTCTTCTTCTTCTTCTTCTTCTTCTTCTTCTTCTTCTTCTTCTTCTTCTTTATCTTCTTCTTCTTTATCTTCTTCTTCTTTATCTTCTTCTTCTTCTTCTTCTTCTTTACATCCATAGCCTTTTCATAGAATTAGGCCAGCTCAATAAAAATTTGTATTTATATTATTCTAGAAGAATGGGTCACTTGGTGAAGTGTTCTGGATAATTCCATACCCAGTCTTCTTCTTCTTCTTCTTCTTAATGTATCCACAGATACCTTCTGTTGATAACGCTGTTTTTTAAAATTTGTAAATATATTTGCGCATGCGCTGGTATATAGTATATAGTATTCTGTACGTATAAAAACTTTTTCACGTGTTCGTTGCTTCCAAATCAAAATTTATCAGCATTTAAAATTCACTTCTTACTCCAATATAATCTTCACATGTTCGTCATTTTACTGCGCATCATCCATACAATCGCTATAAAGTATATAATCGAATCTAGGGCATATCTAAGATAGCAAATAAATAAATAACTATAATAAAACACTTGATGCTAAAAATTAAACGCGATTAACGAATTACCTAATTCTTGCCAAAAGTACATGTTGCTCGTTTCACGGGTGAAAAGCAACTATTTGCTAACTTTTGCTAAGCTTTATTAAACGCACCTTTTGCTCCCAAAAAACGAGTATGGATTTCCACTAGGATGAGAAAATTTCTAATATCGTACCCAGGATATATTTTTGTTATACATAATAATATTATGGTTAAACAGTTTGGCAAAGCGCTTAAAATAGATATATTAGTTTTTGATTTTATGTGTTTTATATCCTTTGTGAGAACAAAGGGTTATATTTTAATATGCTCTTATAAACGTGACCAAAAATATTATATGGAACAAATTGGTCCTAAATCCTTTCCATATGCTTTATTAGGGCAAAGGACTATTTTTAACTGATTAGAGATAAGGGCTTTCACTACTAAATTATAGGTTAGTAAAATTATTATTATGTAAGTAAAGGGGGATATAATTAATGAAGTTATTAGATTAAAGTTTTACATTTATGAGCTTTTGGATTATAAGTTGTAATATATAATATTTTGTAAGTATTATAGTGACTGCCTGCGCTAGAATAATATTATACCCCTTACTTACAAAAAGTCCAGGGTCTCACAATTGTGACTTCTTTATTTTGTCTTGAAGGCAATATTAATCCAAAATACTTTTATTGACTTTCTATGTATGTAAACAAATATGCAAATTTAATTCAGTATAATACAGCTCTCCTAAAATTCCAAGGAAACAAAATCTCGAGCAAAAACTAAAAAAAAAATGTAATTTTTTTATTCTTTTTTTCTTCTTTTTAAATATAGCAAATATAAAAAAAATACAATTAAATCAAAAAATTATTATAAGTTTAGTCTCGGGAGGGCAAGAGATATGGTAGTTTCGAATTTTAGATTCCAAAAAATCACCATTTTGACCTCAAATGACCTTGAAATCTCGTTTTCCTGACGTAATGGGGCAAAACTGACCCCGGGATCTGATTCAGGGAGCCAAAATACCTAAGAATACCAAAGTCCGGTCAAATAGTCCTGACTTTTTTTTTTGTAAACCTGTGTTATTTTTAGTTCGAGTGAAATGTAGTACCTTTAGCAACATTATCCTGATTGTTGTAAGCATACAGGAGACAGTGATAAATGTATAGACACGGAAAACTGAGGATTTTATGTTCTATAAATTTATCCCTACATTTATCTCTATATCCCAGTCCCCCCAAATTGTTATGCAATAACTTAAAAGAGAATTTATTAGCGCAAAGTATGCTGTCCGCAGAACTTACGTTGAAATTTTAAGTGGCGCATTTTTAACTCCTATTTTGGATACTTGTACCGTAAAATTGGTTAAATAGTTTGAATATTAAATCTATTATGCACAAAAAGAAAAGTAAAAGCTGTTTCTGATGTAATGTAAGGTCATATTATTGTAGCCTAAGTACATAAAACAAATGGATTATATTGTGTAAAAATATCTTTTTTTCAGTACGATGCCTGATTTAAAATAAAATCGATCTGATATAGTTTTGCTAATCGCTTTCACTTAAACAACAATTTAAACAATAAAAAATTTTAAATTAAAAAGTAATTATAAAAATTGCTAATCGTTGGATAAACAATGAAAAAAAATTGATTAAGTTTTCTAAAAATATTTTGCATAATAATTCTACAATAATGCATAAGTTAAAATCTAGACTTTTAATTTTATTTGTTAATATATAACTTTATACTTCTTCTGGGTCCATTATTTAGAGGAATTTTATACCATAATAAAGTGTTGCCATACATAAAGAACTTTCACTTTCGGGTTTAGACCGTGTTAATGGATTTTCACTTTCCGACGTTTCGTCTCTTACTACTAGAGACATCTTCAGGGATTAATCTGAAACTAAGTTTCGAATCAACTTGTGTCACTATTTATGACGAGTTGTGGTTATTCACCCGTGACGAGGTTTTTCCTATCAAAGACTTCCATATTGCAGGTAAGTGGTAACCAGTGTCCCGATTGATATTGTTAGGATGCTTGATGATTTCTATCGATTCCCGTATCTTCCTTGGCATTTTTCTGTTTTCTGTTAATATTTGTTTTGTTTCAGACAAATTGATTTTATGACAAATTTCCTTATCGGCAGTAGCCGAACATGTACATGAAACAGGTTGGAATGTTGAATTTTTATGTTTTCTTATTTTTCTAGACCAAAATTTTGAACATATAGATTTTTTTTAAGTCTTCTATAGCTATTTTATAACATTTTATAATATTTTGTAGCAGGGTTTTCCATAACGCGCCAGCGGCGTAATATTTTTTAATATTTTCATAAAAATTGGTTAATAGGGGTCGACAAAACTGAATCTGATAATAACTTTTTTCTAAATCTACCCCCTGAGGGACGGGTGGGTAGTTTTCGTAAAAGTTTGTATATGAGGGTTTTTGAGGTATCTAAAACCAAATCTGATAATAACAAAATTCTAACTCCACCTCCAGAGGAGCGGAGGATAGTTTTATTGAAACATGGTATATTGAAAGTTGCTGAGGTAAAAAATAGGAAAGTTTTTTTACTGGGCAGTGTATTGTATCTCTGTGCTACAGCCCAAAACAAAAAAATTAAAAAAATTACACTGACATTTACTTAACAACAGGAAAAAGTACAGCCAAAATGGAAAAACACACGAATTCGGATTTCATAATATTTTCAAAACACACTAGTGTCGTAATGTGAACATTAATAAACTCAAATGAGTGCTTAATAGGCACATAAAATAATATTTTTCTTCAAGCTTACTAAAATGTTCATGTTCACCGAACACACTAGATAGAAGTGATCTATTTTTTACAGTAAAAAAATGAGTTTATTGTTGTACGCCGTAAAAAAAATAAGTCACTCTGATGTTGATGACAGTCATACTTCACAATTCTTTGTTTATCATGTAAACAGGTCGTTGACTCGAGATTCTGTGCAAAAACATATATGGATAGTACACCTACAAATCTTTCCGAAATTGCAAATGCTACATTAGACAAGTTACCCTCAAAATCTCGAAAAGTGTACGATTTAGCCTACGATTTTTTTTAATGGGCTAAGGAAGGTTTGTTTGTTCCGAAAGTGTTTTATTGGCATATTTTAATAAAAAAACATACTTTATTATTAAATAAATTAAATGCAAAATATAAAAAATAATATTTAGGACCCTCGAAGAAAAAATAGTATATTTCACACAGAGGAAAAGTGCCTTTTTTACTCGTCATCATTAAATTCTACAGACTAATAAAAAAGCTTCATTTTTCCTCTTAGTAAAACTATATACTATTAAATGTCCATTAATTTTATGTAAAATTTGATTTCTGTCTTGATATTAATTTCTTTTGAGTCCAAAACTAAAAAAATAGAGATTTCAAGAATCTCGTCTTATCCTGGTGGAGTCTTTTAATTTTAAAAACTCATATAAATATCTTGCTAGCATTTTATAATATATTGTTTTGTCATGCCTTTAATAAATTTAATGAATAATTTTAAACTGCAATTTGCATTATTTGCTCCAATTTACTTTTACCTGTCGATTTGTAGAAACAAGGGCAAACAATTTATTATATTTCTTATAACATAATTATTAATTAAATAATTTGAATAATAATTAATTATTGTGAGTTTTTATTACCAATTACGGTCAAAATGTCTTAACTATCTTGTAATTATCTGTCATTATATAATCATACATCTTTGAAAATGAAAGTTATTATTAATTTAAGTAGAGGTTTAAATTTTTACAAAAATTTTTTAATACATTTTTAGTAAGTACTTTAGTATCTCTTTTTTAAAGATTAGATTTGGTACCAATCAAATTAATTCTATAACAGCTAGGTACGGATGGGTACTGAAAAGTAAAACTGTCCAATTTAAAAAGAAAGGCACTTTTTTCCGCTGTTGCCAAGTCGCTCATGAACGGCGTTGCCGAGTAGCATTAAAACCCACTAAAATATAAGAATCATAAACATAGAGAATAAGCACTGGTAACTTGTAGTTCGATTTGGTTACGTATTGACCAAAAAGCGCTGGTATCTACGAGCAGATCGGAAGCCTTCTAGATCGTAACTTTAATTTTTAAATGGTACTTAGTCGGTGGCTGCTAGATGGCGCCATGCATAAACAGTGACATTATAAACATAAGTTCATGGTGACGTTTATTTTTAGTGTGTGTATAGGATTTTAGAAATAACAATCAAGTCTCTAAATCTTTATATGTGGCACATCAAAAACTGTAAGCCATGATTCTGGTGATTTAATTTTGAATTCTTCAGTACTATATTTTCTTGTGTTGACTATAAATACGTTTAATGGTACCAAACTATAGTAAAACCATTGTTATCACAAAAAAATAAAAGTAATCACATAATACCGATAAAAGTATTATAGTTTAGTAGTAACATAAAATATTTTGACGTTTATTTCTAACATAAACAAAATTTGAGGTTATTTGTCATAGACTTTTATAAAATCCTAAATCTATAGTGCTCCATATCGCGCTCGTAGACTATTTCGTCATATGGTGGATTTCAGTCATTACGTAACTCGGAAAAGCTAGTTAAAACTTCGGAGTGTGACAGGGTTGATAAGAATTAACTATTTAGAACCAAAAGTTGTCAAAAATTAAATAATTATCAAATAATTTGTAAGAGTTTTTTTTTAAATATGTTACGTTTTATTGCATCAACTTCAAAATGCTTGATTTCAGTGTCACAACTTGTAGTGTGAATGTACCTGGGTAGCCGTTTTTCACTTTTTTTCACTTGATATCGAAAAAATCTTTACTAGGCTTTCCATAACTGTTTTATCTTCATTAAACGAATAATATACAGTCAACTAGATTTAGCTTTTAGGTTAAATTAAGTCGTCACTTTTTTATATAAGTTTCAATTAATTTTTAAATGTGCGAAGAATGGAGCTTATTGTTTATAATGCCCGCTTTTAAGCCGTTTTTATAGCTTTTTCGTGCCACAGCTAATAATAATAGTTTATTATTCCATCAATCTATTTTCTAATCATCGTACAGAGTGATATTGGTAGACTGACAGTTTCGGGCTGCTGGCCCTCTTCAGTACCAAGAGTCAACTCTGCACGCTGATTAAGAAAACGTTTTTAGACTTTACTCGCAAAAGGAATATAGCCATTAGATTGATGTAGACTTGTGCGCCATCTATTTCTAGATGTAGACAACTACTCATACCTCTCCTAATCTGAAGACTTTGAATGGTAGCAAGTTGAAGACTTGTGTGTCTCAAGCACATAGTACCACTAACGGGTGGTTAGACGTAAAATTAGTAATTAATATTTTTATAATTTTGTTTAAAATTAAAAATTTCTGTCCTTACTAATTTTACGTCTAACCACCCGTTAGTGGTACTATGTGCTTGAGACACACAAGTCTTCAACTTGCTACCATTCAAAGTCTTCAGATTAGGAGAGGTATGAGTAGTTGTCTACATCTAGAAATAGATGGCGCACAAGTCTACATCAATCTAATGGCTATATTCCTTTTGCGAGTAAAGTCTAAAAACGTTTTCTTAATCAGCGTGCAGAGTTGACTCTTGGTACTGAAGAGGGCCAGCAGCCCGAAACTGTCAGTCTACCAATATCACTCTGTACGATGATTAGAAAATAGATTGATGGAATAATAAATTAATATTTTTATAATTTTGTTTAAAATTAAAAATTTCTGTCCTTAATAATAATAGTTTATTATGGATAAATAATGTATGTGTGAAAAATCAACTATACTAATTTATGTATCTGGTAATTAGTATTATTAAATTAAATTATTAAAACATAACTTTGAAGTAGAACATGGTCGAAAAAATAGACTCCTAGCCTAGAAGTTCTAGGTTATAATGGTTACTGAATTCAACTGAGAATATATTAGATATTTATGATACAAGTGAGTTAACAGCATCATTCCGATACGTATGTGGAAGGAACCATACAAGTATATTAATGTGGTTAACTCACGTGTATTGTACAATATTTTATTTACTTCCGTAAGTTAAGAAGCTCTGAAACCCAGGCTTTTGACACCCCCAGCACCTTAATATTAGTTCAGAACTAGGGTATCGGTTATAAAATGTAATTGTTGGAGTATTAAAAATAAATTGGTAAAGGTTTGGACTTTTTGGTTTGGTCCTAAGTTCTTAATGTGCATGCCAGATTTCAGACATCCAGGTATTTGTAAAGTATGAAAAAAAAAACCCCTGAAAAACCAGACAAACAGACGAAAAAATATATTTTCCGGCTACTTCATATTCTTTTATTTCCTTAACACTTTTGTAATCAACCACTTATCAATCATTGTCTTTGAAAACAGTTTTCCAGAAAAGTTATTGGGGAATGTTATTCCAATGTTATTTCAATGTTATTTTGAATTCATTTATGTCAACATAAAGACGGATTTATTTCCTTTGTTTTAGATCAAAGAAAGGATTAAAACTTAAAGTTGCAGTTCATTGGCATTAAAGGACTCTGACATTATTCTATTCAATTTGTATCAGTAAAAACTAAGATACAGATAGTGTATAAATTCAATGGTTTGGACACATATCAGTGTATTTGAAGAATTTAAAATCAAGAAAGAGCTAATTTTAAATCTAGAAAGGAAAAAAATATGGTTGCTATGGTAACGAGGTCCATTGAGGGACCTCGTCAAGGTGCGTCTCTACTTATACATAGTAGGTCTTTTAATAGATTTTTTTAATGTTGCAAGAGTTCCTAAATTCTTCTAAAAAAATATAAAATTTCTAATGTCTTGCCATAATTTTCAAAGACTTACTAGAATTCTTAATGATATCCTGGACATATTCAACTTTTTTAAGTTTTTAAACTAGGTCGGACTTCCTGCCACTTTCCACTACTTTATTTAGCTTCCTACGAATGACTTTCTATGGCTTCAAACGAATTCCAAGGACTTTCAGAGGTTTCTAAAAGAGTTCCACATTTTTCTACAATTTATTTATCTATAACTTCCCTACGCCACATACTTAATCCAAACTGGGGTGCCACTTGAGTTTGGTAACAAGTAAAAAATACACTCCTAAGGCGTTACGAATATATTCTTTATTTGTTACTAGTGCCTGATTTATTGGGGGTTACATATATTCACTTTCTACTTCGAAAAATAATTGTAATAATGTCGGGTCAAGCCAAGCTGGTTTTTCTGTTTGTAAGCACAGGCATATTCCTTCTTTTGTCTAAAGCTACGGTTTTCTCCAAAATTCGCAGTGGCTGACGACTGCGACCGGGTAGCCGCGAGTCGTCAGCGACTGCGAATTTTGGAGGAAACCGTAGCTTAACTTAGAAACAAGCCAATTTAGTCTCATGCTGTATAAGGAAGATTTTAATTTTCTGATTGGTTTTATAACTAGTGGAATATTTATATTCGTCTGCGGAACTTTACTCATATAAATAATTTTATGCGTTTGGATTAAAAAGTTTTGGCAAAAATGTTAAATATTAAATTTTTATATGTTTTCTTCTTAGTGTTGGTAAACTTTTATCATTATGCGACGTTTTTATCTAGCTTTTTTTCTTTCGCGAAACATAATTTTAGTATTTCGCTAATGGTCTTATTGGCCTTTGGCTTTAAGTTCTTAATGACTTTATTTTTATTCGAATTTTCTTTCATGATTTTTTTAGCGCCATAGCTAGATAATATACAAAACTGGCTTTTTGGAATGCAAAATAAATCAAGGAACTAACAACTCTTCTCTCTAGAATACGCATACCGCTAATATAAAGTATTGCCAACATCTCGGTTTGTTTCTAAACAAATAGTAGGTATATTCAGACTTGAAGAATAAAAATTACCAGTAACTGTTATTGTTGTCTCTGTTAGAACAAAGCTGTGCGAGTAAGACAGATAAATGTATATGTTGGCTACGTTTTTTTCATTTTTTACAAATGAAATAACTATTCTAAAGAGAAGAGTTATTAATTCGTTGGTGTCAATAAGTACAATGAAGTGCTGTAGAAAAGGTCATTTGAATATATATGGTGCATTGTTAAAAGTTATAATGACAAAAGCTTACAAAACTAGTTACATTTAGAGAAATTATAGAGCAAGTTATAATGTCATAAATATATGTTATTTCTGCCTTAGGTATACCAAAGGCAGCAATAATAATTGTTATTTCACTCCAACTAAAATTCTAGATTATGCCATTAAGGTAACACACTACACGGAAAAAAAAATATAGCTAGGAGCGCTATAACACACATACCAAGCAAATTATAATCGCATATTATATAAATACAAGGCTTTCTCTTACAATTATGGCAGTCAGTGTAAAAATTTATATGAAATACTTTAATGACGATTTCTCCCGTTAGATTAGACAGGGACAAAAGTTCTACCCAAAAAGGATAGAAGACATACATACACTCCCACTTCCACCCAACCAAACAAATTCTGTATTTATTCTTTGTTGAACAAATTTACTTGGTGGGGCGAAAAGTGTAACTATTTATTTTTATTAAAGAAATTACTGGCGCCATCTAAATTTTAGTAGAATTATCTTATTCTACAGATTCACATTAGCTATGTTCGTTCATGTCGCTCAGTGCTATAGCGCAGAGCCCACTAATTTCTTTCCGTGTAAAAGATATCTAATTTAAACCAATATTCTTGGTATATTTTATGTTACCTGTATGATATAGGCTATATCTTTAGGTTAACGTTTTTTAAGTTATTTAAATGTAGTCAAGGGCGGATTTAGGGGGGCCATGGGGGCCATGCCCCCCAACGATATATATTAGCATAAAAATACCTTAAAAATTATATTTTTGGTGAATGTGCAATTTTTTTTCCTTATGGATGCCCCCCCTTAAAATGAAATAAATCGCCCCTGAATGTAATGCCACTGGTTTTACATACGGAGTACTGTTAGACACTGTCTAACAGTACTAATAGACAGTTATCAGCAGCCATATTGACTTTTTTTTTCTCTTCTAGGTTAGGTTATTTTATTTATTATTTTTTTAATTAACATCCAAGTGATTGCTGTCAGCAAACAACAAGGATTTCTAATATTTTCTTGTCTTATTAGCTTTGTTTTTCTATGATCATTCAATCTAACTGCATTTTTTATACCTCTGATAGGGGAACGTTCCAGTATTAAATAACGCAAATTTTGATACCATTAACATGGGCGTAACACTCCAAAAATGCCCCCCCCCCCAGGAGCGTTACGTAATACTTGAACGTTCCCTAGAATTTTGCGATATTCTGCAAAAAATCATTAAAAATCGAGTTGAAAATTCTCAAGTTTTAGTATTATATTTATTTAATTAATTATAAATCAAAACAATAAACCGCTAAAAAAATACAAACATAACCATAACTTCTTTGGATATAAACCTACAATTACAATGTTAAATCGTTCAAGTATTACGTAAAACAAATTGAGGAGCGCCTATGTGCAGCTCTTTATGCAACATTTTGATAAACTGCGCATGCGCTGACCGTTTTTCAATATGTTATTTTAAATAAAAAACATTAAAAAAAAAAAACACCAAACAAGAAAAAACCAAAACAAAATCCTGCACAGAGAGCTGCATTTAGGCGCTTGTACAAATTGTACCAAAATTCATATACTTCATACCCCGGTTCTCGTGTTATAATAGATTATAGAGATTTCATATTTTGGCTACCCCCATAACACAGGAGGGGTAGCCAAAATATGAAATCTCTACAGCCTTGAATAACGCGAGAAGCGAGGTATGAAGTGTATGAATTTTGGTACAATTTGCGCTACGTTCCCTTAGTCGGAAGCTGCATGATGTTACCCTACGTCCTTTAAACTACTTATAGCAGATTTTCAATGAAATTCACAATTATTTCCTCCTGAAACATAATATATTATGAATTTTGGTCTATTTCTCTACATGAAATTTATTTATTGTAATAAATGTTATGGGATTTAATTTATGGAGCACAATTACATGTTAGACATTGCCCAATAAATTCGTATTGATGTAAATATATTTTGATTTAGTGCTTTTATTGAATTTGTGTGTTGATAATTTATTTTATAATCGACAATTTTTACCTTTGAGCGAGGATATTGATGTATTTATCCTTTTTAATGTCGAAAAATCGTTTTTTGGGTGTCCGTCAATGAGTTAGAGTAGGGGATTACAACAAAAACAGGTAGTGCTACATTAGATCATATATACATAGATGCGCCTTGAGTTCAAGCCAAACCGAAATGTTTACATTGCGACATGCAGGTAAATTTCACCTTCCCGCTTCTGGCCACCACCCACCGCTATAGTGGTTTGTTAACAAAAATGTTATACTTCACCTCCTCGCAACCTCTCCGCTATAGTGGTTTGTTTACAATTGGCTTTGTATATCGTCGGCTTACAAGTAAAGAGCACTAAGTCCAAAAACATGGTTTTGAGATATTGACAAATTTAACTTTCATTGTTGTTTTTTAATTTTTGTAATAATTGTTTTTGGAAAAAAACTACCGCAAATTGCAATGACATGTTTGGACATAATGATGTCCCATTTGCAGTTAAATAAAGAAAAATTGAAGTAGTTTAATTCAACTAAATTTGAAAAAAGACATGGACTTAGTGCCTTTTACTTGTAGGCCCACGACTTCTGCTGACAAGTAAAGAGCACTAAGTCAATAAAATAATATAAAAAACAACTATTTAAAATTAAAACCCTTCTATTAATTAAACGTAATGTATAACTATAAAGTAGAAAACAAGATGTTTACATACATTTTCAAAAACTAGATTTTTAAAAGAAGGGTTTGAACTTTTTGATTGTTTAAAGAACGTTTCCAAAATTAATAAAATTAATTAGTATTAATTATATAAAACTGCTTACTATGCCAGAACTAAGACAGTTTTCAGAGGCCATCGGCTGTGCCGGCAAAGAAGCATCTCCTAAAGTCAATAATTATATTATTTTATTAATGATAAAACACTTCACGGTGCAATTCTAAGGGCTGTTTTGCGAACTTGCCCCGAACTTTAGTTTTTTTCTTATATTCTTGTTATTTATGTAGTAACCAAGGATTTAAGAGCAAAATTAAAATAATCTATCTGTTAAAATTTGAATGCGTTTGTCAGTACAATAAATAACGAGTTATTGTATCATATAAATGATTCAAGCAATCATATTTTTATAAAGTAACTCTTTTTAGAAAGTCGCTTAGTGCAAAAACATTTGAAATAATCTACAAGTAAAACGCACTAAGTGACTTAGTGCCTATTGCCAGATAAAATTTTAATCAAAATCAAATTGGTGCGTTTTGTATGGGGGGTAACTCGATTGGCAGTCCACCTAGAAGTTAGTTCGGTTTACCTATACATAGATCATCAAAAATTAACTACAGTGCTATTAAAATCCCATTTTTGCAAAAAAAAGGCTTAGTGCCTTTTACTTGTAAGCCGACGATATGTTATACTACATAAAACAAATTAACATTAATGCCATATCTATGTATATATGATCTAATAGTGCTACTATGATGTCAGCCTTTATTACCATTAGATCATATATACATAGATATGGCATTAATGTTGATTTGTTTTATGTAGCCATTCGATAACTAAGACGAATTTTTATGTTGCTTTCTGGTGATATTGTTTACATCCTTTAGTAGTTCAAATATTTTACACTAGATTCCGGATTTGGTATCTTCTAGGAATTTTATCTTGGGATTGCTTTCTGGTAACATAGTTTTCTGGCAGGTAAAAATGGCTGCCATCGATATTTTCTAATAGACCAGAAGAATTCCTGTTCCTCCACTCTAATTCGTTAGGTCCGTCCCTCCATCCAACCGTTCTTCTGTTACGAGTCTGGAGTCTAGAAGTTTAGATTTTTAAGGAATGCCCCATATGGATTTTTCTCTATTTTTCTCAAAAATAATCGTATTTTGTAGTTAATTTTAATTTAAGCTCCTCTACTAATATATTAAATTAAATTCGGAAAAAATAAAAATAAAGATTTAAAAGGATTTATTATTTATAATTATTATTTTATGTATTTACATGACTCTTTGTATTAAAATTAAACATAAAACTTTTGAAATTATTTAAATAATTAATAACATTGGATATTTAAAAATACAGTGATAAATTAAGTCTGGAATCACCCGATTAACTTTTCAGTTACAAGTTAAATAAAAACGCTAGGACCGGTTGATCTTTAATTTTGAAAATTTTGGTGAAAAAAATGTTATCAAAATTTTTACCCCCTTTCACCCTCCTATCACAACTTTTATGTATGATAAAGCCTAATTTGGCAAAGGGCTTACAAAAAAATGGATAACTATTTGAAAAAAAAAAATTATTGGAATGGGTGGGTGCAAGGGGACGAAAATTGTTATAACATTAGATGTAAACCAAAATTTGCAAAATAAAAAATAAAAATCGACCTGTCTGAGCATTTTTTTAAAAAACTTGTGTCTGAAAAGTTAATCGGGTGATTCCAGACTTAATTTAGGCACTGTATAGCGTTGTTCTAAAATGAATTAAGCCTTGTACAATGTACACACACATCTAAATACTTTACATTCACTAAAATTAAATATTAAATTAATTTAATTAAATATTTCTTAAATTAATTAGTAACTTTAAATATAAATAATTTTATCACCAGAAAATGTTTTATAAAATTTGCTCTCTACGCGACATTAGTGAGCACTTAACTTGGGCGCATCCACCAATTTTGAAAAGATATTTATTCCTTATTTCTTAGTTTATATACAAAATTATCAATAATTTTGGCATAAAATGTAAAAATACCACTTTTTGGCTTCACTGGGAGGCACTATAGTGGCTTTTGGATTCACTGGGAGGCACTATAGTGTCGCAATACTATTATAGTTTTGCCAACTTTCTAATTATGTTAAAATATGTCTAATTATACCTACAATTTACCATAACAAATATGTACAATGTTCCTGGTACCTACAGCCTGTTCCAGAACTCGCGTACCGAAATTTAAAAGGTGATTCTACATCCAAAAATATGAAAAAAAGTTTCTATAAAGGTTGGTCCGGAAATGAGCCCTAAGGGAGCTACGGCCCTTCGAAGATGACGTATTGAATGGGGAACAAAAAAAAGCACCAATAAAATTTTAATGCTGTAGGGTGATTCTTTTTAAAACTGAGCAAAAAAGTATTATACACCAAAACACCTAAATTTAATATTAAAGGAGTAATAGCCTTTTAAAAAGTAACGTTTTTGGTGGCACAAGATGTTACTTCCTCTTAATTGCATTTTTTTTTGATAACGGTTGCTCCTACAGTGTTACACTATATGATATTTTATATGTATTTTTACTCTAGAAATCTATATTTTTTACAACAAATCCAAAAAACATACACATAGAAAAGTTTGGGGCAAAAATGTTTTAAGCCTCATATATTTTGTCCGTCTGGGCACGCCTCTGGATAAATTAAAAAAATAAATTAACATAAACTTATTGCCCTTATTAAAACTAGTATACATGCAAAAGCTCGCCGCTCTAGCTTAAACGGTACCCGAGTTATTAATTAAAAACCTTATTTTTATTACAATTTTAAAGGGCCCTAGATCACTTAGGGCTCATTTCCGGACCAACCTTTATAGGAACTTTTTTTATATTTTTGGATCTAGAATCACCTCTTAAATTTTGGCATGCCAGTTATGGATCACCCTGTATATCTATGTCATATATTGAAAATATATAGAAATAAAATTTTTAATGTATTTAAGCTGTATTATGCACAATAATAAAGAACTTTTTACATAGAAGTGCGTTATTTAACACCCAGTTTTGTCTATAACAAAAAAAAAATAAATTTTGAAGAATTAATTAGGCACGTTAAAAAAAATTTATTTACATATTCTAGTAAAATATCAGTCCTAAAAATTTACATTTTTATGTTAATCTTGTGTATCAACATGAGATAATTTTTACAGTGAACATTCCTTACAGTTTATATTTACTATAGATTTATTTCAAAATAATCTGAAATTTCTTTACTGGACTTCATTTCCTGCGAACTCTCTCCACTTTGTCCAATATTTTCTTTTTGTCCATTTAAATTTATTGTTAAATAATCCGAAAGTTCCTTATCCGATTTTATTTCTCCCGAACCTTGTCCATTTTGCTTCTTATCTTCTTTAATTTCCTTAATTTCGTTATATCCGTTAATTTCGTTACTTTCTTTAATTTCTTTATGTCCGTTATGTCCAGTTAAAGTTATATCAAAATAATCAGAAAACTGTTTTAACCACTGTGCTTTAATCATATCTGCTCCTTTCTCTCCTATCATTATAGTAGCAGTACCAGTATTTGCTCTTGGAATCAATGGAATTATGGAAGAATCTATAACTCTTAGATTCTTTATTCCATGGACTTTTAACTTATGATCCACTACGGAGTGCATATTATCTTTTGGCCCCATCATACACGTACCTACAGGATGATACAAAGTTGTAGTATACAGTGTAGACACACAAGCAAAGTACTCATCTGTTCCAAATTCGCTGTCTTCGCAACCTGGCAGCTGATTGGAAACGATCCTTGCCCCAGCTCCTACCATCACTTTAGTATCAGCCACATCAAGACCTATTCTTATCCCCTCTATCATCCGTTGCAAGTCCTCTGGCTCTACAAACGTGTTAGGGTATATTAATGGATCACCGAACATAGGATCTGTGTCGTTTAAAAGAATATAACCCCTAGATTTAGGGGCTAGTAATACAGGTCGGATCATAATAGCATTATAGTAAGACACGGGTAGTACAGTAGTAGCAGCGGTTAAAACAGGGTCAGTGTAGAAGTTGTTTACGTTAGTGGAGTCCATAGAAAACTGTATATCAGGTCGATTTTTTTCTGTTTCGTAAGATGTCGCAACGAAAGCATTTACTTGTAGGGGTCCTGTTGCACTTAACGGTCCTTTTTGGGTGTCTCTATACAAATTTAAATCTTTTTCCATTTTATAATTTGAAACTAGAGTGGATGTTTTGTTTGATAACGCCATAACGATTCCATCTATAGTAGTATGGTCGTGTAAGTTTTGTCCAACACCTTCTAAATTTTGTATTACTTTAATATTGAAATCTTCAAGGTGAGTTTTCGGGCCTATACCACTAACCATTAGGAGTTTTGGAGATAAAATCACTCCTGCTGAAATAATCACTTCTTTGCGAGCTGTTGCAACTCTTATTTTACCGTTTTTGATGTATTCCACTCCATAGGCGGTTTTGGTTTGGGGGTTTATCAGAATTTTCGTTACTAGAGCAGTATTGTGGATTTTAAGGTTGGGTCTTTTCTTCCTGATTGGTCGGATAAAGGCTATATTGCTGCTGACCCTTTTTCCGTGTCTATTCGTGTGTTGGATAAGACTTGCTCCAATTTGGTGTTCCATGTTTTGATCGAATATCTCCAATCCAAGTTCTTTGTAGGCTTCCAAGAGGTAGTAGACGTTCTGGTCTTGGTAGGGAAAGTATTCTACCGTCCATTCCCCTCCTGTTCCATGGTATCGTTGGTCCACCAACATTTGATGCTCCTTTAACGTTTCGTAAATATTCCTGTAATAAATAAATAAATAATTAAAATTTAATATAGTCCAGTCAAATATATATATATTTTTTTTAATGTAAATTTAATTTATTAACATTTTTACTATTTACACTAGTTTTTATATTTTATTATTATATTGTTTTAATAAATTTGCCCTGAGAAACCCCAGCAATAAGGGGCGAAACGTTGGCTTTAAAATTTTTAGTTTTTTTTTCACTTTTTTCTTTAAAGCAAGATTGAAATCAATATATAATACATAAAGAACAGGAAAAAGAATTTAAATTATTAGAAAAAAAATCCTACAAACCTGTTATCTTCCGACTTCAAAAAATACGGAAAAACATCCTCGAAGGACCACCCTGGGTTGCCCATATGGGCCCAATCATCATAGTCCTTGCGTCCACCCCGAAGATATATCATGTAGTTTATGACTGAAGAGCCTCCCATGACCTTTCCTCTGGGCCAAGGACAGCGGCCATCTTGTCTGGCTCTGCAGTTGGTTTGTTGAGGTTGCGTCCTGAAGTTCCAGTCGATGCTGGACACTTGCTGCACCGAAACTAATCCGGGAACGTCGGCAACTTCCGGTTCTTCGGTTCCGGCTTCTAGCAACAGAACCTGAAAAAAAAAACGGAAGTTATTTCCAAAATTAGGTACAAAATTATTTTTACTACGCTTTTTGTTTTGGAACTGTGCGTTTTACTTTCATACGAAAAGTAGTGTACCTTACTTCAAAGAAAAGTCTACATTTCTCTTTATAGTAAATTACAATAGTTATTTATATACCAAGGGACTAAACTGGCTGTTTTCGTCCCGCTGCGAGCGGGGGAAACAGCGAGCGAGCGTAGCGAGCGGGGGAAACAGAAATGCAAGGGATTAAAACAGCCAAGTTTAGTTCTGAGGTATATACACTATTTTTTGCAGGATCAAACATAATTTAGGTAGGTAGATAAAATTAAAATTAAAAACCACGCGTCTAAAATCGGTTGTTTTATTTTCGTAATTTAATCAAGATGCCTGTAAATTGCGAAAAGTCAGTTTCATGGCTATCGCGATTTCAATTGTTTTTTAATATGGTTGACAAAAACCTTAAAAAAATGGACCAAGATGATAAATTTTAAGTTATGTATAAATTGTTCTAACAATGTTATTTTTAAAGGTTTTCTTTGATAAAATCAAATAAATTGGTTTGAATCGCTAATTTATTACAAAACACCACCAAACCTAATTTTTGAACCAGCAAAGCACATAGTAAGTATAATATTTTAATATTATCAAGGTTGCCGTGATTTTTATTCCCTAGGGAGAAAAACGGCAAGTTTAGTCCCGAAAATGAAAGCGTAAAATTAGGTTTTAGTCTTGGTCGTGCAAAAAGTATATTTATTGGGTACTTAATTTTTAGAGAAAGGATTTCATTTATATGATTTTTATAAATAGTAATAATAATTATAATTATTACTATAATAAATGGTAAGCGATATTATATAAAGCATTGTAGGTAAGTGCATGACTTGTTTATATTATTTTTATTTTATCAAGAACTATATTATCTAGGTTATTTCATATACTGTATATTGTTCATATATTGTAATACGCATAAATACGTAAATTAAATTTAATTATATAACTACAACATGTAGATTTTGTTCCAGATGTAATAAATACTTATAGTCCGGGATCCCTGGACCCATTTTTAGCCTTTATTAGTATCAAACTAATTTTCCGTGAGTAGTTTCATTTTGATGAGACGCCCAACTTTTTCTCTTACAAAAATTCTTGATTGTGGTAGCTAACAGGCGAGCAGGGATAAAATATGATGATTTGACGATTCTTATAGTATATTAAAGTACTAGTTTCATAACATACGTTTTTAGCGCACGAGTACAAGTTTAGAAAACGAACCGCTTGCGGCGAGTTTTCTAAAGTACTAGTGCTCTAAAAACGTGTCATGAAACGAGTATTTTATACAATTTTAACGTCAAGAGATAGGCTTTTGTATGTTGCCAACCCAACAGAAAAAAAAGTAGAGACCTCTTATGGGCCTATAAGAACACGCAAAATGCATGTGATTATGAGCTTATAAGAGTCGCAAAATAGAAAAAAAAATATTACTAACTGTGGGTTTTTTACTAAATCTTGAGAAAATTATTAACATTATTGGAAAAAATATTTGTCCTACAAAATGTATGGTTTGATCAAAGAGTCCCATCCTTCCAACATGTATCGATAACGAGGTCATAAAAAATGATTACTAACTAGCTGATTTTTTTACTGTTGCTTAGTTAATATTTATATAATTTAACAGCCACATTGTCCTACGAATGGAGCTCTCTACAACTAGAATTATGAAACAAAAGACGTCTACCCTATCTCTATCTCATTTGTGCTACATTTTCCAGTCAACCAAATAAATACTGTATTTGTTTTTCATACAACAAATACAGTATTTATTTGGTTGGCCGGAAAGTGTAGCACTGAGCGGCACGAACGAACATAGCTAATGTGAATCTGTAGAATACGATAATTCTACTAAAATTTAGATGGCGCCAGTAATTTCTTTAATAAAAATAATTAGTTACACTTTTCCCCGGCCAAGTAAATATTGTATTTGTTCAACAAAGAACAAATACAGAATTTTTTTGGTTGGGTGGAAGTGGGAGTGTATGTATGTCTTCTATCCTTTTTGGGTAGAACTTTTGTTCCTGTCTAATCTAACGGGAGAAATCGCCATTGCGTGGTACGTTATCCCAGTCCTACGCTCAGAAATTTTTAATACCACAAGACCATTTTTCTTATTACTAACTGTAGGACAAAAATATTACATAATAGTTTAGTGTTCTCTGTCCAAATGGAACATGAAATTTACAAAAATTAATGAACCAAGAATTCTTTGGAATTATTATTATTATTATTTATTTATTATTATTTATTATTTATTTATTATTATTTATTAGTATTTATTATTATTTATTATTATTTATTATTATTTATTTAATTACAGTGTCATGGAATGAGTTTGAAACAACGGCAACAGTGTAAGACCCTTAATTTACTATAAATCGTCGAATAGTAATAATGATTCTTTAAATTTTTATTGTTTTTGTTTTTGTTTTTTAACTATAAATTTGCATCTGCTCTATATAACACAGTGCGACCCTGCATTTTATAAGTTTTAAGAGATATGCACCAAAAGTTTTTTTTAGATTAATAAAATAGGTTTATTGGTTATTAAAAATCACTATGTTTAAAAATCGCAGATCCTTTTGATAATTTAAAGCCTATTTTAATATTTTTTTTATTTTCATTTTTTTTAAACTCTTTTAAACGTATTATCTCGCCTAATAAACTTATTTAAAACAAATTACGCTAGTGAGCCCTTCAGTGAACCCTAAAAAAAGTTTAAACAATTATAAATCCTATTAAATACCATTTATTGCGCGTTAATACCTGAATTAAATTACAAATTAGTATTGTATTTTTCTTAAACATCTAAAAACTAAAAACTTTTAAAAAACATTACCATGAAAACTAAATTAAATCCTATTAGATGAAAATTCAATAACTGCCTTTAAAAGTTGCTGACCATAGCGTGGGTCGTTAACATTATTCATTTTGTGTTTATTCCAGACAGTAAGGAATTATCTGTGAATAGACTCCCCAGCCTGTTCTGACCAAATTCCTAAGCCACTCTCTAAATAGGAAACACTGTCTTTATGGTGATGCAATATGCAATGAATTTTAGGAGTTTTTGATACCCCGGAATCATTTAAAACTGCTTCCAGATGTTTGAGATCTGATTCGAGTTGTACTTCAGTTTTTTTTTGTACAGGAACATTTATCGACGATTTTGTTCATCACATTGAATGGCATAACCAGAACTTGATTCACATTTCGCAGTACTTCTTTTGATTTTAATTTATTGGCATGCTTTAGGAGCTTTCTACAAGCATTGCAACGTCAACCTATCCTTGCCCCTATTGTCATTTTTCTCTGCAAGAAATGAGAGCGTATAAATCTGCTGCCAAGGAGCTAAGAACCTATAGTGATTTGGAAATTAATATTAATAAATTTAGTTTATCATTAGATAAGAACAATAAACCTTTGTTTGAAGAGAACGAAATGTGCGAGTTTTTCAGAAGTGCATCATACCTGAATTACATTTGCTGCAAGGATTTGTGAATCACCTCTTTTGGAAAGGCCTGGTCCCATTGCTGGGAAGAGAGAACGCTCTTAAATGGCCCAAGAATTTAAATATAATTGCCAAGAATTATCAAGGAGAAATTTTTGATGGCAAGGCTTGTAGAAAGCTCCTAAAGCATGCCAATGAATTAACATCAAAAGAAGTACTGGGAAATGTGAATCAAGTTCTGGTTATGCCATTTGTTGCGTCATTCAATGTGATGAACAAAATCGTCGATAAATGTTTCTGTACAAAAAAAAACTGAAGTACAACTCGAATCAGATCTCAAACATCTGGAAGCAGTTTTAAATGATTCTGGGGTATCAAAAACTCCTAAAATTCATTGCATATTGCATCACCATAAAGACAGTGTTTCCTATTTAGAGAGAGTCTTAGGAATTTGGTTAGAACAGGCTGGGGAGTCTATTCACAGAGAATTCCTTACTGTCTGGAATAAACACAAAATGAATAATGTTAACGACCCACGCTATGGTCAGCAACTTTTAAAGGCAGTTATTGAATTTTCATCTAATAGGATTTAGTTTTTAAGGTAACGTTTTTTAAAAGTTTTTAGTTTTTAGATGTTTAAGAAAAATACAATACTAATTTGTAATTTAATTCAGGTATTAACGCGCAATAAATGGAATTTAATAGGATTTATAATTGTTTAAACTTTTTTTAAGGTTCATTGAAGGGCTCATTAGCGTAATTTTTTTTTAAATAAGTTTATTAGGCGAGATAATACGTTTAAAAGAGTTAAAAAAAAAATGAAAATAATAAAAAATATTAAAATAGGCTTTAAATTATCAAAAGGATCTATTGCGATTTTTAAACATAGTGATTTTTAATAACCAATAAACCTATTTTATTAATCTAAAAAAAACTTTTGGTGCACATCTCTTAAAACTATAAAATTGCAGGGTCGCACTGTGATAATGCAAAAAATATAAAGGTTAAATCTCTGATAAAGAATCTCTATACAAATGTTTTAAAAACGAATTAAAACAGTAATTTGAATTACCAGTTTCAAATATCCCCGAATTCCCAATAAATAACTTGTAATTACCCTTTTATAAGCAATTGTTTATTATACTCTTTATAGCTTGTAGTGCTTGAAGAGCATTATTATACGAAGCTTTTAAAATTTACAAATTCAACAAAAAGATCTGCCTGCCTGTCCGTCCGGGTCAACGAACTAATAACTCTTCTCTCTAGAATACACATACCGTTAATATAAATTATCGCCAAAATCTCGGTTTGTTTGTAAACAAATAGTAGGTATATTCAGGCCTGAACAATAATAGTTACCAGTAACTGTTATTGTTGTCTCTGTTAGAACAAAGCTGTGCGAGTAAGACAGAGGAATGTATATGTTGGCTACGTTTTTGTCAGTTTTTATGAATGAAATGCCTATTCTAGAGAGAAGAGTTACTAGTTCGTTGGTCCGGGTGTACCATTTTTTGTGATGATAGGAAGGACCCTAGTATTAAAAAAATCCCAAATAAAATTTTATATTATTATTATACTATTCACTAAAAATAGGTTTGTTTTAATTCATATTTAATATTTTAGCCCTGAAGAAGCCTAAATATTAGGTGAAACGTTGGCATGATTATGTAATGCAATAAAGTTTTTATTTGCTTTATTTCTGTTTGTGTTTATCACAAATAACCATAAATAAATTTCAAGAAGCATCCTGTAGGAAATATTATTATTAATTGTTGAATTTTTTTTTAAGTTTTTTTTTTAAACAAAAGGGTTATAGAGGGCGGCACTTTGCATACAGTACCTATACAATTTAAGGTGCGCTTCCAAGCTCAAAGAAATAATATTTTGGAAATGATATCGAGTGAAAACGCAATATACTGTCCACCATTAAGAGTATACTATGGAATGCAAAGCATTACATATCTTCACGGCTTGTTATTAAACTACTTTATTTTTCGCTATTGCCTAGCTGCATTTTATGTTCCTGTTTTGCAGGAATTAACTTTTATTACCCGTTAAAATTTGTAATTAATAAAATATCTAATTAATAAAACATTTAATTTATATGCAATTAATTATAATTAATTAATAATTAATTGTTTTAATGAATTATAATTTATAAAAATAACAAAAAGGTCAAAAAAAATAATCAAGTACAAATTTTAGATCAGTCGCCTAGTGCTGGTAATTTTTGAGCAGAAAAAATTCGATCATAAAATAAATTTAAACAAAATATGGCAAACAAAAATTTACCACAAAAATGTTTTAGATTTTGAGTTTTGTGTTGCAAACAGCACAGCTTACACCGCGGTGACGAAGGCACTTTACGTGCTAGATTTTTTATAAACAAATATATATTTTCCATATTCCATATTTATACAGGGTGTATCAGAACTAAGGCACCTAATTTTAAGTCATGATTCTACATTAAAAAATATTAAAAAAGTTCCTATAAATATATGTACAAAAACGGATTGTAAGGGAGCTACGCCCCTTCAAAAGGGACTCTAAAAATTCGGTTTTTATTAAATAACTTAGGAACCCTTTGAAAAACAGCAACTGGGTTCTGCATGTAATCTAATTTTAACAAGGCCTATCAGCCCCCCCCCCAGTGGGGGTCTTTAGGATTTTTCGCCCAAACCTTTTCTGTGTGACTATACTAGGTACTCTTTTTCATATTTTTTTATGTAGAATAACGCCTTAAAATTAGGTACGTTAGTTCTGAGACACCCTCTATAAGGTAGGTATTACCAAAATGACTCACATTCCAATTAGGCACTTCCGTAAGTCTATTTGCCACAACACAGCCTGCACTCCCCGCGCCTACCACGATAAAATCAAATTCATCACTCATAACCTTTTCTTCACCACTTCCCCCACCACTTGAAAACCCATGATCGTCCTTAAACAAATTGCCAGAATATTCTTTAGAGTTAGAAAAATCGTGATTGTCCTTAAAAAAACTTTCTGACCTCGAATTGGTGAACCCGTGGTCATTCCTAATGTAATTCGTGAATTTTTCATCTAGTGATCTCCCTAAAAGTGTAGTGATAAGTTGCAGAAACATAAAAGTGGACTGTTGACACGTGGTGATAGACGCGAAGCCCGAGTTCGAACCCGAGCAGGTTTCCGCCAAATTTTGAGGGAGCCACGACATGTTGTTCTCGCCGATAAGTTAAGCCTACTAGATGTTTACCCATTCAATTTTCTTGCAGATAAGCATATTACATAAATTGTGTGAAAATAGATATTATTATTAATTTGTGAAATTATGTTAGCAGGAACTTGTCATACACTAAGAAAAGTCTTATATAATAACAGATAAATCATTTATAAATTAAACTAAACTAACTATTATCTCATGATTTATATAAACTGTCAAAAATATTTAATATTAATAGTAATTTAGATCAAAAAACCGCTAATACACAGAAAAAAAGTATATTTTAGGCAAAAATTGTTCTTTTTTTGTCATTTAAATGGAATTTATTTTGGATTTGGATTTGTATAATTTTAGTTTTTATTTTTGGGGTATAGGGCTTTGGATCTGACTAAAATTGTTATCTTATTTTGCAGTGACGTAGCCTAGGCCAAATTAGCATCTCAACAAAATAACATTTTAAATAAGTGGCTTTTTGTTATTTCCTATTATTAGTCTCGGTATGAACCATATAATAAAATAAATATAATTTTTTATTGTTTTTCGTAGAAATAAACAAAAATGTTAGGTTATTTTATTCGCAAACCACTGCTGTTTACAGACAAGGCGATAGTTTCGTCAACTATGAGGTATAACCAAAATCCAAATAACAGGTTAGATATAAATTCATTTCTAACCTTGGTTAAAAATGAAAAGCATTTTTAACTTTAAAAGAAGTAAACAAAAATGATAGATTTTGCAACTTTTTATAATGCATATAAAGGAAGTTTTTCTTTATGCTTGTGAATAAAACATATTTTTCTCATTTAGCCCAAAACTCACATTTGAATCGATATCCTTCTTTGTATATAGCCAAAATTGCGCTGTAAGTAAGTTAAGGTAAAATAGAAAGGAAGAAAACAAGAAGTACTAGTGATTTTAGGAAAATTGTAAAAAATAATTCTATTGAACTTTTAAATCACTTTTTGTAGTGTATGTACGAAAGGGAAATTATTATTATCTGAATTGAGTTCAAATAACAACGGAAAGTAATGTTTTTTAAAAGGACATTTTTGTTTTATTTTTAGTTGTACTTGATTTGTATTCAAATACCAAGTAAGTAAACTAATGAATGCATACTTTAAGCTAAAAACTTGCTTATTAGTGGAATTGCACTAGTTTCTTTAATTGGCTTTGAGATTTTTTGTAAAGAAAACATAATATTATAAAAGCAAACATGTTTTAATGTCAGGGCTACTGAGGTAACTAAGGGTCAGTGTTTCAATGTAAGCACTGAAAGAAAAAACAGATATTTGAAGCTAATGAATATTTACTTAAACGATGTTTGCTATAGGGTTTTTCAAAGTGGTTCATCTGTATATATCCCCCGCACATTAAATTTTTCAAATGGCGATTTCTCCCGTTAGATTAGACAGGGACAAAAGTTCTACCCAAAAAGGATAGAAGACATACATACACTCCCACTTCCACCCAACCAAACAAATTCTGTATTTGTTCTTTGTTGAACAAATACAATATTTACTTGGCCGGGCGAAAAGTGTAACTATATTAATTTTATTAAAGAAATTACTGGCGCCATCTAAATTTTAGTAGAATTATCTTATTCTACAGATTCACATTAGCTATGTTCGTTCGTGCCGCTCAGTGCTACACTTTCCGGTCATCCAAATAAATACTGTATTTGTTGTATGAAAAATAAATACAGTATTTATTTGGTTGGCTGGAAAGTGTAGCACAAATTAGATAGAGATAGGGTAGACGTCTCTGTTTCATAATTCTAGTTGTATGTCGATACGGCGAGCAGGCATCGGTATTCTGTCATGGCAAGCGATCGCGGCAGCCGCGACCCGGCTAGTCGTGAGCTGTTTATCAGATACTAAATTCATAGCGCTTGAATTGACAACGCCGATTTAATTGTCGCCTGTACAGAATGTTAAACAAGGTCATAATTTAAAAGATTTTAAGTAATAACCATTAATCATTTCTTTGTAAAGAGTTTCTTTTGGATATTTAATCTGAGTTTATGTGAAGTAACAACTCAGTTACAAAAATAGTAAGGCTTGGTTGTAAGAGAATTCAGCGTTGTCATGAAATAATGAGTAGGTTGTTTCAAATACCATGTTCCTTGTCATTTAATTGGGCAAAGCGAAGTGAGGGGATTTTTACTAAAAGAATTTTATTACCCTAGGAGCAAAAATGCAATGCAATTAATTCTTTTGAACTTTTCAGTGTAGGAATTGGTGAAATCAGAGCCGGCCTTTGTATGATTCAAGTGAACCCCTGCTTCAGGGCGCGAGCCTACAGGAGCGCCACCGAGGGGCGTTTTTGCCTGAGCTTTCTTTTTAAGTCATCAAAAATTTGGGTTTTCTTTTTTGTTTTTGGTAGAAATCGTCAGGGACAAAGCTTCATGAACAAATCTTTTTTTCATAATGTTTGCAAAAACAGTTTTCTTCTTGTACTCAGATCAGATATGTCAAAATATATTAGTTACTTTTACCCACAAAGAACTTGCCCAACTAGCGCAAATTAAAATAGAATTAAATTAACATAAAATTAAACATTTAACAGTGCAATATGATTCTTATGAGAAAAAGCCATGTAGGATACAGTTTCTTAAGAATATTTTATTAATTACCTATAAACATTCTTTCCATGATATAAAATCAATATTTTAGTTTTGAAAAATATTGTAATTTTAGTTTAAATAACGATTTGGGAACTACACAAATTCAGTTGCAGAAATGACTACAAGAGTCAGACTCTTGCAAGATCTTGGTCTGGCGAGGACCAGCTTCCCGAAAATGCGGTCCAGGACAAAATAGATAGATGAAACATTTAAACAATAAGTACCTACTTAAAAAATATGTATTTGTGACTAAATAAAAATAAATGAAGTGCGACATGACATAAGAAAACCGCGACTACTTTAAGGTTAACAACCAGATACCCATTTGTAAACTGCAAAGTCATGAATCTTTTAAGCGAAAGCAGGCCAAAAATAAAAAAAACCCTTATTTCTGCAGGTCGTACAAAACTAAACGTTTGCATTTCTAAATCAATTACATAACAATCGGTGAAGATATGTAATGCTTCGCATTCAATAACATACTCTTCCTCGGAATTTTAAAACTTTTAAATTAAAAGCCATAGCTTTAAAGAACTTTCACTTTCGGGTTTAGACCGTGTTAATGGATTTTCACTTTCCGACGTTTCGTCTCTTACTACTAGAGACATCTTCAGGGATTAATCTGAAAATCAGTTTCAGATTAATCCCTGAAGATGTCTCTAGTAGTAAGAGACGAAACGTCGGAAAGTGAAAATCCATTAACACGGTCTAAACCCGAAAGTGAAAGTTCTTTATATCTTAATGGCCGTGAAAGCTTAAAATCTAAAAAAGCCATAGCTTTGCCAAATAAGACTTTAACGACGATCATATTTAAAAGTTCTCTCTCTCGCTTTCTCTCTCTTTTGGGTTTCTTTATGGTAAAGCCCAGAAAGAGAGAGAGAGAGAGAGAGAAAGAGAGAGAAAGAGAGAGAAAGAGAGAAAGAGAGAGAAAAAGAGAAAGAGAGAAAGAGAGAAAGAGAGAAAGAGAGAGAAAGAGAGAGAGAGAGGGAAACAGAAAGAAAAAGAGAGAAAAAGTGAGAAAGAGAGAAAGAAAGAGAGAAAGAGAGAACTTTTTATTTTTTTTTACGAACATTTTGGCAAATTTTTAGAATACTATAAAATGATAATTTATGATACAAGGTCGAAAAATACTGTTTTTAGGGCGATTACGGAGAGCGAGGTTGGCAACCGTAATAGGCATAAAAACAGTTTTTGTCCGTGTACCATACACTATTTTTTATTTGATTGTAATATATTAATAATTCATTTGTATTTTTGACAACAAATTTGAGATTAGAATTCAAATGTCAACCGTTTCAATATCAATCAACCATCAACGTCGACTACTTTACTTTTCGGCCTAGGCCGCTAAATCAAACTTTTCGTGCAGGTTTATTATACAAAAAGTGGCTTAAATACAACGTTTACAATACAATACGTTTTTAGCGAACGAGTACAACGAGCCGCTTGCGGCAAGTTTTCTAAAGTACTAGTGCGCTAAATTTCTATTTTGGATTGGCGTTACAAACCATGTTTAAAATTCTAAGAACAAATGATATTTTGATATATTTTATAGTCATCTTTTCTCTTTTTTACTGCATTTAACCAAGCCACAATTTTAACATGGTAAAAATAATCTAAACACAAAATTTTGTAGAAAATTCAACTTTAAAGCGTCATTGACATTTGCACAGAAAACGTCAAGCGATAGGCCAGGTCTGCCAACCCAAAAAAAAACAAAAAGTACAGACCTCTTATCGGCCTATAAAAACAAGCAAAATGCGTGTGATTATGAGCTTATAAGAGTCACAAAATAGAAAAATACATATTTTTTGATTTTATAAAAAAATGTTTGAGGAGTATTTTTTGACGATTTTGGATTCAGTACTCTACTAGCAAGGGCTGTGAAGAGTATATCAAGCCTACTTGATTTCAATAACATTCTTTAGGAGAAATACATAAACCTGCTAAAAGTTCTTTATACACCTTTTTTACTATGGAAAAATAAACAATAAAACTGATAAGTACACAATTATTTTGTTATTAAAATAATTTGTTTTCCTATTAAATTCTTATACACGGAGAAAAAAATTCTTTTATAAAGTGTTTGTAATACTTGTGTTAGATCTATAGGTACTTGTCACAAGTATAGAAATACTTCATATAAACATATTTAATAGTTTCAGATTAATCCCTGAAGATGTCTCTAGCAATAAGAGACGAAACGTCGGAAAGTGAAAATCCATCAACACGGTCTAAACCCGAAAGTGAAAGTTCTTTATATCTTAGTGGGCGTGAAGCTTAAAATCTAAAATATTTAACTAGTTTTGAAAACAGTCAATTATTTGTTTGATGTTCAAGTGGTACTTTTTGGTCCAAACAAGAAACAATTAAATGGAATTTAAGTTGCTCGCTGTGTTTATCTTTGGTGGAAATTTTGGGTTATGAATGAAAAGGTGAGGTTAAAAATGGCGAGAAGACGAGTAGAGATCATACGGCCGAAAGTTGTACCGCCGAAGAAATGCTTCTACTGCCTCTACTGTATTCTCCAGAGATTCTCAATATTTGATTAAAACAATGTATTTTTTATGCATATTGTTACACCAGACGAGCATTTATTATTTAATTAGCTAAAGCTAAAATATTTAGCCTAAATATAATCCTATTTGATTCTTATAATATATCGCCTTCTAAATTCTGAAATATCGTATCTGAAAAATGCCTCCCATTAAAAAAAAAAACACCAAACCAGCAAACTACCAAACCAAACCATTGTTAACGTAAACCAATGCCTCCCATTAAAAAAAAAAACACCAAACCAGCAAACTACCAAACCAAACATAGGTAAACCGCAAAATAAGACGCCTCCCATTAAAAAAAAACAACAAACCAGCAAACTACCAAACCAAACCATTGTTAACGTAAACCAACGCCTTCCATTAAAAAAAAACACCAAACCAGCAAACTACCAAACCAAACATAGGTGAACCGCAAAATAAGACGCCTCCCATAAAAAAAAAAACAACAAACCAGCAAACTACCAAACCAAACCATTGTTAACGTAAACCAATGCCTCCCATTAAAAAAAAAAACACCAAACCAGCAAACTACCAAACCAAACATAGGTGAACCGCAAAATAAGACGCCTCCCATTAAAAAAAAAACAACAAACCAGCAAACTACCAAACCAAACCATTGTTAACGTAAACCAACGCCTTCCATTAAAAAAAAAAACACCAAACCAGCAAACTACCAAACCAAACATAGGTGAACCGCAAAATAAGACGGTATTTAGAGGCATTATTTTAGCGTGACGTCATCCGAATAGATGTGAATTTGACACTATAGTATAGAGTCTCTAGAGATCCATATATGGATCATCGTGTACCTTGACTTGGTATAAGATATTATTATGAATAGAACCCTTTCGTTGGATAAATCATAAATATTTCTTTAATTAGGTAGGAAATTATAAATTATTTATATTAAAATAATAACATTTTATTACAATACAAGCGACGAAGCAAGTAAATATAGAAAGTGCATTCTGAAAAAAAAAAATACTTTAGTATAATAATATAAAGTATAATAAAATGATTGGTTTGCAAGACAGTGCAATATTTAATTTACAATAATAGTGGATTAATATTTTATTAGGAAAAAAATAATACATTTTGGGTTCGAAAATAAAGAGAAAATAAGGTAATACAGGGGTTTTAATTTAATTCTAATTTTAAGATAAAATAAAACCAATGAAGTTTCAGTTTTTAAGAGGTCCAATATTTACAGACAGTTTAAACATAAGAATGTGGTGTCTTGATTGGCTTACAAGATACATGGCAGCACATCAAGCCAATCACGGAATCGCATTGTTATGTATTAGGTTCTTATGCGAGCCTGTGGATATGCCTTAATCTATTATCCTAAATATAACATTAAGAGTATATTTCCAACCTAATGTGTAATTTAAACAAATGTTTGGTTATTTTATAATGACAGTCATGGCGCGCTATCTGAGTTAATATCTGAAGCCAAAACAGATTAGAAAATAGCAATTTTTTGTTATTAATTAAAAAAATAAAGAAGCGTGTCATACTTTATGCAAAAAACTGCTGTTTCCTATTGAAAAATCAGGTAGTTGACACTTTTCGCACATTTTATACATTTTTTTTTTAAATTCGAAGTTAAAGGTAAAATAAAAAGAATAATCTAGTAATTTTTCGGTCCAAAAGTCACCCACTTTACCTTTAAATAAGTTGCGATATCGACCCAAAATTTGGAACTCTTAAATAAGACATTTGATATCTTTTTGCATATATTTAATATTTTCAGCTCTTAAATGTCTTCAGGGCGGAAATGGGGATTTTTTTTAAGAAAGCAGGGTCGTGTGATACATAATTTTAAAGCTTATAAAAGTCTCTATTTGACGATATATTATTTATTTTTTACACATATTTTTAGGGTTCAAAATGGACATTTTCGTCAAAATTTCCTTAAATAAATCAACAATTATTAAAAAATGAATTATATTTTTAAAGTAATTTTAATTGAATTGAAAAGAAACCTAAAAAAGGTTTGAAATTTTAAAAGTTAATAGTCAAATAGAGAACTTTATAAGCTTAAAAATGATATACATACGACCCCCTTTCCATTTAAAGAAATGTCTCCCCATGCCCTCTGCCCACATTTTAAGAGCTGAAAATATCATATCTATGCTAAACGATAGTTCAAGTTGCCTTATTTAAGAGTTTTAAATTTAAAGTCGATATTTAAACTCGTTCAAAAGGTAAGAGGGGGGAGGGGTGACTTTTGGACCGCACGGTATGTACAAAGTAGTAAGAAAGTAGTAGCTGTTGACAAATCGGAGGAAGATGAGAAAGAAATGTATTGCGGTAGGTTAGAATTATTTAAGATTACTGCTAGCAGTAATGCTGCAAGAGCGCAATTTACCGGTTCATCAGAGTGACCTCGTCTGAGATGCTCGAGCCGTATACTTACTTCTTTATTATACACCTCACAGCTCGTAGTGCTTGAAGAGTACTAAACGATGGTTTTCAAAAATTTTCACAAGGAAATGTTTTTTTTTTCACTACTAGCTTTAGAACATACCATTATTTATCATGTTTTCAGACTGGGAAATTAATTTTCTTCATCTATAGCAATAATAATTTTTTTTATTTCTACTAGGAGAAAATTTTATAAACAATTGATTTCTGTAACTTTAGATGTTTCAGTTCTTTGTGCAATTTTTACTAATTAAACGCAAAAAAATAGATTTAAAGCTACTACTACTACTACTTTTTATTTATTAAATATAATTAATTATAATTATTACCTATTAACACAATCAATGATTAGCTAAATATTATTAAAATAATTAAAAAAAACTACTTGATTTTTATGAAAATTTCAAAAAATATCATTTTTGTTCATAATTTATTTTATTATTTGAATAAAAATAGTTAAATAGTGCTAGTAGTGAAAAAACTACTATATAAACTACGGTAGAGAAGACTATTATAGCGTCGCACTCTTAAATCCCTCGCTGCTACGTAGCTCGGGATTTAATACGCTCGGCTATAAAAAATGTTTTCTCTTGGTATATAATTACTATTATCGAATTCTAAACTTTTATTTTTGTCCGTTCTTCTGGCTCTCCATCTGTCCGTTCGTCTATCCGTCCGTCTGTCCGTCGGTCTGTCCGTCTGTCTGTCTGTCATCTGTCTGTCTGTCTGTCCGTCTGCTTTCTGTCTGTTTGTCTGTCCGTCTGTCTGTCCTAAATATCCCATGGATATAAAATTTTTAGTAAAAAAAAGTTCTATGACAGGAAGAAACTTACTAAATGTAAAAAAATACCAAAAAAAAGTAAAATTTACAAAAAAAAGCGTAATTTTTTAAGGAAAAGTTCAATAAATTGTAAATTCCAGCAAACATTACTTTGAAAGAAATATTTATACAAAATTTAAAAAAAAAAACAGAAATATACAAAAAAAAGTCCAACAGTCCAAACTATGAAGAGTATTTTATGGAGTGCGAAGCATTACATATCTTCAAGGATTGTTTGTTTATTTGTGTACCAGAAAATGTCTTTTTTTGTCGGTTACGGTTTACGGTGTATTAGTAGGTTACACTAGAAACAGTTATTGTAAAAATTACAGTGAATTTGTGGGTCATTTATTATAATAATATATACAAATTATATATTTTTTGTTGGTTAAAATAACATATATATCACATTTTATGTGTAGGGGACAATGAGGCAGATTCAACCATGAGGCAAATCCACCATTGTAATTGATGTCATATGTTTTATGAACTTACTTTATCGTTATGTTCATTAAAAACTAGCATGTAACTAAAATGGTTTTAGGCTTAATTTCAATAACTAACATTTATATTTGGTTACTTACCCAGGTAGCAAAATAACATGACATTCACGTGAAAGTCACGTTAATATGTGACATGTGATGTTAAGATTGTAGTCTCATTTAACAAGAATGTAGCATGGTGGGGATGTCCTAAGTCCGCCCCTAATAACATCACACAATGACGTCCCGAAAATAACGTGTTTGTGACATCATATATCCACATTCCTGATATCTAATATCTTATGGATGCCGTTACTGTTACTTTAATATTTAAATAATATCCTAGGATATTAGCTTTTTCTAAATTAAAACCATTAAAAACGCTATAACCCTATAAAAAAATCGGATTTAAAATCAATCAGTAATTGAAACAATCACAGATTGAAACAGATAGATTCTAAAACGAAATTGCAGAATATATTCCTTTAATCCGTGTCCGTGGTCTTGAGAAGCCCGGCAGAGCCCCCTATCCATTGGAAAACGTATAATGTGTATACAATTTCCTTATAATAATTCACTCTATCAACATCATCTTATATCGATTTTTTTGCTTCGAACGTCGGTGAGAAGCAAAATAACATGACATTCACGTGAAAGCCACGTTAATATGTGGCATGCGATATATTCACAGCGTTGTTAAATATTTGTTATTAAATAACATGTTTGTCATGTCACACGTGTTATGTTGCAAATGTGATGTTAAATACATGTTATTTTTCAATATTATGTGATGTTATGATTTAGTTTAAAAATACACCCAAAAGTGATGTTAATTTCTTGTAATATAACATCCCTTGCTACCTGGGTATCTATATGGAATATCATCCTGCTATACCAAACTCAAAAACTGGCATTTCGTAGCCAGCTCCTTAAACAGTCACAGTCATCTATTAACTTTTTGTTATACTATCCACATTTATTCTAGTATACACACTGTATATGGGAATATCGCCATTCTAGTGGTATTTAGTACTTAAGCAATAAAAGTGTTTCATACAAAAAGATATTAAAGGTAAAAATAAAACAAAAAAAAATCTTTTTAAAGGTTTATGTCTTCTTTTATTCCCACTTAAAAAAGTTTTAACAGGCAACATATTATATCCTTTCATAACTCTCACTTGGGATGGCCCATATAAATCATTTAGCCGCAAAAAGGGGACTTTCAGCTAGGCGTGTCCACAAAAAGTTACCTCTTGAAAAACGTAAAATAAAGATTATGTTTTAAGTTAATTTAATTTAATTTTTACAAAAATGTCTAAAGTCTAAAAAACATGGTAATAATCTGTATATTTTTTCTAAATTTTTTTCAAAATGTCACACCAGTAGCCTTTTTTATGCCATTTTTAAAATATATATATGTATGTCTTTCAGTGTTTTTGTTTGATTTTTTTAGAGTAATATAACTTTATAATCATAAAAAATAGAGAAAATAATAAATAATAAGGTCGCATCCGTAATCACCGTTTTTTTATATGCCCAGATCCAGAGAAAAATGAAAATGAAAAAAAAAATGTAATAATATTTTTGGTTCATTGTCAAATATGGTTAAAGAAAAATAAAAAATATAAAGGTATCATCTTTTTTTGGATCTTTATTGCTTTTAGAAAAGAGTAAACAAAGCATTCTTAGACAAATATGTATTTAATGTAATTTAAACCCTTTATCAAACGACAGCATTAATAAAAAAGTAACAAAAAAATTGTTGACAACATGATAACGAAGAACATTTATGCTTGACCAGTGCGATTTTCCAAACGAACTAATAACTCTTCTCTCTAGAATAGGCATTTCATTCGTAAAAACTGACAAAAACGTAGCCAACTTATACATTCGTCTGTCTTACTCGCACAGCTTTGTTCTAACAAAGACAACAATAACAGATACTGGTAATTGTTATTGTTCAGGCCTGAATATACCTACTATTTGTTTACAAACAAACCGAGATGTTGGCGATACTTTATATTAACGGTATGCGTATTCTAGAGAGAAGAGTTATTAGTTCGTTGGATTTTCCAGTGAATAATAAAATTTAACTTACCTCTAAATTTTAAGACACTCACTGATCAACGATCAGATTGCAACTAGGGTCTTCCAGATCAGTTTGCCATATAAAGGCAAATAAAGCGCTCTATGTGTTAAATTATGACTAGAAAGGATGTTTTAATATTTTTTATATACTCCGTGATCAAATATGAATTAAATTAAAAGTATGAACACATCTCTATTCTTGACCATTCGCAAAAATAATTCAACTGAGTATGCGAAACATTTTTTTAACACCCACTTTTTTACATTTTCTCGACGTTTCATGACATTTTAAACCCGAAAATTAAAAAAAAATAAATTGATTTTTCCGTCTATTTTAATAACGGGTGTTTCCACCCGTAATAAAATTTCAAAAAACTAGCTTTATATTTTTAATTTTTGTTTATGCATATTTGATAATGACCTTTTTTAGCCTGTAACAATGGCAAAACCCCGCAGAAAATTTCTCGCAGGACAAACTTGGAACAATGTTCTGAGTGGAATAAGACGACCGTAATACATCTGCCCTCTTTGTAACGAGCTAGACAACTGCTAAAGGGCATTTATGCTTAGAACACCTGTAATTCTTTGAATATCTTACCTATACAGGTCCGGCGAACATACATGTAGATATTAAAAACTTTAAATTTTCATTGGGAACAATCAACGTTTTATCTAGAAATAGTTACATAACAGAGGACAGTCGCCTAATTTCGGTTACCATTAAGAATGTGTTCAATATTTAATAGTTGGTATTGCTTTTGGATTGTTTTTTATATGTCAACATACAACTTATTATAACGAACCATGATTTATTATGAAAACAATTTTATTCCAGTATATTTTTTCCAAAAAACACGGTTAAATAAATTTAGCGCTTTTTGGTGCATTTGAAAAAGGGTTCCTAATTTCGGACATATCCGAAAGTTTTTTTTCAAGATCCCGTTGCTTACGTTTCTTGTTATTCCTTGCCATTTAAGGTTTTTTTAGTAATATTACGTACATGTACATGTAATATTCCTAAAAAATGTAAAATTACAAGTTAAATCTTGTAAATTTTACGTGCATTTGCTTGACAACATATTACCTCTGATTAAGCATGTAAATTTACACATTTTTTTTGTAGTGCAGCTAGCCCGTATTCCTTTTTGCTGTTTTTTAAAAAAGTTATGGAGCTAGCTAGCTCTTTCACTGTCAAATTCGTTTTCAGCATACAAAAATACGTAAGAAAAATAGAGCTTGGTTAAAAGTAATTGACTAAAGGTTTTTGTGGACCTGTGTAATTATAAAAATAAGAAATATTCTGAAATCTTATAAAAAAATCTTGAATATTATTACGAAGCTTTTAAAAATACATAATAAATGTGTTTTTTTAACTAAAGCCTTAAAAATTTAAACAAGTTTCTTTTTCCAACACATTTTCATACTTTTGTATAACATTAAGTATTTATTTTATGCATGTTCTTATGACAGCACACAGTCATATACTTTTAAGAGGTTTCTGAATAAAATATGACCCATTTTTAGAATTCTGAGATTCAAATTTAATTAGAGTTGTTTTAGACAAAAACTTTAAGTTTTTATATTAAAAACCGAGTTATGTTGGTATATTTAGGTAGGTAAGTATAACGGATGTTTTTATTAAAGAAAAATACTTCCTTTTTTTCGTAAAATGTCAAATTAAAAAAGTTTTGTAATTATGTAAACTATAGTACAAGGTAGAGTCGGTTTTAAAACACCTGTCCATTATAATTTTATTTTTTTATTGCATTTTTTTCATACTTTATAACTTTTTTTTTCTCAATTTTACTAAGTGTTTTTAATTATTTGCCCGTGGAAAGCATAAAAAATCTTTTTTTAAAAAATAATATACATGGCTATTCAGAAATAAGTTCGAGAAATTTATTCTTCATTAAAAAATATGAAAAAAAGTTGCTGTAAAGGTTTTTCCTGAAATGAGCTCTAAGGGAGCTACGGCTCTTTAAAATTGTAATAAAAATAAGGATTTTAATTCATAACTCTTGTACCCCTTAAGCTAGAGCGACGAGCTTTTGCATGTATACTAGTATCAATAAGGGCAATAAGTTTATGTAAATTTATTTTTTTCAATTTATCCAGAGGCGTGCCTAGACGGACAAAATATGTGAGGCTATACATTTTTGCCCCAAACTTTTTTATGTGTATTTTTTTGGATTTTTTTGTAAAAAATATAGATTCCTTCAGTAAAAATAAATAAAAAATGGCATATAGTGTAACACTGTAGGAGCAACCCTTTAAATAAAATGCAATTAAGAGGAAGTAACATTTTTTTAAAAGGCTATAACTCCTTTAACATTAAGTTTAGGTGTTTTGGTGAAGAATACTTTTTTGCTCAGTTTTAAATGAAGAATCGCCTTGCAGCATAAAATTTTATTGGTGCTTTTTTTGTTCCTCATTCAATATGTCCATCTTCGAAGAAGCGCAGCTCCCTTAGAGCTCATTTCCGGACCAACCTTTATAGGAACTTTTTTTTCATATTTTTTAACGTAGGTTCACCTCTTAAATTTCTAGAACTTATTTCTAAATAACCCTGTATAAACCAAGTAGAGAAGACTGTTACGCATCTTGGGATATAATAAGCTTGGTTATAAAAAATGTATTCTCTGGCGTATAATTACTATTTTTGAATTTTTTTTTTGTATAAAATGGAGGTGCGTGGAAACTAGCCAGATAGCCAGACACTGGACTGGACACTGTTAAAAATAACTATCAGAGGTAATACTGCCCTGCTAAGACCCTAGTGGGGTCCTAATATTAATTTTATGAATATTAATTCCAACGACGAAAATTCAATGTCTGCGCAGCAGGAAATTGGGTCTGCATTTAAAGAGATAAATATTGTTATCCTGTATATTAAAAACCAGTTGGAAAACATTTCGACTGACACTGTATAATCTGTATAGATTTTGTTACTGTTAAAGTTTCCGCAGCTGAAAATAGCTATATAATCGAAACGAAATGAAAATGTTAGAATAAAAGTTTATAATACAGAAAGATTGGTGAAAGGTCGGCTTCAATTGATGTCATTTATTTTCATTTAAACTGAAAACAAAAAACTTCCGACCAGGGTCAGGCCGATCGTTATTTTGTGGTCTATAAGTCAATTAAATATATGTGGACGGCCAGCAGAAAAGTCGCCAATTTGGTGTTAAACATACAGGGTGATCATTTGAAAACGATCCGCCCCAAATACCTCGCAAACTAGGCAGAATATGAAAATTCTAAAAATGAGGTCAATTTGGTTTTCGAGGTGGAAATTTATGTATATAATTTTGGGAGTTGTACCTTTTACCCTCTAACCCCCAGCTACCCTAACATTAAAATCTTAAATATTAACCCCTATTTTGTGATAGTTATTTAAAAGAGTTAAAAAATGCTATGTTTTGGTTTGGTTTAAACATATCAACCCTTAACTTAAGGGTGGACGATTTTATTGGTATAAAAATTAAAAATACCAAGCCTTAACTTAAGGGTGGATTAAAAGCTTCATAATAATTAAAGCATTATATTATACAAAAGTAGCGTATTAATAACAAAAAAGTAAAGTAATTATACTTACCCTGAAAATTTAAAAGTCCAAACCCCCAACTCACAATCCATAACTGTATTGTTTATGAACATTGTGCATAGCGAGATACTTGGTGTGGAATCCACATTGTGGATCGTTTTTAAATGTTCACCCTGTATATTACCTACATGTAAAATTATTTTGGTAAATAAAATTATTTAATAATTCTAATTGTATTCAAGTTGGTAAGGGATTTTACGGATCGATTTAACAACTGCTCAAAATTTTCATTTGATAGCTTACAAAATCTCAAAACTATAACACTCAAAAATTTTCCGACACCATTTTAGTTGCGTCTGGCTATATTTGATGCGCTGATTTCGGAATATTTTTCCGTTTTTCTCGATCAAAAAAAAATAGCTGATCTAGAAAAACGGAAAAAGGTTCCGAAATCAACTCATTAAATATAGCCAGATGCAACTAAAAGCTCCTTGGCAAATATTTTTTTTTTTGTAGATTAGTGTAATTTACTAACAAATGGGAACTTTTCTGCTGTCCATACAAAAATATATAACGTTTTATTTCCCACAGCCTGCCAATTATATTCTCGTGTCCATTTATCATTAGATGCCGTTTATGTCATTTTTTCCAACCCTTTTTTTACTTTTTTTTATTAATATATGCACTCAAAAATCCTATGCATTTGATATTTTTTCGGCTCATTAGTCCTTAATAAGGATAAACTTTTTATTAAGAAACTTGAAAAGATATAGTGATTCCAAGATAATGTTTTTTTATTTATAGGTAATATATATGTAAAAATATATGTATATAGGGAATGAGGAACAATAGGAAAAAAGGTTCAAATTTAAAAAAAATCCCACTGAGATTCTGTGTTGTTTATACTGCTCTGCTCAGACAAGTCGTCCTATCTGCAAAAAGTCACTTTTTGAGATAAGCACACCATTGTATTGCTTTATACTAGCCCCATGTGCCTACTAAAAAGAAATGTCCTATCTAAAACCCAAATCCTAAAAATTAGCCTAAGATGTTTGTCCTAAGTGGAAAATGTTCAATGTTATCTAAATAAAATTATCCTAACTAGTCTTTACTAGCAGAATAAGTCAGGACTAGGACTAACTTTACAGATCTTAGTAATTTGATTGGACTTTTTAGATCATTTTGTCCTATACTTTCTCAGATGAACAAATGCGTTTAGTGTGACAATTTATTTTTTTCAAAGGATATCACGTATTTTTGATTTAAAATAAAGCAGAACCCAAAGCTATATTTATTTAAACATGTTTTCAAAAAGTGCAAACAAAAACAATAAAACTGTCCATATCTCAAAAAATCTAATTTGCAGGTAGGACAACTTGTCTTAGCAGTGCAGAATTACCTTGAATATTTTCCTCATCAAGAAAGCTTAACTTTGCGCTAAACTTTATGTTGTTTTTGAGTGCCTGATATACTTTTAGTATATATTTTACTAAATTCTTTCCTCTATTTTAAAATATTTACTTCTTACGTATTAAACTGATTTTACTAATTTATTAGTTTCATTTTTTTATTCAGAAGGAGAAGAAGAAGAAGAAGAAGAAGAAGAAGAAGAAGAAGAAGAAGAAGGAGAAGGAGAAGGAGAAGGAGAAGGAGAAGGAGAAGGAGAAGGAGAAGGAGAAGGAGAAGGAGAAGGAGAAGGAGAAGGAGAAGAAGAAGAAGAAGAAGAAGAAGAAGAAGAAGAAGAAGAAGAAGAAGAAGAAGAAGAAGAAGAAGAAGAAGAAGAAGAAGAAGAAGAAGAAGAAGAAGAAGAAGAAGAAGAAGAAGAAGAAGAAGAAGAAGAAGAAGAAGAAGAAGAAGAAGAAGAAGAAGAAGAAGAAGAAGAAGAAGAAGAAGAAGAAGAAGAAGAAGAAGAAGAAGAAGAAGAAAGAAGAAGAAGAAGAAGAAGAAGAAGAAGAAGAAGAAGAAGAAGAAGAAGGAGGAGGAGGAGAAGAAGACGAAAAAGGAGAGGAAAAAAGGTTCAAATTAAAAAAAAAAACACTGAGATTCTGTATTGTTTATAAATCAGGGCTTTTCTTGCTCTATCTAAGACCGAAAAACTAGGGAAAGATTTAACATGCTCTTGTATAAATATATTTTCTGTAAGCCAGTTGAAAAGACCATTTCCGGGAATAGTGAGCGACAGGACACAGGTGGTGTGTATGTCCCAAATATCCTTCTAGATCCTTTATTCCTGTAAATGCAAGGTAGCATTAAAATTAAAACCCAAAATCCTGCTGAAATAAATTCTAAACAGAGAGAGATTTAGAACATAAAGCCTTATTGTTTTTTACCCACAAGACAGGTTAAAATAATAGTTATTTATGGTACTAGTGGGTAAAGTAAGGGCAATATCGGTTTACCCATGAGTGCCATACAAGATTTTATCCAATAAATAGCTTAGGAATTCATATTTTTATTAAAAATTTTAATGAAATTTACAAGAAAATAATTTGACAAGTGACAGTTGAGTGGGTATAATAAATAATTATCCACTCAATAAAGTAAAAGCCACTCGGGGGTTATTATTGAGTTTATCTATTTAAAATAAAGCTGGTAATTGTCTTATTATCTGTATGTATTGGATAAAAATAGTAACGATAGTCCTGAGATTAGTTTAAGTTTTAAAGAATAGCCAAATCAAACTTACAGTGTTATTTCTTGTCAAAATTTAAAATTTAAGTATTACAGATGTCTGTAAAATTTTAAAGCAGGTTTTAATATGTATAATTTTTGGGTGTAGCTGAATTTATTGGCCGCGATGGTACAATAATAATTCAACAACACTAGAAATCAACGATAAAACATCTACAACAATTGTTTGGTATTAACCAATTGATTTACCTATGCGTAAAAAACTGGTCGAATAACAAGGTAAATAGAACGCGCATATACACATGTAGCCTTTCAAAGCAAAATAAAAACGAAAAAGTTTATTTCGTAAATTCCTGAAATTTAGTAAAAATAATTCATAACTATTCTACATATAAAATAATTAAAAAAGGCTTATAATCGACTTCACGTTAATTTTATTACTGAAAACAATTAGTGTGACCGCGGTTTCGCTATAATAGATATAGCATCTACGGACTTAAATACATATAATGGGACATCTTTAACATTCTGGTCATAAATAACACTAAGGACATTACACAATTAATCTGTAACCTAATTTATTAATTGTGTAATGTCCTTAGTGTTATTTATGACCAGAATGTTAAAGATGTCCCATTATATGTATTTAAGTCCGTAGATGCTATATCTATTATAGCGAAACCGCGGTCACACTAATTGTTTTCAATAATAAAATTAACGTGAAGTCGATTATAAGCCTTTTTTAATTATTTTATAATAAACCACTTCACTATAAGAAGTTCAGACGTTCAGAACCATGAATGAATTTTCAAACTGGATATTCTACATATTTGTTCAGTGGATTTCTCACAACTATAAAAATATATACTTTTTTAAAGTTCTAATAGTTGTTTGTATGCAATGGCTTTGCAGCACAATTGCGGTTTTCTGGTCTGACTCAAAAATCCCATCATCAAAAATACAGTAGGGGCGACCGGGGCTAATTGTCGCACTTTTCATTCAAAGTCAGTTTTTTCCTTTATTTTTGTATTTTTTTTTAATTGACGGAATGGTAATTTTAGCTGCATGTTTCAGTAACATTATTTAAAGAAAAAACATAATAAATTTTATAGGGTATTAGAGTTATGTTTTTTTTTGTGAAGTCTTGAAAATTGCGACAACGTGCCCCATCACGGGGCAGGTTGTCGCGGAATCCAGGGTATATCGTTAATGCACAAATTAAGTTTGACTCCCACATTCTTCATGCCTTCACATAAATATCAGAAGTTAAACCCTCCCCTCAAATTAGTTACCTGTACTGAAGTTTCCCAACAAACACACTTAGAACAACACAACGAATTAAACTTGCGGTTCATTAGTCACAACATAACCTGTAAATGTCATAATGTCTGTCTAGTTTATTTATTTTATTTATTCATGTCTTGTATTCCGTATGAATGTAGATACATGCTTATGTTTTATACACTGCGACCCGTCTGAATTTGTACATTTTTGTATATTAACTTGACAAATCTTGTTTTATTTTTGTAAGTATTTTTAAAGTTTAATTTCTTATGTAAATGTCTCATATTTCATTTTTATTTTAGTCTCGGGCTGAAGATGAAGTGAACTAAGCACTTCGAAACATGTTCCCATATTAATAAAGAAAATAGGAGAAAAAAGACTACCTTTATTAACCTTTTAAATAAAATAATATACACCTTAAACTATTATTATACATAAAATTTTCTTATCTTAATGCTTTTAATCAGTAACAATAAGAAAAATATTTACCACAAAAAAATTACTGGGCTCTTTAATTTTTACATTTTTTGGTTTATCTGGATGTTCTTTTAATTTATTGCGTTTAAGTTAACAAATGATAAATGGCACTGTTGTAACGCAGCGGTTAATCTTGGTTTGGCGCAGAAAAATATTTTACTTTTTAAGATATAAGCACTTCGATAACTTACCCCTGCTACAACTAGCCCCGGTCACCCCTATCCTGGATATTTATATTCAATAAATACCAGAAGACTAAAAAAATCCACTTAGTTACTATTTTAAATACTATTGGTGGAAAAAGTGAGAAAAAACTTGAAACAACTCCTGCTTCTGGTAATACTAGAATCGTGTATGTTGGTGGATATGTATAGAAAATACACGATACAAATATATTTGAAATGATTCCGAACTTTTTGCCATTGTGTAACGAGACAATAGTGCCCCAGGTTAGGGTCTCGTCTCCGAAGACATGATCTGCGGCCTATACTCTCGAGACTCGGTGATAGATTGCTTTGAGCGTGCATTAGATACGATGTCTCTCAGCTTACGATAAAATATCAATGTGGTGTTTGAGCCGCTACACACACAAAGAAAAAATATATTATGAAGTATTTGTGATGATCATACGTCGGGGATAAGCTAGCTGTTTTTCGTTCATGACCGTAGCATCAATTAAACACTGATTAGAAGCCACCGCGGTGCACCGCAAGATGGCTGCCCCCTCTAGAACAAAGCAACGCCAGTGAATCTATAAAAAAGCTAAAAACATGACTAAAGGTGACTAATCGCGATTGACCGGGGTCTGGTGATGATGTTGATAGCTGGTGACCATTTCCATTTTATTATTTTCTCCCGGCTGTATTTTAAATATGTCTTAAGTACATTGAAATTAAACTATTACATCGGCACTTAGTGCTACTAAGAGTGCCGATGTATTGAAAACTTTACCAAAAGTCAAAATATTTGACCATGTTTTTATCACATTTCTCGACGTTTTAGACCTTTCTGAGTCGAAATCAGTAAAAACAAAAGTTCCGTCCGTCTGTATGTATGAACTACAAAACAAACCATACCACAGTTTTTTTTTTTTCGAGATATGGTGGTCTTGCATTCATAGTGCTATATATCATGCTAAGATTTTTAGAGAAATGAGAAAATTATTCATGTTTATGAATTGAATTTTTGATTAAATGAAATTTTTTAGAATTGGCAGATGTCAATTGAACTTTTTAAAAACTGTTTTTACACTCCTTGACCCGCAAAATAATTGTATAACTCTGAATGTAATAAATATAACGTGTATGACTCGGTAAGTTAAAAAATAGTATATTAAAGTACTAGTTTCATAACATACGTTTTTAGCGCACGAGTATGTTTAGAAAACGAGCCGCTTGCGGCGAGTTTTCTAAAGTACTAGTGCTCTAAAAACGTGTTATGAAACAAGTGCTTTATACAATTTTTTCTATTTTTCTCTAAATTATTTAAAACCTTTAAAACTCAAGAAATTTAATTATTCAAACTAAGAACTCTTAAGTGATTTTGGTTTTGATCTATTGGTCTCAGTAAGATACGCATTCAACTTGAATCAAGCAAAACACTTCATTTAAGTAACGTGCTTGCGTATAAATTTTTTTAAGCCACATTCTGTACTTCTTTTTAGTAATCATTTTTCTGTGTGCATTTTACGATAAAATACCAATGTGGAGTTTGAGCCTCTGATAGCTTTGCCTTATTTCATTGATATGGTGTAAATTTTCTACGCTGTTTTTTGTTCGTGATAAATGTTTATAAGACTGTAGTATTCTTTCCTATTTTCCTTTCAAATGAAAAAAAAAATCAATAAAAGTTCATATACAGTTCCCGGCGTAAAAAATGAGATATGAAAAAATGGTAACGTTTGAATTAGGTTTTAAACATTTGTTAATCTAGAAGGTTTATGACAGTTAGTGTCTATATTGTCAGTTAAAAGCAGAAATAAAATAAAATAAATTAAAATTATGCCTAGACAATTAAATGAGACCCAAAGAGCTATAATAGCCGCACATTTGGAAAATGGGAAAACTATTGACGAGGTATCTGATGAATTTGAATTTCACCGAAGCACCATAGGGAGAATAAAAAAGAAGTGGGAAAAAGAACGAACAACTGCAAGACAAAGGGGATCAGGAAGACCACGAAAAACAACAGAGGAGCAGGATGAATCATTCTTGGATATTCTGAGAGATGATCTATTTAAAACTACCCCTTAAGCTATGGTAGAAGTCAATTTTATAGCTTCAGACCGAACAGTCCGGAGAAGAATTGAGAATTCTGAAATGAAATGTAGGACTGCTGCTAAAAAGCCATTGTTATCAGATGATCACATGGGTCTAGGTTGGTATTTGCCCTAAACCACACGGATGCAAATTTTTGGCAAAACGTGGTGTTTTCTGATGAAAAAAAACTTTAAATCATCTTCGGATGGTAAAATTAAGGTATATCGGCCACATGGTACGCGTTACAATGAGCGTTATACTCGAAAAGTTCGCGCTTCAAGATTTTCAGTAAATACCTGGGCTTGGATAAGCAATCAAGGTCCCGGTGTGCTGGTTATTCTTGAGGAAAACCTTAATGGAGAATCTTACTGCAGAATTCTGGAAGAAGCAATGCTACCATCAGTTAATCAAGTATTTCCCAATAACAACTTTATATTCCAACAAGATAACTGCTCAGTGCACATGTAAAACTCTGTGCAAAGATGCCTCAGACGCCATAATGTCCACGTATTACCATGGCCATCTCATAGCCCAGATTTTAGGCCCCAAAATAGAGCTCAACTAATTGAAGCTATTCGTGAAGCTTGGAATAACTTAACAGTGCAGTATTGCCAAAACCTTGTTAATTCAATGCCAAGAAGAATAAATTTGGTACTAGAAAACAATGGAAATCCAACAAGATATTAATTATTATTATTTACATTGTTTTCTAGTACCAAATTTATTCTTCTTGACAAGTTTTGTAACTTTTTTGGGGCTCTCCATGCTTTTGTATTATGATTAAGATTTCTATAGCTCAAAATATTATTTTATGCCTATTTTAGTATAAGAATAAATGTTTTTGGGTTTTTGTTTTTAATAAAAAATGTATTTTCAGTTTCGTTATTGTTTTTGAGTATATATTACTTTCAGTCTGGGTTAGTAGTAACAACTATTAGTTGTCAGTCAACCAATCAATTCTTTCATAAAAACTAATATTTAACCATAACCTATTTTTTTAAATCCAATTTAATCCAGGAATTATTACTATTAAATGTCAGATCGCAATATGTCAATATCTCATTTTTTATGCCGGGAACTGTATTCTTGAAAGGGAAATGAAACACCTACAAGGTCCCTAACGAGTATAAATAAATAAATAAATAAATAAATTATTTTAAGACCACATTTTTGTCATTACATATTGTCTAACCAAAGCCGCATATAAAAATTATTGGATTGAAATTGAAATTGAAATTATATTAATGTTGGATAACTCTTGCAGCTATAACCAGTACAACTGTCAAATTTTGAAGTTTATAAGTTAGAGAGGGTTATGAATGGTAAAATTGTATAAATAATTAATAATTGTAGAAACCGCTTTAAATAAATATGGAAAGAAAAGAAAAATAAAAGAAAAGAGGCTATGGAATCAACAAGTAAAGCAATATTAGACTTAACCTCATTTCTAAAGGACATGAGCCTGAAATATTTCAAAGACCCAACTGAAAAATCATTAGAAAAAGTAGAGGATTTAAAAATTGTAACTACATTTGCACCTACATCGAATAAAACCAGTGCATCTTCCATAAAAGAAAAGTCTTCAAACTGCATGCATTACATTTCTCACAGCACTTTCAACGGGTTAGGCTTAGAATGGTTTTCAATACGACCTAAAGTTTTAAATGTTATGTTACGTCTGGGTTATTATAAAGTAAGCAGAATTCAGGAAACATGTTTCGGCATGCTTCTCACCGATAAACTAACCACATGTGTGATACAAGGACAATCCGGAACAGGGAAAACCTTTGCATACGTTGCAGCAATGTTGACTAAAGCTGATAGTGAGAAAAACTATCCTCAAATATTATGCATAGAACCTACAGCAGATTTAGTACATCAAACCTACGAGCTCTGCAAAGTATTTGCAATGGATTGCCAGGAAATTTCTATACAATATTTCATCAATGATGATAATTTTTTTAACTCGGAATGCTCCACAGCTCAGATTCTTATAGCTGAAGCTGGCGAGAAGTTGACAAGGTATATCGAGAAAAATTTCTTTGAATTAGGTAAACTAAAAGCGATAATTTTTGATGAAGCAGATTTACTGATACAATGTCCAATATTTCGTAAACAAATAGTTGATATCCTAAACGAAGTGGACAAAAAATGTCAAAGATATTATTTCTCCGCTACGTTTGATCAGGCATGTGAAAAATTCATCAAGGATCTTTCGACTGATTATTGTTCCGATACTCTTTCTCCGACGGAGATGTATTTGGATAATATAGACCACTATTATATCAAATGCACCACAACGGCCAAAATAAAAGCTATAAAAACAATCTACAGTGCTTTGAATAAAGGGATTGTTTTTATTTTTACTAACTTAAAGACCACCGTGGAAGAGTTAGCCATTTTACTAAAACTGGATGGATTAAATATATTCTACGTAAAGGAAGACAATGATATTGTAGATAGAACATTTGTCTATAACCAGCTCATTCAAACTGAGAAAGGAGGATTGATTTCAACAGATCTGTGGTCTAGAGGTATAAATGTAAATCCAAAAATTGTTATTCATTTTTCAATGCCCAATGGTCCAAATTTTAAAATCAATAATGAGCGATATTTGCATCGAAGTGGTAGAACAGGTAGATTTGGAGAACAAGGGGTATCTATTAGCTTAGTTGATAATAAGGACGATGAAGAATTTTTGAAACAGATTGAAATTTTTCATAACATTGATATAAAGGAAACTCCTTTAGAAAAAACTGTTATTGAGGATATTTTGAAAGAAACAAATTCAAAATGTAAAATAGTGGCTACAACGATAGACAATGGAGAAAGTTAAATATCCATTTTCTAGAAAATCTTTTAGGAAAAATAATTTATGAAAAATTTGTGATAACTTTCTAACGATTTAAAATAAGTACTTTAAATTTTGTAGACAGTTAGCTATAGCTGCTTTTAAAAATAAAATATGTTTCCGGGATTTAAACTTCTTTTATAACTTCTAACAATTATAAAGATTTTCGGTATTTCTATAGAAATAGTTATAACTATCCACAAAATTCTACATACTAGTATGTAGTAGGTATCAAAAATTTGTAATGTCTTTTACGGTGTAAAACAAATTTTAGGTCTCAAAGTGAATATAAATTAATAAATAAATACATTTTAAGCAGCTTCTTTTTCAACGCTAAGATAGTACCAAAAAAATCCTTGTATTATCAGGGGTAATATTATAATTATAAGTGATACTAGATTTGGTATCGGTGGTTTTTTACATACATTTTACGAATATTAATCCCAATTACGAAAATGCAACGACTGCTTTAGCAGGAGTTGCATTTTCCAAAAATTGGGATTAATATAAGTAAAATTTGAAAAAAAAAGCACCTGTACCTAACCTAGTATCACGAATTGATATTTAGGGAGAGAATATAATTTATATTTAATACACATACCTCTTAATTATAACGTATTAATCCACAAATAAATTATATTTTATAAATTAAAAAGCAAACAATAAGCACGATTTTAGATTAGAGAAAAGTGGGGTAAAAAAACCATCGTAGGGGTAAGGTATTTTCACCTATCAGTAAAGCATACTACATATATATATATATATATATATATATATATATATATATATATATATATATATATATATATATATTGTATTCTCTAAGCTTATGTGACTTTTTTTAAATACAGTGATTTAAGATTGTAAAAAAGATTGTGTCACGTGCAAAAGACTTATATGGCCACTAGTAAATGAAAAAAAATATGTTTTTAATAGGGAACAGATTTTTTCTGAGGTATCATGTATACCCTAACCATTATCTTCCGAAATATGAAATATGAAATATAGTATTATATTCCATATTAAAATTTGTAATAGCTTAAATGAAGGCAATTCTTCATTAAGACAAAATAACGAACTAAAAATGGAGAAACCGGAGAAATTATGAGATAACTCTAATTGGTTTTTCAGTGTTAGTCCGGGAAGAAATATTTATTTAAGTTGCAAGAGCAGAAAATCACATTTGAAATGTTTTGAAGTTTACAATAGCTATGACTTATCTCAACTTTTTTTTTAAACAGTGAAGTTTTGTTCTGGAAGACATTAAAAAAATGTATATAAATAAAAAACTCCTTAAACGATAGTAGCATAGTTCGTTTTAAGTATTAGTCACTGCGTTGTATTTCAGCCAAAGGGTAAAGTTGATTGAAGTTTATTTCATCGATAGAACCTAAAAAACATGAAATTTTTTTTTACTGTCAAATTTAACATTTAAATAGTAAATAAATAAACTTAAATTAACAGGGCTATCACTCTAATTTACTGTATCCTGACCTGTGACGTCATAAGTTAAATCCTTAAAAAGAGTTACGTACAGTTTTATCATTTATGAAGAAATAACATTAAATATGAAAATAATAATTGTTATTACATTATAAGTAAGTTTTACGTAAATCTTGGATTTTCATTGGAGTAAAATAAATCTATATGTAACTCTATAACTGTATAGATACAAACCCTGTCGTTTCCCGGGCCGTGCGGTTGAAAAGAAAGATTGAACGAAAAAGAAGAAAACCTTTGGCATGTAAATAATAGATAACTCGTTTAAAGAAAAAGTTTGCTTAAATTAAATCTACATTATAAGTGGCTATTTTCGAACAAGAAATTATTAGTTTAGAAGAGCCACTGAAAAATATTAGATTGATTTTTCCCGTTTTTTTATTTTTTTACGACATTTTAAATTTTAAGTTTTCAGTATTTTAAGCTTTTTGAGACCTTTTTATGTTTGTCTGTGCAGAAAAAACTGAAGAACACATAAAACTAGATACTGGGAGATCATTAATATATCCCAGTGCTTTTTGCTTTGAGTTAAAAGAATGAAGGAAGGTGAATAAAAAGGGAGAAATATTTTAATTTTTGGGCATAACGTCTTTAATGTTTTTTTTTCGATAAAAGTTGCACTTAAAAAATTTTATACAAAAGTCTTCTTTTTTTTCTACTTCAGATATTTAGGGAAATTAATATTCTACAGATCTTTCATCCTTTTAGCATACACTCCAAAGTGATTGCCTACTCTCAGGTTAATTAATTGAGTAACAGATACGCAGGGATGTGAAGGCATACAAATTATACTTCCAAGTGTATACCAAATGGATGGATTACCTGTATATTTTATACTAATCCCCTGTAATGAGTGTTCAATATAGAATGCAAAACATTGAAAATGGAGGCGCATGACCATGCCTTTCAAAGGTGGAGGGCACGTTCATCTAAATACAAAGGTATACAAATTTTGACTTAATTATGGACGGAGGTGGGCTACGACCCCCATGACCGCTTTTGAGCATTGCATATTCTACGATAAATTTTACTTAAAGTCAAGGTGAAAGCTAAATTGCTGTATTCAAACTTAATCCTATTATTTATAAATAAAGGAAAATAGAAAATAGATGAAAGAAAATGTAAGAAAATGCAAGAAATTTCAACAAAAGAGTCTAATTTACATCAAGAGAATATTATATTTTGCAAACAATAATCAAATCTGCGATGCATTTATTATGTTTATTTTTGTACTTAGTTTCTTTCGAAAGAAATTTCCACGTTTTCTACATTAAAGCTTGGAAAATATAATAAAATGAACATTTTATTAAACAAAAAATATATTTTTTTATTAGAAAATATAGAATTGTTATTATCAAGTTTTAAAATATAACTTAATACTAGGGCTAATCTAAAAAATATATTTTTTTGGAACTGAGGACTCAGATTATACTTAATTAACTGTCAAATCTAACCAATCAGGAAGTCTAAATATGACAGTTAACTGAGGATAATCTAAGTCATCAGTTAAATCGAAAACCCCTTATTTGGAACAAAAACAAAGTTAACTTTATCCTCCGTCGCAGCGTGGTCTTTGTAAGGGACAGGTGTTACCGCTTTGGCGGATTGATTCCAGCATCAGCATTACAATCATTAATATGCACAGGACTTGATTAATTTTAATTTTTATTTTATGTAATGTCGTGAAAGTGTTCATTTAATTGTAAAGTTTTAAGTGAGTCGTGATTATTAATATGTGATGTTAAATTTAAATTCAATTTATTTCGTTGTACACCTGGTTAACTTTTTATGACTTTCAAAGATGTTTTATAAGTTGGCGCCTACTCAAACATCACTACAAAGTGAGACTGTTTTGTTTAGGCCTTAAATAATAGGAGATCAAGCTGGAAAACTATCTTAGGAAAATTCCATTATTAGAATTTGATTGGATTGGATTGGATTGGAACTTTATCCTCAGACGAACGAAGGCATAGACTAACATTGTGAGTAAAAAAAATCGGTTCTTCATTAATAATTAATTGTCTCTATTCATAACTCATAAAAATAATATATTCTCCTCCCACTCCAAACAATAAAATTTATGTTTCAAGTTACTTTCTCTCATGGAAATTTTATATGGACTTAAAATATATACTAAGACGAAGTTGGACGTAAACAAACTTCAAAATAGGCATTACTAGTCTAATTACCCATCTGTTGTCTAAAACTTTATGGTAGGACTATAATAGTTAACAACTGGTTTCCAAAATGTAACCATTTAGGGTTTTGCCTCCGTTCCTCCGTTTGTTTATTTTCACTTAAGTACCTATATTTTTTACCACAGTTAAATAGGTATATAAAAGTTTAACAAGAATTAGGAAAGAATGATGGCCTGCTAAATATTAGAAAAGGTGTTAACACTTAAATAACATCCTATTTTCATTTATAATGAGCTATATTGAAAGTTTTTAACCTATATCATTAGTTGAGGATGTTGCTATGACAACCAGGACCGAACACGATTTTAATATTGAATGAAGACATAATAAGGCCTAACTTTATTTTACAGTTGCAAGATTTGGCGATTTTTAAATAAAAATTGAACTTTAAGGATAAAAATAGTGTTTTTGTCCCTGAGGACATTTTGGAATAAGCAAAAGTGGCTATTTTTAATACTATATTACCCAAATAAAAAGAAAAATACGAACGCGAGTATAAAATTTTGATAATTGGAGAAATTTCAATTTTGAGGTTATGATTGAAATTGTATGGATTTTAAAATTTCGTCATTGTTACTGTTTATTCCAGCTATTTGGACCGTAAGATCAATTAGATAGGATCCCGGAATAAAGCCAAACAACTCAGTCTCTAAAAACTAAGTATACTTTGCAAAAACTACCTTTTCCAAAAGATTGGGGTAAAAATGTTACCCCACGTTGCTAGGGGAGACTGGAGACAATTATAAACAATGAATAAAATGTCAAATTCCTTAGGTAAATTGACGACAGTCCTTATATTGATGTATTGGATAAAATTGTTTTTTGTGTAAAATAAAGGCATAAAATGACATTAAAATTAGGGCCCTTAAATCTTGGTGCACAAACTCAATTCTAGGCTCATTTCAAACCAATACGTGTTTTGATTGCGAACTCCTGTTTTTAAAAGTCGAGAAACACATAAACATAATAATACAATTTTTGTGCTGTATAATTCTTGACGTTCCCCGTTTAAAGTAGCATTCAAGTCATGTTCTGGGGCTCTTTTCGGAATGTCCGTTTTTGTCCTAAATCGATTAAGAATATTTTTTAATATATTCCAGACATGTTTTCAGTATATCCTCGATTTTTTTCGACCACAATTTTGCACGGCTTTTATACTCCTCAGTTTAATGGCGTATCAGAAGGGAAAGATAGTTTATTATTGTACTTTTCCATTATACAGGGTGATTTAATTTTATGGTACCATATAATTTTATGATTTAACTAAGTCATTATTTATTTATCACTGTGTTTTAAAATGAAAATTTCTTGAAAGTTTTTATGTACATAATAAAAGTTATAAGAAGGTTAATTAAAAAAAAACACTTTGTTTTATCTAATGTAGATAGATACAAGAAAATAAATTAGTTTTTGAATTTTTATTATATTTTTTAAAATTTATACCTCAGGCGAAAAAAGAAATAGACTAGAATTGTAAAGAAATAGTACATTACCTAACAACTACTTAGTAAAAAGCCAAGAATGTGAGTTATTTCGTAACAGATTTGGTATATCTTTTCACCAACGAACTAACAACTCTTCTCCCTAGAATACGCATACCGTTAATATAAAGTATCGCCAACATCACGGTTTGTTTGTAAACAAATAGTAGGTATATTCAGGCCTGAACAATAACAATTACCAGTAACTGTTATTGATATCTCTGTCAGAACAAATCTGTGCGAGTAAGAGCAAGTAAAACATTTGTTGTTTTATTTATTACAATTTTGTGTTGTTTACCTCTTAGTTCCACAACTGGTTGTTGTATCCAACGAACTAACAACTCTTCTCTCTAGAATACGCATACCGTTAATATAAAGTATCGGCAAACTCTCGGTTTGTTTGTAAACAAATAGTAGGTATATTCAGGCCTGAACAATAACAATTACCAGTAACTGTTATTGTTATCTCTGTCAGATCAAAGCTGTGCGAGTAAGACAGAGAAATGTATATGTTGGCTACGTTTTTGTCAGTTTTTAGGAATGAAATGCCTATTCTAGAGAGAAGAGTTATTAGTTCGTTGCTTTTCACTCACCAAAATATTATTTTCTTTGCTCACTCCAAATAGTAATATTAAATATAAATTTTATGTTTTACGTCAGTCTCTCTCATGAAAATTTTATATGGCTATGTTGGACGTAAACACACATGGGTTTTCTGTAAGTCCTGTGAGGCATGTGAAGTTCAAGTTTAAATATAAACTTGAACCACATATGCCTCACAGAACTCACAGAAAACCTATGGTATGACCCGTATATGGGTCATTGAACAGTGAACGTTTTGTTTTAATAGTCTATTTATCCTTTTGTCTGAAATTATATAATCTAATTAACTAAGAAAAATAAGAAAATATCTCGTGATAAGTATAATTATCCTTTTTTTTTCGTACTCTTCATGGCTCGCTCTGTTGCTAAAAGAGTATTTAACGGTGGTTTTCAAATTTCAAAAATCATCAAGAAATACGTCAGATGAAAAATATTGAACAATTTTCATTCTTAACTGATTTTTTGTTTTAATGAATTTTGCGTTTTAAATAGTTTTAACTTTTTGGTTTGGACTTATTTTTTTTTTTTTTAAGGTTGTACCTACCATTCGGTAGGGATTCAACCGTGTCCGTGATGGTCTATTTATATGTAGTTCAAATAAGTGATAATAGCAATGTTAAAGATACCACTACACATCCATGCACGGGTGGGATTCGAACTCGGGACCTCGGCATTACAAAGCGAACGCTGTTCGCCTTACTCCACCGCGGTCGGAGTAATATGGGAAAATTCAATATACCATCTGTTAATAGTATATTAAAGTACTAATTTCATAACATACGTTTTTAGCGCAGGAGTACAAGTTTAGAAAACGAGCCGCTTGTGGCGAGTTTTCTAAAGTACTAGTGCTCTAAAAACGTCTTATGAAAATAGTGCTTTATACAATTTTTTCTATTTCGCTCTAAAATTTAAAAAAACTTACATTTAAATTGATGACTGATTTAGGGATTTTTGTTTTGAGTTGACATTAAAGTTTACACTATGTTTAAAATTCTAAGAACAAATGATATTTTAATATATTTTACAGTCATCTCTTCTTTTTTCACTGCAATTCCACAATTTTAACACGGTAAAAAATAACCCAAACACAAAATTTTGTAAAAAATTAAACTTTAAATCGACATTGACATTTGCAGGCAAAACGTCAAGAGATAAGATTTTGTATGTTGCCAACCCAACAGAAAAACAAGTAGAGACCTCTTATGGGTCTATAAGAACACGCAAAATGCCTGTGATTATGAGCTTATAAGAGTCGCAAAATAGAAAATAGTATATAATGGAATGCGCAGCATAACATATCTTCAAGGATTGTTATTTAAAACAGGCTACTTGTGTTTTATCTCATTGTTCAAGTTTTTTCTATAAAGTAGGCTAAGTTCCCATTCTTTACGCAATACAATACCCTTTTTACAGTCTTACCACAATAACAATGGGAAATTATCATTCTAGAAAACGAAAAGGTTGCGTTATTTTTCTAAAAATATTTCTGTTATTAATACTTAATGAGTTGAATAAAATACACCGTGTTCTATAATTTGTTGTAAAATAGTATGTGATTTTTATAACTTTTTTTAGAAAAACGGAAAAATAAAAATATTTTAACTCTATTTTACGTCCTTACCACGCTGATTTTTACAAAAAAAAAAAACAGTTCTAGCCTAGAACTTTTGATGAGGAACTTATGGTCCAAATTTGAAGTCTTGGACTCAAAGCGATCTTGAGCTACCGTGGACAGACAGGCAGACAGTAAAACAGGATGTTTTTAACAGAAATCTTATTTTTTAGATACAAAACGTGGAGAAACGTAAAAAAAGAATTACAATTCACATTTTTTACTAACGCAAAACTTTCCTCGGAAAAGTAAAAATAACACAGCCACACAAAAAAAAGTTGTATGTGCTGGGGTTAAAGGGTCGTTCATAAAATACGTCACGCAAATTGACCAAAATTCGTACACTTCATACCCCGTTTCTCGCCTTATTAAAGGCTGTCGAGATTTGATATTTTGGATAACACCCTCCCTGTTGGGGGGGGGGTTAAGCTTCCCAAAATACATAAGAATAGGTGGGTCTCAACTCCAGCACAGACATTTTTTTTTTTGGTGGCCCATGAGATTCTTGTATGAGATTTTCATCATTTTAAACAGTTTTTTTCAGTGTAGCAAAAAAATGAGCCCGTGAGTTACCGTTTTTTATGACAGATTCATGTTTAGAATCCCAAAATATATAAAAAAGGTGGGCCTCAGCCCCAGCACAGACAAATATAATTTTTTTTGTGAGTCGCTGTTATCATACAAATTTTTTTAACGATACGTACATAAACAAACAGTTTATATGTAAGCCCTATTTGAACTCCCAATCCTCCCCTGAGTGTGTCCATCCAAGAAACCATAGTGCCACCCTGCCTTGTAGTCCAGATGGATTATTTAGGGCTCAATGTCAAAATTCAATCCATTTGTCTGGGGAATCGGACCCGCATTTCGGTACATGTCATGTTGTTTCAACAGGGGCCAATAATGGGCTGGTTACAGGCGAGGGAATACAAAATCAATTTCGCTGCACATTTGTGCTCTGTACAGGACAAAGAACGTAATATCATTTTTTTTTCATAATTTATGAAGATATCTCTTTATTGGTCAGTGGATACGATATAGTATGATATATTAAAGTACTAGTTTCATAACATACGTTTTTAGCACACGAATACAAGTTTAGAAAACGAGCCGCTTGCGGATAGTTTCCTAAAGTAGTAGTGCGCTAAAAACGTGTTATGAAACGAGTGCTTTATACAATTTTTTCCATTTTGCTCTAAAATTTTAAATAACTTACATTTAAATTGATGACTGATTTAGGGATTTTTGTTTTGGGTGGGCATTACATTTCTCGCCATGTTTAAAACTCTAAGAACAAATTATATTTTGATATATTTTATAGTCATGTCTTCTCTTTTTCACTGCAAGTAACCAAGCCACAATTTAAACAGGATCAAAAATAACCTAAACACAAAATTTTTTAGAAACTTAAACTTTAAAGACACATTGACATTTGCACGGAAAACGTCAAGCGATAGGCTTTTGTCTGCTGCCAACCCAAAAAAAAGTGCAGGCCTCTTAAGGCCTATAAGAACATGCAAAATGCGTGTGATTATGAGCTTATAAGAGTCGCAAAATAGAAAAACTTTATATCCTTCCGGTATAAAAGAATAAAATTACCACCACCATAGTGTTTTTTAAAGTGATGCGACAGAGGGTGTGGCCTTGTTTAAGATTATGGACAGGCGACAATCAAATCGGCTTTGCCAACTCAAACGCTAAGTATTCTGTAGTAGCAAATAAGAGCGAGTCTAATCTCATTGATAACAAGTATATGGCTGGCTGGTCGGGTCGCGGCTGCCGCGATCGCTTACTGTCACAGAATATCGATGCATGCTCGCCCTATCGACAAGACGAAGTACGTCTCTGGAAATATTGTCAACCGTAGAATTTGTCAAATTGAATGTTTGTGGGATATAGGCAGCTAAAATCCACTAAGAAAAACACTACGGGGGCAACTAATGAGGATCTTGGGAAGTGTATATTTTTTGTAATTTACTGAAATATATTTAGTATCTGGAGGACAGGTTAAAAAAAATAAACCAAGTGCTAACAAAATAAAAATAAAAACTAGTGCTTATGTCCTTACGGCCTTTGCTTTTAAGGGAATTTGCAGTTAAATAATATTGCTGTACTAAGCAAAATTATCCTAAGCTTGACTTGTCTACCAAATATAGTTGACATGTGAAATTATATTTTATATATAAAAAGTCCACTTGTATTTTAATAAACGAATTAGTTATAACCTTGGTCTATGTCATTTTTATTTTATGCCAAAGTCGTCCCTATATAAATGGTATATTTTATAGTATACATGGTGTTACAGAAAAAGGGTACACATTTTTATGGGGGGATTCTATATAACTGTATTAGAAAATACAACAAAAAAGCGAAACTTTCGCATACACACCCTATTAACAAAATAAAAAAGAAAATAATATACTATTAAAGGGTAAATAACTAGGTATCTCTACAGGTAGCTTTTAAAACTAACGAAATCGGGCTTAAGGGGTTTTTAGTGAAATCGGCATTATGCATTTGATGTGAAATTTCAAGTATGATAAGAATGCCTGAGGAATCTTTTAATCATCTTTAATAAAAAAATACACACGACCCTTCCAACATTCCGACTTTGCAAAGAAATTATTACTTTGTATTGCATTTTTTATTATTTTTTGGTTGCAATTTAATATTTTTTTTTCAAAAATTAATTTGAACCGGCAAAAGCAAGCAGGGAAAGATTCCACTCGATCCAACTTTCGGAAATTAACAAAAGCCTTTATAGCAACCAAACTAAAAGCCTAATAAAGAAACACAATATTACAAACTTGTTCATAGTAACCATAGTAATAATGTTTAATAAATAAATGATTTCTTTTTCAAACCTTTTGTTTACCTCTGATATGTATTAAAAACTGGTGGAATCTTTTCCTTCTTGATCTCAACTGACTAAACTTTATAATAAAAAAAAAACCTTTTTCACTGTTAATTACAAGACTGTCTTGTATTTAAATAAATAACAGATTATATAAGTCATATATACATGCCTAAATTTACTCTTACTGAAAATCATCATCTTTTTCTTGTAGTAAGTTAAAAAAATATTCATACTTTATGAAATTCCTTCTTTCAAAGAAGTTCTTTGACTCAATCACATATTTAATGTGTTACTCCCCATAATAGTTTGTGATATGTTTACCTTTTTTGTGTTAACAGATGCATTTCAAAGCAAAGAACAAAATGTCAGCCAATTTAGCCCAAAAAGTGGATTCTTTCCCTTCTTGATCTCACCGATTCATTTACATTCTACACAGAAAAAGAATTCCATTAGTTTTGAGACGTAATTGTATTTAGAATTATATTTTTTTTGTGTGTACAGGGTCTAGAAAAAGTTACTTTTTTCTGAAAAGAGACACGTGTAATCCAGTCTTTTTCTGACTTTTTCTGGACTCTTGTCATTTTCTGCCTATTTGTAGTATTTTTTAAATTTCACGTATTAAATTCGCAAATTTATGAATATGGGGAAGTTTTTACCCATAATTATTTTAGCTACTTTTAATACACCAATCTTTTAAAAAATAAACTAAACAAATATTTTTTTAAGAAAGTTATCTATCTGTCGTTAAAATCAAATGGACAGGAAACAGTGAATAGTACCATTTCATCCTTATTTGGGAATCATCAGCACTGTGTATCCTGTATGTTGCTAATATTCAAATAAAACGTTAGATAGATATAAAAGCATGGTTCCATCTATTGATGTGGTCACTGTTATCTGTTCACTTGTTCCCAAAAGGCAAATCGCCACAATTTAGGGTGTACAGTAACGTGCATTCAAAATGCCACGGACCTAAACCATTATATGAACCTTTAGCCGGTTAAGAAGAGTTAAATAAGTTAAGAATTGACAGTCTATAAAAATATGTACTGCACGTTTGTCGGTTAATAACCGAAAAATATATATAAGAAAGTTATCTATCTGTCGTTAAAATCAAATGGACAGGAAACAGTGAATAGTACCATTTCATCCTTTTTGGGAATCATCAGCACTGTGTATCCTGTATGTTGCTAATATTCAAATAAAACGTTAGATAGATATAAAAGCATGGTTCCATCTATTGATGTGGTCACTGTTATCTGTTCACTTGTTCCCAAAAGGCAAATCGCCACAATTTAGGGTGTACAGTAACGTGCATTCAAAATGCCACGGACCTAAACCATTATATGAACCTTTAGCCGGTTAAGAAGAGTTAAATAAGTTAAGAATTGAATATTTTTTTTTGTCCAACGTTTACCGGAGGTGGATTAACAACAATTATTATCAGATTCAGCTACCATAAAAGTCTTAAAAACCCCAAAATAATTAAATATATTTAAAATAATTAAGTACACTATCTCCTACGGGTCCTTTCTGGACTTTTCTGTACTTTTTTTTTTAAGAAAAAAAAGCATGCTTTTTTCTATTTGTTTTTTCTAAGGGTGTTCTTTTTTCACCGAGCCCTGCTAAATATATATTTGAATGATGCGGTAGAAAATGTATATATATTTTTTAAAATAAATTGAGTCAATTACATATTTTCTTTTTCTGAAATGGAAAGAAAATTCAATACTTGTAAGATTTCGAAAACAATTTTGCAGCTGTGAATATATTTGCGTAAAAATCTTTCAAATCGAAATAGAATAGAAAATATCAAGTCTTAAACTAGAAAAAATAAAAAAAGTTTCCCACTTCGGTTATATTTTGCTTTTCCGTTTTGAAGTTTAGAAATACGTGAAAGTCTTGTAGTAGTGGGAAAATAATGAAAAAAAAAATATGACTGTTAAATCAAAAAACTCGATTTAGAGTAAAAAAAATTTAGTCTGTTTATAAGCACAATAAGTCAAGAAAAGTGTAAGCAAGATACATAAAATTTGGGACATTTTGGCAAAATTAAATTGCTTTCAAAACTTAAGAAATTTGAAATTTTGGCGAAGGCGCCGCGGCTTTTTCTTTTGATTTTATAATTTAAGTAGATAGATATATGTGAGTGTTGCAGCGAAAAGGTATATAGCAAAAAAAAACGATTTTTTTATTTTTGAGGTACATTAGGGTGATCCACCAAAATTTCAAATTGAAAAATTTGGAGGTCTGCCCCTTAAATTTGTTGATTGATATAAGAGTATCATCCCTAATTTTTTTCAGAATTTTGGAAAAAATCTAGAAGTCGTTCACAGCCCTTTTAAGTTCGAAAATGCACTACATTGCTTCATTTTAGGCGTAATGGCAGGCACCATTTTTTTTTTTCATTTTCTTAAAATATTGTACGTGTAGCCCAATATATCCCCACATAAAAACCACTATATATTTTTTAATTGGATATATTGGATATCCAGAAAAAATAATATATATATTTAGTTATTTTTTTATTGAATATACAATATGTCCAGAAAAAAAATTTAAATATATATATATATAAATCCAATAAAAAAATTACCACAAATTTTATGTTTGTATATACCACCACTTCTAAAAATAAAACGGTTAAATAGGAGCACATAGATGCTACAATAGTACCTATAGGATCTAAAAAAAGAATATATTTCAAGAAATAGCTGTTATGCAGTGAGAAATTTTCATAATAAATCATTTTGACAACTCTGAAATAGTTATTTATGGTACTAGTGGGTAAAGTAAGATATTGCCCATGAGAAAATTAACCTGCGAGGCGTCAGCCAAGCAGGTTAATTTTCGAGAGGGCAATATCGGTTTACCCATGAGTGCCATACAAGGTTTTATCCAATAAATAGCTTAGAAATTCATATTTTTATTAAAAATTTTAATGACATTTACCAGAAAATAATTTGACAAGTGACAGTTGAGTAGGTAAAATAAATAATTATCCACTCAATAAAGTAAAAGCCACGCGGGAGTTATTATTGAGTTTATCTATTTAAAATAAAGCTGGTAATTGTCTCATTATCTGTATGTATTGGATAAATAATATTTTTAGAAAAGTTCCTCGGAAAAAAGTTCCAGGTCGATTTTTATTGTGAGCCGGACATTATTTGACTTCACTTACATGAGTGACGTTATAACCTTTTGCGTCAAGGGGTGCATCTTTAAAAGTTTAAATAGGACCATAAACCAAGTGATAACACATTTGGTTCATTCTGGTTTCAACAGTGTTTTGTTTTTAAAAAATTGGATCAGGGATTTTTAAGGTTTTTTTTTTTCAAAATGTTATCTTTAATAAACTTCAGCTCTCTGGTGGAGATAAATCAATTCTTAAAGTATTAAAATCTCAAAAATCACAAAAATGGATATGCATTATAATTAATAGCTAAATGACATTTGTAAATCTAACCCGACAATATGCAACGTATATTATACATAGACATAATTTGGGATAAAAACTGGTTAGAGAGAAAAAAACTGGATTAAAACGTTACAATGGCAGGAGCCGGATGTGAGAAAACGTCCTCTTTACAACCGGAAACAAGTCTGTAAAGTGCAATTATTAAAGATGGGATGTTCGTGACAACTTGCTGTTTATTTTCTCACTGTTATCAAGATAGCACTGATATAGAAACACTTTAAGACTTTCTGAGAGGGCTTTGATTTTTCCGCAACAATCAGAGAACAATGATTACATCACCGACCGCAGCTCACAAAAAAATAAGTGCATTACTGTTAAAAAGAATATATTTTATCCAATACATACAGATAATAAGACAATTACCAGCTTTTTTTAAATAGATAAACTCAATAATAACCCCCGTGTGGATTTTACTTGATTGAGTGGATAATTATTTATTTTACCAACTCAACTGTCACTTGTCAAATTATTTTCTTATAAATGTCATTAAAATTTTTAATAAAAATATGAATTCCTAAGCTATTTATTGGATAAAACCTTGTATGGCACTCATGGGTAAACCGATATTGCCCTCTCCAAAATAAACCTGCTGATGCCTCGCAGGTTAATTTTCTCATGGGCAATATCTTACTTTACCCTCTAGTACCATACATAACTATTTCAAAAAAGTCCAAACCTAAAGGACCTCGCTCTGATTTCGGTACCATTTGGTTAAATTTTGGACAAAGTAAGTAATTGACATTTTATTTGTCTGTTTTAGGTGCATTGGAATTATAACTAAAAAGGTTTAAACAATGTTTGTATCAGATAAGCGAAAGGGCTTTCTATTCTGTGCAGGGGAAAGCAAAATACATAGTAAAATGTATATTTTATTAAATTATTCTATCAAATCTTGCGAATGCAGTAAAATTCAATAAATTTTACACGCTGGGTTAAATATAACGCCAATTTTATGTGATCTAAAATAAATTTTTATGAAAAGTGGTAATTGCCTCATAATTAAATAGAAGTTCTTATTAAATTTTTGCCATAAAATAACTTTACTAGTTTTTGATCTAAATTAGAATTTGGATTTTTCAGTTTAAATTTTCTTTTGAGACGGAACATGTTTTATAGAATCCTGTAGAATATTAGATGGGTGGGGTTGTTAGGCTTGCTTGTTTCCGCAACTACCTACCTACACTAACAAACCTACCTACGAACGTATGGATCCATAGTGGGGTTATATAATAATAATAATAAAACGAATAAGGTCCTTTACCCCATATATTTATCAAAAACACCAACCGGTTTCTAGCCCTTATCAAACTGATATCATTTTCAAGGTGGTAAATTTAACATAATAAAAATTGAGCTCAATCTCGTCAATAATGAAAAACACAGTTTAAAAATTTATTCGTTTTATTATTAAACCTACCTACACAGTGTTCTAAAATCCCGTTAATCTATTATGGATTACACAGGCCCACAAAACATAAAAATAAACTCTTATCCAAACTATATTTTTCTTTCGTATTTTTGGGAGCTAAAAACAAAACCCCGAGGCATTATGTGTAACTTTTTTACGCGTGCTTAATTCCTTATTTACAACTTGTTATGTAATATACTATTGAAGAGTATAATAGTTATTTATGGTACTAGTGGGTAAAGTAAGATATTGCCCATGAGAAAATTAACCTGAGAGGCGTCCGACAAGCAGGTTAATTTTTTGAGAGGGCAATATCGGTTTACCCATGAGTGCCATACAAGGTTTTATCCAATAAATAGCTTAGGAATTCATATTTTTATTAAAAATTTTAATGACATTTACAAGAAAATAATTTGACAAGTGACAGTTGAGTGGGTAAAATAAATAACTATCCACTCAATAAAGTAAAAGCCACCCGGGGGTTATTATTGAGTTTATCTATTTAAAATAAAGCTGGTAATTGTCTTATTATCTGTATGTATTGGATAATAATTATTATTAAAACACGAAAATATTTTAATATCACGATGTTTTGTTAATTAAGATTAATGAATAAATTAGTTTTGTGTTAGTACAAACCGTGCAACTAAAAATAGCAAAAATTAATAAAAACAGTTTTAGTCAAATAAACCTTCAACACGACAATATTAATTAATCAAAATGAATAATGGCGACACAAAAATTCCTTACGTACACTTAAAGACGTACGTGGAAAAATAACACAACTCCACAAAAAATATAAATTCGGTAACCAAAATGGGTTTTTATAGATTCTGGACGCTGAATGGGAATCTGAAAGCAGACGTTCTCTATAACGTCTGATTTTCAAGAAAAATGAGCTCAAAAATGGATTTTTTTTGTGATTTCGACAGTATTTTCTCCAAAAACTAGACCGGTAGCTCGATCGTGTTATTTTGATATTTTGAATCAGAGATTAAACATCTCTAAAAATAAAACAGAAATAATTTTCTTTGATGGAGATCTTCAAGAAAATTAAGAAAAACTCTTGATGGCACCCTAAAGAAATTTCTTACGGCTTTTTGCTTAAATGGGGAAGCACAGAAAAGAAAATACATGGAGAACTAAATGGAATTTTCATAAAATATTCGCTAATGAATGTGGACTATATACGGTGCAGTCCAAAAATCACCTCCCCCCTCTTAATTTTTGAACGGGTTAAGATATCGACTTCAAATTTGGAGCACGAAAATAAGACAACACTAACAGGGGATTTTTTTAAAAATAGAAATTGAGGTAGGGTGATACATAATTTTAAAATTCATAAATATCTTTTTTTAACTATGTGTTTCTTAGTTTTGTTAGACCTTTCTTTGAAGGTTTAAAATAGGGTAGTTAATGAGAATTTTTGTCAAATTTCTTAAAAAAATTACAACAAGAACAATTTTTAAAAAAAGATTATGCAGAAACGTAAATTATACAAATTTTAAATGATATAAAAAACATTCTCAAACAAATTAAATTGAAAAATCCACAAAAATAAGAAAAAAAGAAATCAAAATAAAGAGTCGAACAGAAAATTTCTCCCTCTCGCCACATTTTAAAAACTAAAAATATCAAATTTATGCCAAAAGATATTTTAGGTGTTTAAGTGTTTTAGATTTGAAGTCGATATCCCAATTCGTTCAAAATTAAAGGGAGGGGGAGACTTTTGGACTGTACTGTATAAAGTAATTTATTCAGCGTGCATATCAAAATTGTAATCAATAATTACTGCTAAATTAGTAACACGCTACTATTAATATTAAAATAATCAGATTTTGACTGTGTCTGATATAACAAAACAGTGGCTACCTACATTGTTTACACTATATACCTACATTGAGAATTTGTTTATCAACAGTAGTCGGCGTAAACTCAGTTATGATTCATCAACGTTGAAAATAAACACAGAAACAAAGGCTTACGGAATAATTTTGCCGAATTATGAAGGAAATGTTTATAAGGGTCATCGAAACATTTGACGACTAATTTGTTTCACACAACAATATTGACTATACATATGTATATATATATATATATATATATATATATATATATATATATATATATATATATATATGAACATATATTAAGAAGAGAACAGGTCCTAAAACGGTCCACAAGGAACTGTTTTAGGACCTGTTCTCTTCTTAATATATGTCAATAGTCTCATAAAAATAAGTAATGACGTTCATATCATTTGTTATGCGGATGACACTGTAATTTTGGTCAGAGAGAAAAGCTGGAAAGAAGCCTTCGATAGGTCTGAGAAGATAATGAAAAAGGTGAAACTATGGCTAGATACCAATCTTCTTACCCTTAATACCAAAAAATCACATTTTATAGCCTTCTCATGGACTGATCGAGGAATCCCTAAAAATTCCATTAAAATTCACAACAATGACTGTAATAGCGCTATATGCAGCTGTAATGAAAGAATAACCCAAACTGATACTATTAAATATTTGGGAATAGTCCTCGACCAGTGCATGAAATGGCAACATCACATCAAACACATTACCAATATACTTCAAAGAACTCAATATAATTTTTACCTACTGATGCAGGTTGTTTCTCCTAGTATACTAAAACAAATATATTTTGCGTTAGCTAATCTCGTATGGAATAACATCTTGGGGGGCTACTAGCAATAGCATATAAAATCCCCTATTTACCATTCAAAATTACATAATTAAAACAATGATATTTAAAAACAGGTTATTCAATACTAATGAACTATATAAAGAAGCCAAACTTTTAAACGTTAGACAACTTTATATAAAAAATATTATTAAAGTTTATGATAAAAACAAAACATTACATACTACTGTATCACATGATACAATAACGAGGTCAATAACTAATAAAAATTTAACAATACCAAAAACATTATTTGCAGGTTCCCAAAAACATTATAACTACCTGATACCAAAAATACTGAACATCCTCCCTACTGATCTAAAAAACAAACCTTTCTGTAAAAATAAAAAGAATATTGAAATTTGGGTTGTCAATAATTACAGATTAATATGTGACATGATACATTGGTTTCGGACATAATTGGGACAACAATAATAATAAAAAAATAATAATAAAAAAAAAATACTAAAATTAATAAAAAAAAAATCAAAAGAAAAATAAATAAATAAAATATATATTTATAAAGTTGCATTCAAAAATTGCTAGAAATTATGTATTGTGATTAAAATAATTAAGTGTAAGTAATGTAAGTTTTGTAATATTTATAAATTATGTAAATTACGAAAAATATTGGAGTGCACACACAAGCTTAAAGCTTATTTTGCACTATAAAATGTACTCTATTTAAAATTGTACAAATTAAATAAATAAAAATAAAATATATCGTTGTTTTTCAAAGAAAAAACCGACATTCGATTTTTATCTTACGAATACGAAAGTTTTTAATTTTTATTTATCGATAACTTTTTTCCCACCTTACTCGTTTAAATGGAACCATTAGAAAAATCAAGATAAAAAGAAATAAAAATGTAAATATTTTAAATCTCGCGTCAACGCTAGAGTCGACGCGGCGCCTATCAACTACTAAGCGGTTTTGTAAGGTCCAAAAGTCACCCCTCCCCTCTTAACTTTTGAACGATTTGATATATCAACCTTAAAATTCGTAATCGCAAAGTCGCAAATCTATATTTAAACTTATTGCCCTTATTAATACTAGTATACAAGCAAAAGCTTGTCGCTCTAGCTTAAAGGGTACCAGAGTTATTAATTAAAAACCTTATTTTTTTTTAAATTTTTAATTGCCGTAGCTCCCTTAGCTCATTTGCACCAACCTTTATAGGAACTTTTTTTTATATTTTTGGATGCAGAATCACATATTAAATTTTGGCATGCCAGTTGTTGATCACCCTGTATATTTTTTATATGTGTCAAAAACATTGTTATTTTAAATTTATAGTAAAATAATTAAAACCTGTTATATTTCCAGTATGTTTTGTTAAATTTATTTGTAGTTTTTGAGAGTAAAAGATGGAATCGTTCGAAAGCAATTTAAAAAGCCTTAGGAGATATACTATAATCAAAGTGGGCGCTCTTTCACAGCTTCTGAATAGAAAATGGAACCGGAATGTTTCCGTTAAAATTGTTGAATTGGCGCCAAAAAATATAAAACTTCACACTATATTATATTTTGTTGATTTAACTGAAGCAGGGTTGGTCGGATTTCAAAAGAGTGCTTGAAATATGTCGTTATTAAAGTACAGAATAACTATTCTCACATTTTTTTAGTTTCAAAATCAATTTTTACTTTAATCTTGTAAGATTAAAATAGTAGTTTATGATACAAGGACGAAAAATAAACTTTTTACGCTCTCCGAGCTCGGACGGCGATATCCGTAATAGCCTGAAAAACAGTTTTCATCCTTGTATCATACACTATTTTTATGTAGATTGTAATAAATAAATTTTTATTTTTGACAAAAAAAGTTAATAATTTCAATGCCAACAGTTTCAATATTATTCAACCAATTAACGTCCACTTTTTTACTTTGGCGGAAAAATTAAACTTCAAATCGAATAAAAAAGTACAATACACTTCTCCGCATGAAAGAAAGTCCCGAAGTAAGGGGGAGGAACCATTCGGGTTCTCTTCTTTCGTTCAAGAGCGTTAGAAGACGTGCGTGCCTACAACGGGCCTCCCACTTGCACACACACATTCCAAACATATTTCCCGTAGCCACTGTTCCGTGCGTCAAACTATATCAGAGGCTGATCCAGAAGTCACTTTTGAGTGGGTGGCGGTTTTTGGGCAAAAATTACTAATTTTAGCTATTTTCCTTAAAAACTCGGTCTCTTAGGGAAGAGACCATTTAGCAGTCGGGTGACACAAAAAGAAAAAAAAAAACGTTACGATTAAATGGTGTTTTCAGCGTAAATCTATTTTTCTAGGTATACTTAGACCAGAAATCTTTTAAATTTGAAATCTCTAACTTTTAAAATGAAAAAGGTGGTGTAGCATCGTCTTGTTACACCTGGTATACAACATATTAAAGTATTTAATACAGTAACTAATTATCAGTGCACGAAGAGTATAACCACATGAATATTCGGGCTTTTTGCGGTCGATTCAAAGAGTTCCTTAAATGGGAATATGATTTATTTGCCGTAGAAGGATGTTTGAGGATAATTAGTTGGTGGAATGTCTTAGAGCCCCTATTAACAATTACTACGTGGCATGTTGACTGTAATTTCTCGTAATATTAGGCAACAAAATCTCTCTCAGAGAGAGAGACAGTCTCTATATCCTTTTGGTATCACGAGAAATGCAAGGAATATAATCTGGGCCTTCCTTTGATCTGTTATGTCTTATCATAGCACTCTTATGTAAACATAACTTTTACGAGGTAGTCGAGAAAGGAATCTCCAAAACATAATTAATAATAATAATATTTTTTCACTATTAGCTTTAGGACATTCCATTATTTATCATGTTTTCAGACTGCGAAATAAATTTTATTCACCTATAGCAATAATAATTTTTTCTCTTCTAGTAGGAGTAAATTTTATAAACAATTGATTTCTGTCACTTTAGATGTTTCAGTTTTTGTGCAATTTTTACTAATGAAGAAAATAGCTTTAAAAAACGTTTTATTTATTAAATATAATTAATTATAATTATTACCAATTAATAGAATCAATAATTATCTAAATATTATGAAAAAATAATTTAAAAAAACTAATTTTTAAACGTCAGTTCAAAGTATTTATTTGAGTAAATGTCATTGTCACAGACAGATGCTTTACGATTCACTTGACGGTTGCCTATACTCTAGCGCGCAAAATTCAATTTTGCGCTTGCTCTCATGGTAACGAGCAGACAAGTAAAATGCTAAGAAAAAGATTATTTTGTCTGAAAACTTTTTTTTAGAAATGTTAACTACTCTATTAGATCGAAGACAAAAATATTTATAGATATCCATGTTCCCTAGGACCGACATTTCTGGTTAGATATCGCAGGCAGCTATAACCAAGAATTCTAGAAAAGCAAAGTAAGGAGAGAAGGAGAAAGGTGAGGAGAAAAAGACAGTGGGAAAGAGAAAAGGAGAGGGAGAGTTAGAGAAAAAAATAGAGAAATAAATAGGGACCAAAAGAGAGAGGATATAAAAAAGAAAGAGTGTGTGAGAAAGAAAAAGAGGGGGAGAGAAAGAGAGAAAGAGAGTAAGAGAGTAAAGAGGTAGAGACGGATAGAAAGAACTTTCATGCTGCTCCCCGTGAATCAATCTGGTAGTTTCTCACAAATGATATCCCAAATCACAATTATCTATAAATTTAATAGGTCGTTTCCATTCTGACATTACGTTTCATTAGTGGACACGTGGTCAAAGGAGGCTTTGTCAGGCCGTAATGGATATATCTGGTTAATAACTTATTGGCTATAACTCAATTGAGATATTGATCATTGACAAACTAATTATTACAAGGAATTTATACGATGCACGTTTATTGAATATGGCGCCTACGAGAAAATAAAAATTATTAACTAAGAAAATATTTAAAAAATTAATGGTATATTAAAGTACTAGTTTCATAACACTCGCCGCAAGCGGCTCCTTTTTCTAAACTTGTACTCCTTTTGCTTTATACTAATTTTTTTATTTTGCTCTAAATTGATCACCGATTTGGGGATTTTTATTTTGGGTTGGCATTACAATTTTCGCTATGTTTGAAATTCATAGAACAAACGATATTTTGATATCTTTTAGTCAGCTTTTCTCTTTTTCACTTCAAGTAACCAATCCACAATTTAACACGGTAAAAATTAACTTAAAACACAATTTCGTAGAAAACTAAACTTACGGTGTTGACATTTGCACGGAAAACGCCAAGCGATTGTCTTTTGCCCTGTATTGCCAACCCAAAAAAAAAACAAGTACAAACCTCTTATAGGCCTATAAAAACACGTAAAATGCGTGTGATTATGAGCTTATAAGAGTTGCAAAATAGAAAAAAGTTAAAAAAAATACATTACTAATGTTTAAGGTTATAAACATATAAAGACAGGGTGCCATCTATTGATGTAGAAAAATAATAAATGGCTAAAAATTAGTAAAATCGCGTGTAAAACTTACATCTCGTATATTGTAAAATACTATTTCCTAACCTGTTATACAATTTATTATTTTATTTCATAATTTCATATTTTATTGCTGAAAAGTGGAGGTAATTTTATTAAGTTTTATCTCGTGAACGTAAAATATGTACACTTATGCTGAAAAAGGTCGCTTATAGTTTAGGAGATAATATTTTCATAATATTCGTAAAAAAAATTCTATCGGTCTTTCTGTTTGAAAAAGTTTTTGATCACGATAACTCGAGAATGCTTTGAGCTAAAAATTTCAAATTTGGAAGATAGGTTCCTTATTCAAAGTTTTTAGCTGTAAATGTTTTTGGTAAAAATCAACATGGGATAAGGGATTAAGGGTAGGGGGATAAAAACTATTTCTTTTTGCGGTAACTCGGTTAATACAGATCTTATGACAAAAATGTTTCCTGTAAAATACTGCCATATTAAAAATAGAAACAAGCTATTTATACGTCCGAATACAAAGCTAAGTATACGTCCTAAATTCTTATTGGCTAAACAAGTCACGTGATTACTCCGACGTGTTCAGCCAACAAAAATTTAGGACGTATACTTAGCTTCGTGTTCGTCGGACGTACAAATAGCCAGTTTGTAAAAAAATGAAAAAAAAAAGATTTTTATTCAGTATTTTCAATATTTTCCTCTCCATTTGTTTTAAAATATTAATCATAGTAGGCGGTATTATTATGTTTTTTTTTTCAAAACAAGGCCTTTTTGAGGTAGTACACAGCATTTTTTTAGCCGCACTTTAGACAGCAATGCAGTTGGAAAAGACGGTGTATATCGACACGGAGTCCAGACTGCGCCCGTGCACGTGCATCACATAATAAACGGGGCTTTACTGTTAAGAAATTGACCGAGCAACTAATGATCGGGTCGTGGAAATCATATAAAGTTGATTGTTTTCTCAGTGGTCAAATTGGAAATTGCACATTTTTGATATTAAATATATAGGTTAAAGCTTTAACGATTTAGTTACTTTCAGAAGTTTGATCAATAAAAAAATCCTATTATTTTTCATTAAAAAAATCAATTTCAATAAAATAATTACATTGCTACTTAGTGCTACTAAGAGTGCCCATGTATTGAAATCGCCACCGAAAAGTCTAAATTTTTGACCATGTTTTTTCACATTTCTCGACGTTTTAGACTTTTCTGAGCCGAAATCAATAAAAAAAAATTGCGTCCGTCTGCCTGTCTGTAAACTCGATAAATCCGTTCCTAGAAAATATATCGACAAGCGTTTTTTTGCTTATTGTTTCATATCGTCTTTCAAAGAGCTGATTAGATTTTGGGGGCAAATGATCAAGGATAAGAGGGTAAAAATGGGGTAAAACTTCTATTTTTAGCGTTTTTTTGGTCATAATTAACTTTATTATTTGATTTTATTAATTTAGCCCTTGAATGAAAGATGTTTTTTAACTAGTTAATAAATGTCATAAACAATTTTTTCTTAAAATACACGGAAAGAAATTAGTGGGCTCTGCGCTATACATTATAAGATATTTGGTAACAGTGGCAAATTATAGTGATTTAAGCTATAGATAATAAGGGACACAATAACTAATAATGTTAAAAATAAATTGGAAACGATTATATATATTACAGACACGATTATATTTATTACAGGCACTATTATAAATTTACAGAAATTTTATTATATTATAAAAATTATTAGCACGGAAAATAATTAAATCTATTTAAGCTATAAATGCCAAATGTTATATTTTATTATTCACTAAACAATTAAAGTATTTCATATAAATTTTTACACTGACTGCCATAATTGTAAGAGAAAGCCTTGTATTTATATAATAAGCGATTATAATTTGCTTGGTATGTGTGTTATAGCGCTCCTAATTTTTTTTCCGTGTACATTGTTTTTGAGATAACGAGAAATTCCCCTATTAAATTGCAATAAATGTACACGGGCTGATATTTTAAAGGGTAGTAGTGGATGGTGACAGAACACACCTGTTAGTTTTTCACTGGGTGATTTGCGGGTGTCCGCTATCTTGAATTTTAAGGGTACCATCCACTACTACCCTTTAAAATATCAGCCCGTGTACATTTATTGCAATTTACATTTATTATTTGACTGGACTATAGTTATTATTTAGAATTTTAACTTTTAAGTTAATAATCGTCACGCAACTTATTTATTGAAATAAACTTTAAACTCTGGGTGGTGTGACATGTACAGAAAAAGCTATATTGCGAATAAATCAAGCCAGCGAGAATTTGCATAACATTATCTTGACCTACGTAAATGGGAGAGATTCCCATACATTTTCATAACTTAGTTTTTGCCCTTTTTTCCGTACGAAGACTATAGGAGACAACTTCAAACACTGCTGCCAACAAAACAATACGTAACCTTTGTTTCAAAGGACAGTTAAATTTGTTGAAATATGTTTTGGTTCTTAACTCTTAAATTTGTTAAATATGTTTTGGTTCTTAACTCTTAACAAAGCTCTGTCTTCTAGTTTTTGTGCTAGAGCTTAACAAAAGTGTCATTAAACGGATCTACAAATCCGGATATTTAAATGAAACTTGAACTGAAGTACTAAGAAAAATAATAACTTATTTTTAAGAGCCAAGGCGTCAGAAAATAGTATATTGTTTTACTAAGAGGAAAAGTGAAGCTTTTTTTAACTAGTCTGTAGAATTTACGGACGACGCGAAGCGGAGTCCGGAAACTACAGACGAGTAAAAAAAGCACTTTTCCTCTGAGTGAAACATACTATTTTTTCTTCAAGCATCCTATATATATATATATATATATATATATATATATATATATATATATATATATATATATATATTTTAAATATTAATTTTTGAATTTAATTTATTCAGTATCAAAGTATGTTTTTTTATTAAAATAGGCAAATAAAACCTTTTCGAAATAAACTTAAATCTTCCTTAGCTCATTTAAAAAATTTTTTGTAGGCTTAATCGTACACTTTTTGCGATTTCGATGGTAACTTGTCTAATGTAGCATTTGCAATTTCGGAGAGATTTGTAGGTGTATAAACCATATATTCTTCTTCAATCATTTTTAATCAATTTCACACAAGGTTTTTGCATAGAATCTCGAGTCAACCACCTGTTTACATAATAAACAAACAAGTTTGAAGTATGACTGTCATCAAAGTCAAAGAGTGCTGCCGCCAGTGGTGGTTTTGTTAACTAACTTTTTTTACGGCGTACAACAATGAACTCATTTTTTTACTGTAAAAAAATAGATCACTTCTAACTAGTGTGTTCAGTTATAAAATATGAACATTTTAGTACGTTTGAAGAAAAAAGTGATTTATTTTTGTATTTTTACTACTACAGTGACGTTTTAACCTTATATTTTATTTAAAAAGTTGCCTTTTTTGCATTTGACACTGTTTGAATTATAATGTATTTTTAAAAGTTTTTTTACAAGTGATCTATATCTGTTAAAATATACAGCTGTTTAGTTTTAATTTTTTCCTTTTGTACAAAAAAAGTTTATTTTAGATTTTACCCCGCTGATTAAAAATCTACATGGACACAAAGCTCAAAGTCTTATATATTTTGTGCTAGAGCTTAACCAAGTTTGGACTTTTTGTTTGTTTGGAACAGATTTGATTTTTACATTACAAATTTGAAGTTTATATCTCATCTCGTTTAAAAATTACCGGGGATGTTCCATTTAAACGAATAACCCTGTATACCATGTATATATTTATATTTTAAATCCCTTTTCTATTTTGCGACTCTTATAAACTCACAATCACACGCATTTTGCGTGTTCTTATAGGCCTATAAGAGGACTCTACTTTTTTTTCTGTTGGATTGGCAACATACAAAAGCCTATCTCTTGACGTTTTGCGTGCAATGTCGATTTAAAGTCAGATTTTTTACAAAATTTTATGTTTGGGTTTGGACTTTTTTTACCGTGTTAAAATTGTGGACTGGTTAATTGCAGTGAAAAAAGAAAAGATGACTGTAAAATATATCAAAATATCATTTGTTCTTAGAATTTTAAACATAGTGTAAACTATAATGCCAACCCAAAACAAAAATCCCTAAATCAGTCATCAATTTAAATGTAAGTTTTTTAAAAGTTTAGAGAAAAATAGAAAAAATTGTATAAAGCACTCGTTTCATAACACATTTTTAGCGCACTAAACTTGTACTCGTGTGCTAAAAACGTATGTTATGAAACTAGTACTTTAATATACTATTAAATAAAATTTATTTAATGAGTAAGATGTAAAATATGCCATCTATAGTCTTATGGCGTCAAATTTGCTCACACACATCATGTAAATTTTATATCTCAAGTTTTCATGTAGTGGCCCAATAAAAAGCCGTGTAAACTGAGCGCAACATATATGTTTCCAAGTTATTTTATTGTCAAACTTTAAACCAAACAGCAAAAGGAAAAAGCGATATGATGGTCTGTATTGAATAAATTTTCTAGGAATATTTTGTTGGAGCAAAATACTCACTAATTTTATTTTAGGAATTTTTTCTACAATTTTAAGTTCCAAAATTCTATACACCTATTATAAGCCTAGTTGTCTTCTTTTTTTTAAGAGGATAATAAATTGTATATTATACGCCTAGTACAGTTGGATTCTTTAAAAAGTACTACACTTAAAAATTCTACCATTTAAATCTAACTTGTCACTAAAGTCAGTTGATGACTTAACTAAGTCATAGATACAAAAAAAAAATCAAAAAAGCTATTATTGTACAGAGGATTTTTTTAATGAATGTTAATGATGTATATATATTTATTTGTATTGTATCTTATATCTGACGTCACCACAATGTACTTAAATTTTGTATTTTGTATCATTCTGTGTCCTAATAAAGAATTATTATTATTATTATTATTATTATTATTATTACATAAAACTAAGTATAACAGTCGTCTTGTTTGAAACATAATTTTTCCAAGTATCAAATTTGTCAACATTCTTCACTTAAGCCAGCAACAATAATCAATTTGGCTCACCCAAAAACTTAAAATAACTGTATAAAATGCTAAAATAAATAAATAAATAAATAAATAAATCAGGATATTATAAACTTAATGAGAAATACAGTAACATTAAGCTTTTAAAATTTTTGTACAGTGTTAGTCATTATATAGCCAGATGTTAAAGTTTTCTACTATATTTTTTCGCTTACCTAAACTTTCCAAGCCAGGAATTAAGAAGTTTTTAACCCACTACCCTGAACAGCGAGTAAAGACACCTCTGAATTTTATAAACACCTATAGATTGGCTCTGTGAATTTTAATTACTAAAGAACACTTTGCAGGTGTCGGGTCTTGTTTTATAAATCTAAGGAAATTTGAATAATAAGCCGGAAATAATTTATAAATAATAGAGAATATTTTAAGGAATTTTTACTGAAAAAGTACCTCAATTTACCTTAATGTAAATTTTAAACGGTACCATTTATTAGACATGTCACTGGGGGGACTATAGCTTCACTGAGGGGCACTAGTGCTGGTAGAGTAGGAATTATCAGAACATGACTGTGTGTAGTTTTTTTTTAAATTAATGGTAATACTAATAGTAAATATTCCATTTGAGGTTTTTGTAAAATAAAAGAAGTGAATAATATTCAGTTTGGTCCAAATAATCACGTACCTGGAGAATTCAGTGTCTATAACTTTGGTTTATGGGGCGACAGAACTTCGCTAACCTGCGGGGCAGGCAAACTACATATTCTCTGCTCCTTGACTAACCTGTTTTGACGCACCGTCTCCCAAAACTTTAGAAAAGTGAACATAATTTAATTTAAAACTTTTACAAGTTATTTTATTCATGAAAATTCATAAATATAATGAAATTATACATGAAGACAACGAATTTTAACCATAGTACAATAAAAGTATAATTGGCACAAAGTTAATAAAATCCTTTTATCATTGTAAAATAAAAATTCTCAACAATCAATTTTCTAAAGGTTTTAAACCACTTGTTTATCAAAAATTAAATTAATTCTACTGCACCAAGTACTGACACTGACAAATAAAAGTGTATTTTTTAAATAACAAAGCGCACTGTTGTCAGTTGTGGAATGATTTGGCAGTAAAATTTCAAATAAAATACCTTTTAGTGCATCGGTTTAAAAATACTTGATTCCAATTGGTTGGACCTTTTACAGAATGTAGCAATAAAAAAAATTATTGGCGCAGTCGATAAAAAAGAAAAATAACTTAACGACCCGCCTTCCTTGTGGCATAAGACTTTTTTGAAGTACTTAAACACGGCATTCCTGAAGAATTATGTAATGAGATGAAGTAACTCTACAGAAAAATTTGATTATGGATCATGGTAGCATAAGGTCTACACATTACAGAACCATTTACAACTATATCCAAAAAACTTGTTTTTGGTAAATTACGTTAAATAATCTTCTGCAGAATCTTTGACAAAAAAATCTATATTTTGTTCTTTTTCTTGGAAAACGGAAAAAAATATTTTAAAAAGCATTTTTCTCGAAAACGGAAAAGTATAGAGGTTTACTCTAAAGATATTCGGAATCAGCTCAAAAAATACCATCGAAATCGTCTAACAAGATATACAATTTATTGTCACTGTTGACCATGGACTCTGCAGAAGCTCATTTAACATTATTTACTAAAAACGAGTTTTCTGGATTTAGCTGTCAATGGTTCTATAATAAGTAGACCTTTTGCTACGCTGATCCATAGTCAGATTTTTCTGTAGACCTGCGTGTTGTTCTCAAAAATTAAAGTCAAATTGTATAGGATAACTTCCGATTTCCTAACCATTTGTAGCTGAATATTTAGTTTACTTTTTACAGTGTGGAGTGAATGTGCTTGGCCTAAAATCAATGATTTTGGACAGCTAATCCATTTTTGAGTACACAGTACCTTTCACTAAATGAAATATGGAATTGAAAGCGCATTCAAAGCGCCTTCTCATGTCCATAGGTCATTAATTTACATAGGTTTACATAGGTTTCGACTCTGAGTTACAATTATAGAATTCACGTATTTTACAACGGGACAAACATCTTGAATAAGGAAGCAAACAGGAATTAAAGTATTTGAGGAGTTACTTGTCGAACTGTCATCAGAAATATAACAGATCCGATACCGTTTTGATGTACACTACAAAAATATGTGTAAATTTCTAAATCAGAGGTAATATGCTGCAAAACAGGTGCACGTAAAATTTACGAGATATAACTTTAGTCATTTTAAATTTTTTTAAGAATATTAGGTACATGTACATGTAATATTCCTAAAAAACTGTAAAATTACAAGTAAAATTTCGTAAATTTTACGTGCACCTGCATGGCAACATATTACCTCTCATTTAGCATGTAAATTTACACATTTTTTTTTTGTAGTGTACTTCTATCCCAATGGAGTACAATCTTTTAAAAATTGTCCAAGTTTAAGTGCCATAGTACCTTTAAAACTGATTCGTGGAAAAATTGATAAGTTCCTCTCGTTTAGCAAGCCCCTGGTTAAAATAACTAAAAGAAGAAAAAACATATCTTTTGGTGGGTGTACCATTTAAAATGAGTGTATCTATTTAACCTGTAAGACTTTTAGAATTTTGGCCAAGTCGCTTGTACAGGATTGTTTTTTTAAGGTTAAGCACCCTTAAATTTTTTATCTGAAAGAATAGACATGCTTCTTTAAGCATATTTCATCTTTTGTTAAATTATACTTACATTTACATGTTTGTTTAACCTCGTACTATTCTACTTAATTAAGCATCCCCTAAGTCCAGGACTTGTGTGGGCTAGTAGTAGAGGGAACCACCGTCTTTAATTGACTTTCGAACCAATTTATAGAGAGTGTCCGCTTCACTTATGCCTTCGCCAAATTTTAATTATTAATTAACTAAAAAAGGCAAATCAGCGCTGGTGAAAATCGAACTCACGCTATTTGTCCATTGTCACTTGTCACTTCCGGTTTTTCCAGAAATATTCCTAATTTAGCTGGATTTTTGAATTTATGTATCACGGCTAACAGAGCATCAATTTTTAAGCTAAGATACCGTTTCAAAATAAATGTTCGTCCTTTTTTACTAGGGTTGAGAGTAACCTTGGAATAACCCATGTAGTTGTGAAATGTGAATTTAGGTACATTTGCATACTTCAAACGCACGTTTTACCGGTGCTGACATCTCGTTATTAATGATGGTGTTCACTGTCATCATTTTCTCGTTTTTAGAATATCCTTTCTAATGATAAAATAAAACATTCGCGCCATTATCGGTAATTTTCATTTCAATATATGACATGGCTGAAACTCAGGGTTGTTTAACCCTAGTGTCAGGCGTCGAAACTTACCCACAGGCAAGTTTTTATATTGAAAATAAATATTTACTTGGTAATATTTGTGGAGAGAATTTACTTAAAACTTTTAATTATTGGGTATGAAAAGTAAAATTTAATCAAGAGTCAAAAAGTCTCGATTTTTTGATCAAGAGTCACGTCTTTTGACGACATGACTCTTGTCAGTTTTTTTCGTCTTACATTAAAATTTGTAAACTTGTATAATACACCGTGTATATTTATAGCAAAAAAATACATGAATTATTCCATTTTTTTGTTTTTATCATACAAAAAGTTTAATATATAGTACAAGCATTTTTATTTTCGAATTATCTTAGGCAAATTTTTTTAAAGGAAAGAATAAATCTGCCTTCCTAAGCTGAAAGGTCCTATCTGTGTATGTTAAACCTATGTAGATAGCACCTTTCAGCTCAGCACAGCAGAAATGTAGAAGTATACTTCAAAGGACTAAGGGGTGACAACAAAAAACAAACAAAAAATATTCAAAATAAAAGAAATGATCATTTAACATTAAAAAAACATAGCCTTTATTTAATTCACCTTTGTAAAATGAGATTAAAAAAATATATATATATTTGTTCTACAATCGTATAAAAAAGCCGACTTGTGATCTTTTAGGTTTCTAATTTTCTTTACTGAATTAGAAAAATTTTGAATATAAATATAAAAAAATAAAAACAGTAGGTTCACTCAATACAAATAATGAACTTTTTTTCACTAGTGCATAATGACTATAAAATGTTTTATAGTGAAAACTATACTAATGAGACCAAGCTATATTTTACCTGAATAACTAATATTATCGTAAAATATAACTGTATAAAGAAAAACAAAGATAAACGGTTAAAAGCGTGCACGCTAACAAAACTACCACATATTTATTATTTTTATTTGAGCAAATATTTTAAAGAAACATGAACAAAATGAAAAGAATAAATATATTCAATCGAAAGCTTTTAACTAAAAACTTTAAAAACACTAGGAAAAAACGTATTTTGAAAAAGCTACACAACAAAATTTGTATTGGCTCTTTCGCTAGAAAGTCTGTACGTCGGTGACGACGATAAATCGAAAACGCTTGGAGCTCAAGCCTTAAGAAGACATGACTACAAAATATATCAAAATAATATTTGTTTTTAGATTTTTAAACATGGCAAAAACTGTAATGCCAACCCGAAACAAAAATCCCTAAATCAGTCATCAATTTAAATGTGTTTTTTAAAATTTTGGAGCAAAATAGAAAAAATTGTATAAAGCAATCGTTCATAACACGTTTTTGGCGCACTAGTACTTTAGAAAACTCGTCGCAAGAGGCTCGTTTTCTAAAATTCGTGCCCTCCTAAACGTATGTTATGAAACTAGTACTTTAATATATTATTAAATAAAATAAAAAGAAAAATTATGACGATTTTTTTTTTAATTTTAATAAATACCTCTTCGACACCTTTTGCGCGGAAGTAATTAATAAATCACTAGCACAACAGTGTGCCATGGGAACGCCTCGAGACAGGCGATGCATCAAAGAAAGCGGCTAATTATGTAGCATCCAGGCCCGATCACACCATTATTAAATTGCTATTCTTTATCTATCTAGGAGCAGAGTTTATAATAAATTGCCCCTTATATATTATCGTCGAAGCTTTAAAAAACAATGCATTTTTGTTAAAAAAGAACATCGTACTTGATAAATATGACAAATACTAACAAAAAAAAAGTCTTGTTCTATTTTGCGACTTATAAGCTGATAATCACACGCATTTTGCGTGTTTTTATAGGCCCGTAAGAGGTCTGTACTTTTTTCCTTTTAGGTTGGCAACAGACAAAAGCCTATCGCTTGATGTTTTCCGTGCAAATGTCAACGTCGCTTTAAGGTTTAATTTTCTACATAATTTTGTGTTTAGATTATTTTACCGTGTTAAAATAGTGGCTTGGTTACTTGCAGTGAAAAAGAGAAGACATGACTATAAAATATATCAAAAAGTCATTTGTTCTTAGAATTTTAAACATGGCGAAAACTGTAATGCCAACCCGAAACAAAAATCCCTAAATCAGTCATCAATTTAAATGTAAGTTTTTTAAAATTTTAGAGCAAAATAGAAAAAATTGTATAAAGCACTCGTTTCATAACACGTTTTTAGCGCACTAGTACTTTAGAAAACTCGCAGCAAGCCGCTCCTTTTCTAAACTTTTACTCTTGCCCTAAAAACGTTATGAAACTAGTACTTTAATATACTATTATAATAGCTACTTACCATTCAAGTGAGAACTCAGATTACTCTCAGTTCACTGTCAAATCCAACCAATCAGGGAGTGTAAAACTGACAGGTAATGGTAAGTAGCTTATATGTATAAGTTATGCTAAGAAGTCATAAAGTATCGGGATCTATTTATCTATTTCACAAGCGGTTAATCGCAATTTTTAACTATATTATATTATATTATATACAAGGTTATTCTTTTAAATGGTACACCCCCCGTAACTTTTGAATGGAATGAGATATAAACTTCAAATTTGGAATATGCATATCACACAATAAAAGCTATCATTTGCCATATTTTTCAATTTTTTATTCTGTTAAGCGGCGCCAGGGGGCGAAATTCTTTCCTTATTTTAAATGGCACCCTAGGTCTTGGAACACGTCATTTTAAATAGCATAAAATTTTATATTTAACTGTGTAACTATTTATTTTTTATTATTTTTTTTTGAAATTTTTTTTTTTTCTTCAAAATTATTAAATTTTTTAACGTTTTATTAAAAATTTTACATGAAAATGATGAAAAATTAACATGATAATAAACCATGTAGTAACTATTTTGGCCCCTTTGTGCCCTTTTGCTCAAAATTTCCAGAATTAATTTTTTAAAAATATTGAAAATTTCATCAAATTTGAATAAAAAAAAAATCTTCAAAAAACTATTCAAAAATAAATAAATGCGTGGTTAAATCGATAATTTTAAGCTCTTTAAAATGACGTATCACAAGACCGAGGGTGCCATTTAAAATATTGCCCCCCAATACCCCCCTGGCGCCGCCTTACCCAATAATGCATATTCCAAATTTAAAGTTTATATATCATCCCGTTCAAAAGTTACGGAGGGTGCACCATTTAAAAGAATAAAGCTGTATATTTGTTTCTCCTGAAAAATCTCCTTTTGAAAATTGTACTCTTCATGTAACAAATTTTAATCTTAGACAATCTTAATTTAAGACAAAAATTCCTGCAGACTTTAAATTTGTTTTAACAATTTTCCTTAGATAAATTTATTTTGATGTTAATATATGTAAAATTTAATTAAAATTATGAATTGACGATGCGTAGACAAAATTTATAGGTTTTAATTTCTACAAAATACATTTTCATTAAATTATTGTCCTTATTTGTATACAAGGATATTTATGAAATTAATTAACGAAACATAGCTCTTAAATCACAATGATATTATCTTGAGCCCCTTTCACATTAACAAATATAAAGAGCATTATAATATTAAAGGAGACTTTTACCATTTCTGTTATAAATTTGAAATTTCTTTTAACTACTGTAATCAAACGGTATCCTTGCAGAGTCTTACGCCGCGTTCACACTTGAGCAGCAGTGTGGCGGCTGCAACGAACTAAGAACTCTTTTTTCTAGAATAGGCATACCTTTAAAATAAAGTATCGCCAACATCTCGGTTTGTTTGTAAACAAATAGTAGGTATATTCAGGCCTGAACAATAACAGTTACCAGTAACTGGTATTGTTGTCTCTGTTAGAACAAAGATGTGCGAGTAAGACAGACGAATGTTTATGTTGCCCACGTTTTTGTCAGTTTTTACGAATGAAATGCCTATTCTAGAGAGAAGAGTTATTAGTTCGTTGGGCGGCTGCAATCCCCACTCCAGACTATAAACTTTTGCCGCAACATTGCCAGTAAATTTGGCTTTTTGCAGCCAATTTATACTGCAGTGTTTCTGTAACAGTTTTTTTAAAGCTTAAGTTTGATTTAAAAAATCTAAATTTGACGTTTTATTGGTTAAATAAACAATTATTATATAGTTACTTCTTATTCAATGCGATGGCGATTTTCTCAAAAATAAAAGTTAAGTAAAACAAATACCACTATTTAAAAATAAACTATAAAAGAATAACAAATGTTATAAATCTACTATATAATTAGGTATACCGAATTATATCAATATTAACTTAATATAAACAGTTTTAAAAACTAACCTAAAAAACGGTACAACTGCACTACAGCAGTTTAATCCAATTTAACTTTAGCCGCTTGAAACAAGCAGCAGAGGGGAATTGGTAGTAGAAGGATTTTGATACTGGTTTCTGATTGATTAAAAAACTGTTGTCGCAACACTGCTGCTCAAGTGTGAACGCGGCTTTATACGTCGTTCAGAGTGCTGCCGCCAGTAGTGGTTTTGCTAACTAACTTTTTTTTACGGCGTACAACAATGAACTCATTTTTTTACTGTAAAAAAATAGATCAGTTCTAACTAGTGTGTTCAGTTATAAAATATGAACATTTTAGTACGTTTCAAGAAAACATATATTTTTGTTTTTGCAATGGGTAAACCCTATTGTTTTTATTATTTCGTACATACAGACATGGCGTATTTTTTACCCCGCCAAATTTTAAATGAACTCGTAATAAATCACTGTGCAACATACCAATTTCTCCGCTCGGATTTAAGGCTTAAACTAAATGTCCGAAAGGTACTGAGATGCGGAAAGCCGCAGTTAGTCGGAGTGGGGAGAAATCACAAATTGCATACTATCCAGGCGTAAAAACTACGGCGTGTCTGTAGCTAAGGGTTAAATAAAACCATTTTGACGTTGCAAAAAGCATAAAGGTAGATACTTTTTGCCTACCACTACTAATAACATTTGAGAAAACATAAATCCAGTTTATTATAATGTAAGTTATATAGAGACATAAATGATATAAAAAAGTTTCAAAAAGCCATAAAATATAAGATAGTGTTCGAATATTTCCCGGACAAAAAGTTGAAAAGTGAATCCTGCGAAAAGGACGGTATAGTTTTCCGGGAAATTTCCGGGAAATTTCGCGTTGGCGCGGGACCACGTTATCTGTTTACCTCGATTTTTCTCTAGAGTCTATGCTTAGACTTACCCTGCCTCATGTAAACCAAATAACGTAATAAACAGCGAAGATAAAACTCTTTCCCATTTATCACTACAAAACGTAAAAATATGCATCTTCGGATTAAAATTGTAATAAAACACAGGTACAAAGCGTTTTAAATTTCAAAAAGAAACTTAATTTTTTTGTAATATAGCCATTTAAAAAATTACCCCATTTCTAGAAAATGTATTTCACCTTATTTTTCTTTTCTTCTTCTTCTTTTTTATTTTCGTCTTCTTTTTCTTCTTCTTCTTTAAATAAATAAAGTAAAATTTATCATACTATACGGCCTTTGGATAACAAGTCCAGACCTGCTTTCCTGGATTTTCCTCCAGAGTTTTAACTCCGACTTGCTATTATACTTGCAAAATATCCCAATACCTATCATATTTTATCTCGTCTTTAATGGATTCTCGGCGATGTCTCTCTTACATCCCACATACCCACGTATAATCAGCAGCTTAGATTCGGTGGGGCACAGCCCCGCACAAAAAGAACAAACCTAACGTCCCCCTTATTTGGGGGGTAGCCAAAATATGAAATCTCTAGAGCCTTTAATAACGAGAGAAAAGGGGTATGAAATGTATAAATTTTGGTACAATTTGCGTTATGTAATATATGGACAGTCCCTAAGCAAACTGTTGTAGTCCGTAATATTGGCAGCTGTTGAAAAGATACCGGAAGATACCGGAAATGTTAACATTTTTTTAATCAAAATTAATGGAGAGTCCCTAGCACAAGCCTAGGCTTGTTTGGGGCTCTTCATGACACAGTATGTATTGTACCCATAAATAAATAAATAAAAATACTGGTGGCACACACCATGTGACATCGTCCCCTGGCGAAAACTGTAGAAAAAATGGGACAGTTCTACAGAGAATGAAAATCTCTTGCTCTGATATTTTCTTTTCTGATAAATCGTTTAGAAGTAATAAACAAAAAACTAGAATGACCGCCATTTTTCAAGATGGTGTCTCGAGAGTAAATAGTAGATGTAGGGAGTTTTTTTTATGTTAAACTTCCTCGTCTTGCAAACATCTCTGTCAAATATATTTTGTTCACTGCCTTTTTGTTATATTTACCAATTCGATTTGTATTTTTTTTGCAGTGTTTTGGAAGGAATTTTCATATGTTTATGTAATAATACTATTCCATCGTTGTAGCCACGTATTGTCCGTGATTTATGACAAATCACGTCTTCTTTAACCTTATATTTCTATTACAATATACTATAATTCAGCATAAATAAAGTAAACACTCGTATTTTAAAGAAGACTTGAACAATATTTACTACAAAATATTTTCTATTAATTTTAGTTTTTAACCGACTTCCAAAAAGGAGGAGGTTATCAATTAGACGTGTGACTTTGTTTTTTTATGTTTGTTCAACAATAACTTTGGAACGAATCAACGGAATTTGATAAAACTTTTTGCAACTTAAAGAGGGCATTTATGAGGTGGTCCCGTTTCAATTTAACGCTCGGATAATGCCGGGTAACCGGATAATTAAGATAAATCTAATCATTTTAAACCAATTTCACTTAAAAACGGCTTAAAAAAACATAAATACCAACCAAATTTTTAGAGAAATATCGGATAACTCGGATAAGCCGGATAACTTGATTAAGGGGTCACTCAAATATTACTCAGATTAAAAATCTTTTAAATGCCTCTAAACTGGATTCTCTGGACCTGTAATATTAAAATACCAAGAGAAAATGATAAAATTTGTAATTTTACCATAAGGCGTTATTTGGATTTATTATTACTTAACGCTTAAAGTTTAACAAAGATTTTCTTCAGTATTTCGTTTAAAATAAGGTTGGTTGGACTCTTGGGCGCTGAAATAAAAATATTACTTTTATTCTTTAGAAATTTATCTTTAAGATAATGACGTCACAATGCAGTAACAGTGCGGTGTGACATCAGCAGCTTGCCGAGATGGAAGGACAACTATAATTTAGCTTATATGACGTTACAAATCTATAAGTTCTGTGTCTCTAAAAAGTAAAAAATAAAAACTTTTCGAAAAAAAAAAATGAACCGAATTCTGTCTCTAAAAAGTAAAAAAAAATACTTAAGTCGGTGCCAATTTTACAGCAAATAATAATAAAATAATTAAAAAATAATTATTAGTTATTAATTTAGGGAATGATTTGGACTTTTTTGGCACCGACTTGATTATTTTTTACTTTTTAGAGACAGAAGTCGGTTTATTTTTTTTTGCGAAAAGTTTTTATTTTCTATTAAAATTTCTATTAAAATTTAAATCCACAATGACAAATTAAAATAGATTTATTTTTAGTTTAGTTTCAATTTCTTTAAAATAAATAATAGTTGTAGTGATTAAATTTGTGTCATGTTATTATTAAATTTAGGGTATTATCAATCACAATCGATCACTTAATACGAAAGTTAGAAGGAAGTATAACCAGATTTCTGTTATTTCCTTTTGCATTAGACCTAAGTATACCTAAGTTTATTTAATGATAGACCTTCGGGAGTCGCAAGATTGGAAATATTAGATAAACAAACTGTTATAACAGGTAGAGTTTTACCATAAATGCCAGCTAAAAGTCCATGGACTCTTAGCTGGCAGGTTCATTTTACTTCTTTTTAAAAATTAAGTTTTAGTGAAAAACTATTATTTAATCATATTAAAAAATAAAGTTTACAGTATTATTAATTTGAGCCATTTCGCCTCAATGACTATTGATATCAATAAAAATCTAAAACAGAAAATAAAATTAAAATGTTCTTATCACCTATTTCTGGATGCGCTGGTAAGGTATTGCGTTTAAAATAATACTTATCTGCTATATCTTCTTTACCTAAAAAATATTATTAGTCAATACCTTACCAAAGTTTAAAAAACTTGCCTAAGTAAAGAATTTTTAATAAAATTCTTGATAAATCATTAAAATAATTAAAAAAGAACGAAAAACTGAAAAAAGTTAACTTCTAACGTTTCGGGATCTAATCTGATCCCGTTTTCAAAGAAAATTATTAGTTTTTGAAAGAATTTGTGCAATATTTGGCTTTATCAATCAAAATATGACAAATGTTAAAATGTGTCATTTCGAGGTAATTGAAACAAGGACACCTGTAACAATAAAAAGGTGTAGAGAAATTAATTTGGAAAAGGCGTTTTTGTTGAAAACGTGTAGAGAAGTTAATTTGTAAAAAACTCTTTTATTGAAAGTAAAGCATTTAATAGTTTCATATGACTTTAAACTATTTCTAACATAGACAGTCTTCAGTCTTATTTATTTTGTTTATCTTGAAATTGAAAACTCTTAAGGCTGATTCAAGCATAATTATTACTAACTAAACTAAGCCGTTCTGTTGTTTTTATTGGCCAAAAAGAAAGATGGCTTCTCAGCTGGCCAATAAAAAGGACAGAATCAGCCTTTAACTATCAATTTTAAACTTTTAAATATTCTACAGTTTATTTAATAACATACTTGGAACTATAGAAATCTTACTCTTCTTTTTAAATAAATTATTTATTTAAAAACTCCATGTTTTTCTTTTTGAAAAGTATGGTCGTTTACCTAACCTAACTTACTGTCTCCAGACAAGTAAAAACCAGGCAAAAAGCTTAACGTACATTAAACATCAAAGCAGAGTTAATAAAAAGTCGGTTTATAAAAAAAGTTGTTTTATAAAAAACTGATTATACTCAAAGTATAGTCAATCAAGAGTTCAATGCTAATCTGTCAGAAGGGCTCTGCTGAACAGAAGGCAGGATTTAGGCTTATGATGACGACAGATAGTTTTATTGCAAACCCAATATAACTAGTCGATTTTATGCGCTTTCCAAAACATCTTCTATCTCTCTCTCTTCATTACAAATGTCGATTTATATCACCGTTCGTATATACAGGGTGTATTTGAAAGAGGGTCCGAAATTTTAAGAGGTCATCATAAAATATAGGAACTTTTCCTATAAACATACGACATTGTCTAAAAATGTCAAAACCTCGTTGCTTTGTCTCAAATGATTCCTGAGTTATTAAATAAAAACCGATTTAGCCAAGTGGCTTTCAAATGGGCTTAGCTTCCTTTCAACGCATTTTTAGACATGTTTATAGGAACTTTTTGTCATATTTTATGATGTAGAATCACCCCTTAAAATTTCGGACATTATTTCAAATACTCCGTGTATACACTTTTGGACTATAAAAACTTAACTTTTGCTACTAAAGTAAACAAAAAATTCGTCCCTGAAGAGGTTCAAAAACTTGCATCAGCTTTTTAACTTTTTAAATTAAGTGTATTTTTTATGGGACACTGTGTAAATTACAGATACAGAGTTGTAATATATAACCGATTTTAATTAAACTTTAATTTTATGTTTTGTACAATTCATTCGCTATATTCTGCTGAAATTAGCGCCATTTTTTACCATTTTATTAACATTATTTTTAATAATTTATTATATTTTTGAACGATTTAACATTTTTTTTTTAATGAAAATCATCAATATACAGCTTATATCGTCTCAATTTAGCTCGCTAATAATGCTTATATTTTTCGCACTAAATGCAAGCAAATATTTCAAAATAGTTTTTGTTTTGTTTCTTTTTTCTTAACAGACGTTAAGTATTACTAAAGTTTTCAGAAGGATGCACGCCGCTTTGAAAATTTACAAATTGTAAATTATTTTCAGGTCTTTCAAAAATCGTTGAAAAAAAAAAGAAACTTAGATTATTTAGCTTCTTTAAGAAGTAAAGAAGTACAGAACAAAAGTAAAAGTGACCTTAGTGAATGCAGTGAAGTTTTAGAAGAGTACAGGAGTGGTAGAAGAGAGCTGTTGTGGTGAAAGCAGAAGTAGTGAAATAGTGAATAATAGTAAAAATGAGAGTTAAAATTATATTGAAAATTTCTGTAAATAAGATTGAAAGCAAAAGTAAATTTTCAACAAAAATTATCTAAAATATGTTATAATACAAGTCTGAACCACAAACAATTATATTATACCTATTCTGATCCTCCTATTTAAAAATAATAACCTTTTTTTGCGTATATCACCTATTTTATTTCTTCCTAAAATATACTGCTAAACTAGGTAGAAAATATAATGATATTTTCGAGCTAATCTACTTCATAAAAAGCCTATTTTAACCTTATTTGGATTAAAAATAGCATGCTATTCAGGAGCTATTTTAGATGGATATTTTCGATCTATTATATGATGAAAATAGCATTCTATTTTAGGTTTCTAAATGGACCAAAAAATAGGAATAAAAATGCGAGATGTATTATTAGGGCTAGTTGTGTTCATTTGGGGACATTTTAAGGATGTTTCTAGACCATAAAAATAGCTTGCATTTAGTGCACTAGTTTCGAGCTATTTTGGTATTCTGGATAGTATTTACTTTTTATCCCGTTTTTGATATCACTATCGCCCTCTGTTCCCCTACGTTACCAGACCGTATTGTAAAAGTTCGGTATGAAAATTTATTGGTAAAAAAAACTATTGGAATTTTCAATTAAGTTTCCATCTTGATTCTCCGATAATGTCAATATATTTAAGCCTTTCAGAGTTAGTGTTCTCGGGTTTTGAAGGTGCCGTGAATTATATGCAATTATGAGACTCGGTTATTAATACCTTGGCGACAATAACCCGTGGGTGTCGACATGGGTCAGATGAAAATACTCTTCGCATCTGCCACCTAGATTAGGTATTTTTATAACAAGTACGGAAAATATACTTTTGGCTAGTGAAAGGAACAAAGCGTTAGGCTTTTCGAATTACCTGAAAAAAATTAGCGTTAAGTAATACTTGAACGTTCCCTTTAAGAGTCCCTGTTTTTTTTTAATGGCCCTGAATAACCCTGTATAGTCGGTAATATTTTTTTATGGTGTAGAATGAAATACTGCTCACAAATACCAAAGGATGTAGGGTATATACATTTTAGGAAAATACAAGAATTTGCCAGGAAAAGGGTGTAGTCGCTTTAAATCAGTCTGAGGACTGATAACTTGATGAAGATGGGGTATATATTCTTTGAAGAGTGCACTTTAAAAAACGGAGCATTAAATATTCCCCGCAGATTGTTGTTTATCGGATGAGACGGCGGGTCCAGCGGGAATTTTCGCCAAAGCTATATTGATCGAGAACGTCCCGAACAGACTTAAGAAGATCGGTCCATAATGCAAAATATTCGGCCAGGGACGGAATTAAAGAGGCCCGGTCGCTAAACATGAGTAATAGTATATTAAATACTGAGGTGGAAAAAGTTTCATTTCCTGAGGGAAGGTTAGTTGACCAAGGGGCATTGTTACAAATGTTGCTTTTTGAATATAGAATAATATATAGAAATCAATAAAATAACTTTGTTTTTTGTTGATTAACAATCTTAAAGCATTTATATTCATTCAACAACAACATCCATGAACTCATGAGGCCCCATGAGAGCATCGTGTTATGATTTCCACGTTTTGTACTCATACGAACATCATGATGTGCACATCTCATGATTTTGTGATCATGTTATGAGTTAGTTATGAGTTTGTCATGAGGTGTATACATTTAACGTTAAATTATTAAATGATCTCATAATGACGTCCACGTGAAATAGCAAATGTTGCCCGGGACCCGATTGAGAACGATTGCCGAATCGTACACATATTATTTCCTACCAATAACTAACCTTTTTAAATGAATAAAGTCGCCTTCTAGGAATACTAGCATTAAAAGGCAGCTGTCTTTATAAGGATATAATACTAGTAATAACTAGTAATTAACTTACTGGTCAGCTAATTCGATACAAATCGGATTGGTATGGTGAGCCGTAGATATAAATAAATAAATAAATTTTAGATAGTAAGTAACCTTGCAAGGTCGTAGCACTTGAGTACAATTTTCAGCAAATCTGTTGGTGTAAAATTAAAATCCTAATCACAGTAACTCTCCATAATTTCTTCGTAAAAACAAATATATAGCACACAAATATTTAGCACACGAAATTGAGATTTGGTTCAAAATAAGTAATAATTTCATATTAATAAAATGGCGGACCAATATCTCGTAGCATATAACTGACAACTGTTTTACGATTGACATGCCGGTTGCCTACACTGTGCGCGCGAAAAACATCACTTTTCTGCTTGCTGTCATGCTAACGAGCAGAAAAGTAAAATACTAAGAAATAGGTTTTTGAAGTCTGAAAACTTCATTTGTTTTTGTAGAAATGTTAACTTTTCTATTAGATCGTAGATTTTTTTTTAATACAGACCTGTAAGTGTCACACCTGTATCCTGGTTTATATTGCAATATATTGATGAGATGATTTATTGCTGTTCTTAAAGATAAATTGAAAAAGGACTAAAAGATGTCAACGTTATATCTTGGTCATATAGCCACATATCCTTAAAAATATACCTACTTATATAAAAGATTTTATTTTAAGGGTAATGTCAAACAAGCCGTGAAGATATGTAATGCTGCGCATTCAATTATATACTATTCACAGTAAATAGTATAATGCATTTTACTAAAAAAAAAATATTTAAAAAAATACAATTTTTTTTAAAAAGAAAAGTTAAAAAAAAATAAAAAAAAAACATTTTTGTAAAAAACTTTTGTTTTAATATTGGTTTTTAACAACTGAAACAAAGTAAAATTACCAATATACAGAAAATATCAAAAAATTTACCATACCTCGGGCGATTGCGAGCTATTAGTCATCTTATGCCATGCTTTTTAGCTTTTTATAGATGCACTGGCGTTGCTCTGTTCTAGAGGGGGGATCGGTGCAGCGCTGTTGCTTCTAAACAGTGTTTAATTGATGCTACGGTCAAGAACGAAAAACAGCTCGCTTATTCCCAACGTATGCTCATAACTTATTCTTTGTCCATAAACCAGAATAAAAAAGTGTATAATATACCAAAAAAACCGAAAAAACGTATATGTTTTTTTTATTTGATAAAACTTCTTAAAAAATTTAAATGTAGGTCGGTTTTAATTTTTGGTAGACATGTTTTTTTTCGTCTCGAAAGTTATTACAACAATATTTTTTTAAATACTCTTCAATATACTCAACAATGTGAAACCTAAAATAATATTTATTTTTAGAAATATCACAGGGGAATTGTTTGATTTATTTTCAATTAATTTATTCTATTGACATTTTATTTAACTTGTTTTATAAAGGTTTCCCTAATATACCTAAAAGAAAATATAAAAATAGTAGTCGAAATATGATTTTTTGTTACATAAGTTCTGTTAACTTTAAAATACTTTATGATTATATAAAATTATGGAACTTGATTGAAATAGTAGTTTTCGTTTTTCGTTTTCGTAAGCGACTTTAGTCCTTAGTGCACGAGAATGAAGTTTTTTTGACGACGCGAAGCGAATCAAAAAAACATTCGAGTGCACTAAGGACTTGTCGCAAAGGAGTTGCGAACACCATTTTTCATTCAATCTACAGTCAAGACTCTTTAAATATGCATATTTTAAAGAATTACCTGTGTTTAATTTTGACATTTCAAAATTTTATAAACGTCAAACGACTTTTGTCAAAATGAAAGCTATGTGTACTCGTTTGGATAAATGAGTGTGCATAGTTGTCATTTCATTCAAATATGCACTATGTACTAGTGCGATAGAAATATATCCAAACGAGGATATATAGTGAACATGCATTTTTTTTTTATTTCGTGTACACTAGGTCGTACGAAATAGTATATTAAGCACCGAGTACGCGAACCTAGTTTTTAGTGCACGAGAGTGCGTTTTTTTACGAGACGCAGTCGAGTCCAAGCGAAATAGTTTGCGTCGAGGTGCGTATACTATTTTTCCTACGACTTAACACCTATACATTAAGAAAACGCAATTATCTTAAAATTTGTTTGTCAGTTTGAGGTTATGTGTTTGAATTTTACTAATTTTCTGACAGCAGATATGTAAAATCAGCTGATCACTTCCCATTAACTACTAACTAGGTCGTAGGAAAAAGACATTTAACATTATTTTACATACAATTATACCAAAGAACTTTTACCTCAAGAAGGAATATGATGAAATCTACCGTATGCTTTGTTTGAAGCGTGAACCAACTACGGTGAGGGGCTGGTGGGGAGTGACTATTGTTTATACTTAGTACGCGTAAAGAAAGAGAAAGAATGTGTAAACTCACAGTCTTATGTCGTAAAATGACTGACAGGGGTACAGTGTTGCCGATTAGAAACATATACTTTGGATATTTTATTGTAAAAACACTAGTTCTATATGAGTTTTATATCAACTAGTAGTTTAATTTTAATAGATTTAAATATACTATATTATTAAACATAATTATAGTATACACAATAAAGTTTTTTACATTTTTAATGTAAGTATAATGATTTGAATTCATGATAAGGTGGAAACTACGCAACATCGCTACTAGGTAGCCTGAAAGTCGACTAGCGACATCTACATTTTACACCACAAAGCTCGTTTATGTTTTGTAAATAAACAAACAAAAAGATGACACCTTCATAAACATTTGTCTGAAATTACTTCTTGAGGTAAAAGTTCTTTGAATTATACATATGTATGTAAATATATATGGGTAAAATTATTATGAGCACTACAAAAATTCTACCACATGTGTATAATTTGCATCTATCTGTAGTAAATCCCTTTCATATGTTGAACTTTTTAAAGAACACACCTAATTAAAAGTTTACTTCCCAGAAAAAATCAAATCAAATCATTTTTTGTCCTAACCTTTTCGTTAACAAAACAAAGAACATTTATAGCTGGCTAAAAATAAACTTGAACTAGTTTTTCCTAAATATCAAAGAAATTTATTATTATTTTAATCACATTTGCTGATAAAAAACACGTAACCAATAATTCTATTTTTACAGGCTTTTCCTTTTATTCATTCGATGTGATTTGACCATCAAACTAATATTCCCGGATAAAGCAAAGTCATTCATAGAACATTTATAGAATATTCCTATATTATTCATCAGGAATTTTATAATGTTCGAAGAATATTCTTTTTTGCATAAAAATATTTCACAGAAAAAAAAAGGACTCCTTGAACAAAGGACACGTGTCTTTCGATATGTTAAAATCCATATTGTCTTGTTCCAAGCCTAGCATTTCTTTGAACCAAAGTCAATGTCTTTGAGTGAAGAGGACGGGTTTTTAAATGAAAATCCGCGCTTTTAGTAGTTTCGACTTTCCTAAAATCGCCAAAAAAAGTCCTAGATCTCACGTTTTTTGTAGACACGATAACTCAAGAAGTTTTTAAAAGTAATCCCTCCAAAAACAAAAAAGTTATGGATGGTTAAACGTATAAAAAAATCGAAAAAAGCTGAAAGAAAATTTCGATTAACGTTACTTTTTTTAAGAAAAATTACTTTTATTATAAGGATCAATTCAATCAAGTATTTGAGAATACCATTTACTGTGAATAATATATAATGGAATGCGTAGTAGGATTACATATATTCACGGCTTCTTTATAGTATATTAAAGTACTAGTTTCATAACATACGTTTTTAGCGCTCTAGTGCTCTAAAAACGTGTTATGAAACGAGTGCTTTATACAATTTTTTCTATTATGCTCTAAAATTTAAAAAACTTACATTTAAATTGATGACTGATTTAGGGATTTTTGTTTTGGGTTGGCATTACAGTTTACACTATGTTTAAAATTGTAAGAACAAATGATATTTTGATATATTTTACAGTCATCTCTTCTTTTTTCACTGCAATTAACCAGTCCACAATTTTAACACGGTAAAAAATAACCCAAACACAAAATTTTGTAAAAAATTAAACTTTAAATCGACATTGACATTTGCACGCAAAACGTCAAGAGATAATCTTTTGTATGTTGCCAACCTAGCAGAAAAAAAAAGTAGAGACCTCTTATGGGACTATAAGAACACGCAAAATGCGTAGTAAGTAAAAAAACTAGCATTTTCAAAATTGTTTTTTTCAATTTTTTTCGTTTTTTGCAAAAAAAAAAAAATAAAAAAATGAAAATTATTTAAAAAAACATATTCAAAATTTAAAAAACTTACATTTAAATTGATGACTGATTTAGGGATTTTTGTTTTGGGTTGGCATTACAGTTTAAACTATGTTTAAAATTCTAAGAACAAATGATATTTTGATATATTTTACAGTCATCTCTTCTTTTTTCACTGCAATTAACCAGTCCACAATTTTAACACGGTAAAAAATAACCCAAACACAAAATTTTGTAAAAAAATAAACTTTAAATCGACATTGACATTTGCACGCAAAACGTCAAGAGATAGGCTTTTGTATGTTGCCAACCTAGCAGAAAAAAAAGTAGAGACCTTTTATGGGACTATAAGAACACGCAAAACGCGTGTGATTATGAGTTTATAAGAGTCGCAAAATAGAAAAATATATTTATTTATATTTTATAATTTTTCCTGTGTATTGATAAAAAAAGGGTTTATTAAAATCAGAACCGAAAAAGTAACCGATAAATCACACTAGGTTACAGTATTAATAAAGCCCACTAGATAATTAATTTATACGAATGACGGTTGTTTTTGTAACAACTTTGTGAGACATGCGGGGTCACAATGTTCATTAATTTAAATTTTACCCGCGGCGCGTAGACCACCGTGTCACCCCAGTTACATTAAATGCCGTAAACAATAAAATTAAATTTTAGAAAAAATACAAAGTATTTAAATTTTTTAAATAAAAATTAATAAAAGGTGACTTTTAAGAAATGCAGAAGTTTTCAGAAAGTAGAAAATATCTTAGGACTAGTATTATAGCCTTGGTTTTATTAGATATCCTATATCCTATATTAGATATCCTATATTCTGAGATCCGTTGTTTACATTTTTTTTTCAATATTACCCATCAAGTTTTTAAAATTTTAATTATTACCTTATTGAAAATGACGGGTCTGCGCTGGTATAAATGTTGCATACACTGGACTTGAGCGGGTGAAAAAGCCCAGACCCGTCATTCTCAGCAGGGTATATTTAATAAGTAAAAATATAGATAATAATTTATTTATTATTCTAGGTGAAGAAAAATTAATATTGTTGAATTCTAAAGAAACTGGTGAAAAAAAATTGCTTATATGGCCTTTAGTCTATGCAGGGCAGTTCGGAATATATATTCACTGCTTTCATTTTACGGATTCGCACGAGATTATCACAGCAAGGGGGCTATTTTCTCTCATCAATTGTGTTGTTTATTCCCTCAATTACAGTTATATTACGTACCTTTTTTAACCCACAAAGAATGTAAAAATTCAAGTGAAAAGGTCCGGTTTCACCCACTTTTAGAACCATTTTAATAATTATTTTTTAACGTTTTTATAAACCAATCATTTAACAATATTTTTGACCACGTGTTTATTTCTGTCCAATCATATTACAGTTATAATGGAAATTTTCTACTGTAGAAAATTCTAGTGAGAATCTCTGTAGTATTTTATTTTTCAGTATTTCTCTTTTACAACAAGATTAGGTGTATTTTTAATACTGAATGTTATTTTTTAATACATATTTTTTATTTATATCGCCACCATTGGTATTTAATACTTTACTTGTGATATTAAATACAGCAATGTGTGTATTGTATACAAAATGTTGTCATACTAACATAGAGACCGTGCTGGTACATTTGGATCCCCACGCAACATGTGTTTATTATTACTGTAACATTTGGTAATATATATCACAGTTATACTTTGGTGTACTTTAAGTTGTAGTTGTTGTGTTATTGATCTAGTTTAAAGTATGTTACAGTATGTACATGTTACAGGTGAAACCTAAAACTTACATAATAAGTTATGTAAAGATACATTTTAT